>OU612043.1:150559689-151085203 GCA_914767935.1 Coremacera marginata
GGTAAATTTTACATTATTTCACATTTAAAGGGCAATAATTGGCTTACTGTTGAAGTAAATTAATTACTTTTGCTTTTACAGTTCACAGTCGCATTTCACAACTTGTACGCAAATTATGAAAAGAGTGAATTTTAAAGGTTCAGTTTTGATATCAGTACAAATTTTGAATAAAAATTCTTTAAGTAATAGTTTGGTGTCCTTAAAAAAATGTTTCCCTAATCTTATCTACGAAAAATATATCGATGGTCTAGAAAGAGAATAGCGTCTTTGGATACTTAATGATTTTCAGCTTAAAAAAGATTTAAAGAGTTTTAGTTTAACGTTTTTAAATAAGAGAATGTCCTATGGGACCTGGTGTATCCAAAAATACGAACATTCGTAGAAGCATTGCTAACCTTACCTCATAAGTAGTAGTGCAACAACTGAAAGTATTTTCCCAAACCATACTAATTAAAAATCCAACAAAGTTAGCACCGTTAATTCGATAATGCTAATAAAAGTCTAGTTACCAAATGATAACTATTTTTTTTTTTTTGTTGGACTCCTTTTAAGAATATTTTGTCTAAGCATAACAAACATTGATCAAATCGGATAAAGTAATGTTATGTACTTTTCACAAATTCTTTAAAACTGAATTTTGGAAATATTTTCTTTAACATTGTTGATTTATATGTGCATTTAAGTGATTGAAATGTACTTTTCTGATCAAACTTTTTTTATTGGTTGAAATTTTTTTTTTGCGTTATTCATTATTACATGTATGTTATATTGTTAATTTACTTAAAAAAGGTACCTAAGAAGTAAAATAAACATTTATGTTAAAAGACAAAATTGCTCAATTCTTTTTAACACTTTGAAAACTCTGAAAACACTTCCATTTTGCAGCCTAGTTCACTTCGTTTTAAAATTCTCGAGCGGTTTATTACTCCCAAATATATTCTTTAGTACAGGTTGGCGCATACGTAACGTTATGATTTTATTTTCTTTCTGATTTTATTTAACGTTGGGATTTATTAAAATTAAGATTATAGTTTGCAAATATGTTCACATTATGTTTTGAAGATATCTTTCAAATGGTCCACATTGCTTCAGGTTCCAGTGCCCTCAGTTCTTCTCGGATATTGAACACCGGACTTTTACACCGTTTGGATATTGATTTTAAGATGTTCTTGGCTTATTGGCATGCATCTTACCCTTAAGGTAGCCCCAAAGAAAGAAATCGGGCGACCAGTTAATATCAAAAAAACCAGTGATATTGTTCAATCATGATATTATTAACTTGTTCATAGTTCCAATGATGCTTTCTGAATTTAATCCACACCATACTGTGCATCTAAGTGGATGCATTTGATATTCAACAATTATTGTTGGATTTTGGGTGCCCTATTTTCTGCAATGTTGTCTATCCACAACCTAGACCATTGAGGTGAAAATGGGCCTCATCGCTCAGTATGCCTTTGTGAATAAACTCGCTGTTTTTTAGTCGCGATTCTTGAAAACGGCGACTATATTGAATGAGTTCTTGTGCATCATTTGGTTTTAACTCGTGAACCAATTTAATCTTATGTTAGAAAAGTGTATCATATGTAAGATTCTTTGCAAAGACCGGCTTGACATCACAAACTGCTCAGAACGTCGCCTGATGAACGTTTCGGGGTTTGCCTCAATACTTGCTTGCACCCGAGAAATGTTCACATCATTTCGAATGTCTTCCAGCGTGCAAAAGATCACAAACTGCCCCTTGTTGCCCAAAACGCTGAACCAATCTGTAAATTGTTGGAGCGCTAAGTGCATTTCGAACATGGAAAAAAATTCGATATGGTCTTTGTATCTGAATAATCGAAGCTGACTTTCAAAATACAATTGAACAAATTTAGTTCTTTGTTCTGTGCTGAGTCTTTCCATCATAAATTCCCAAGTACTCCAAAGTTAATTCTGAAAAAAAAAATACGGAAACAAACAATGTATTCACTGAATAAATCATGACGTCACTTATACGCCACCTGGTATAATGAGCAGTTCGTAGTTTATAAAAATGGGTAGGATTCAGTAGGGGCGTGGTACTTTAAAATGAATCGAGCTTCTTTTACACCGTTTGTCCAAATTCAATCAGATTTTGCACATTCTTTATTGTAATTCACAGTCTTTAGTCTATAAAAGTAAGCTGGATTATACAGGGGGCGTGGCACATACATTTTAAAAATCCAAACACTTCGACTTTTTTCGACAAAATTTTGCAAATAAATTCTTTGGTAAAAAGAACAATTCATAGTTTAGAAAATTATATAATTATATAATAATTAACCGGAATTAGGCAGGGGCTTCTTTTACAGCTTCTTCTACTTCTTCTACAGCGTTTATCCAACTTCAACCAAATCTCCCACATATATTCTTTGGTAATTTGAGTTGTCTTAAGTCTAAAAATTTAGGCGGGATTTCCCGAGGGGAATGGCACTATAATTTTAATCTAACTCTCTCTACAACGTTTGTACAACTTCAACCAAGTTTCTCACATATATTTTTGGTATGATGAGCAGTCCGTTGTTTATAAAAGTGGATGAGATAGGTCAGGAAAGCGTGGCGCTTTAATTTTAATCGAACATCTACACCTTTTTTCCGATTTCAACCAAATTTTGCACATACATTCTTTGATATAATGAGAAGTCTCTAGTATACAATATTGGGCGGAAATAGACAGGGGCGTGGTACTTTAATTATAAACGATCTTCTATAAGATATATCCGACTTCAACCAAGTTTTTCACATATAATTTTTTGGAATAATGAGCAGTCCGTTTCTAGAAAAGTAGGCGGTACTAAACAAGTAAGCGTAGCACTTTCATTTTAATTGATCTTCTATACCGTTTGCCCGACTTCCACCAAATTTCGTACATATATTCTTTGAGATAATGAGTAGTTTGTAGTCTAGAAAAGTAGGAGGGATTAAGCAAAGGGGCGTCCAACTTTAATTTTAATACATCATCTCAGTAAATATCTGAACCATGATATTAATATTTGGCATAGGGGTGGGTAGAATCTTTTCCAAGCAACATGCATAACATAGGCATGACTAGACAATGGGAGAAGTACTCTTTTTTTAAACTATATATCAAGTTTCAGGTGAAAAAATTATTTTTTTAAACTTTCCTAGTCATAACATAGATACCACTTTACGTGAGCTTATGTAAAAAACAAAAGCAACAGTATGGAGATGTATGCAATTAAAAATGCCACACTGGGGTAATTCGTTACCACAACGACAAAATATCGCTCTCAAAACTATAGATTGAGTTTTCTGACTTAACAAAATGTATGAAGTTTGATATATGGTCAGAAATTTAGACTGGCACGTTTCAATCGTACGTATATTTTAAGTCATAGTTTAGTGAAAATATGCAATAATTAAAAAATTTCTTCTTACATTCGATAGAGCTAGAAGTGTGTTTAGAGGTTATTGCGAAACTTAGAAAAAACACTATTTTACTGAAGCAATCACCGTTATTTTTTAGTATGTCAGACAAAAAGGTCCAACGAAAATACTGGCAAATTAATTTGATTGGAAAATATTATTAAAAACTCAAAAATTCAAAATTAATTTGATTGGAAAAATATAATTAAAAACTAAGATTTGCAACTGGTAACTGGTTACGTTACACAAAAAAATTGCCAAGTTACCGTACGATTTTATTCATGAATGAAGAGTAACAAATAAAGCAAACATAAAAGTGTGAAATATTAAAAATAGTAAACAATTTTATTAATAATACAAAATTTAAAAAGTACCAAATTTTACAAAAAGTATTAAACTTGAAATATGTTCCAAAAAAAGTACAAAAAACTTTTTAAAAAATATCCAAAATTAAAAAGGGAACAAAAACGGAATATCACGTTACATGATATTTGTGGTTTTTGTGCCTATTTATTAAAATCAATTGAAGGGTAGTAAATAAAGTCCGAAAAATGTACGGATATAGCTGGTTTTATTTTTTTTACGGGAGACGATTTGAGCGTATTAACTATTTCATTTTTTGCGCATCTTCAAAATTTTTTAAATCGGTAATCAAACTTTTATTCTTCGGTGAAGCGGGAAATGTCCGAGACACTTTTTTGAATGCCTTATTAAACTTATGTGACTGCCGTGGCTTAGTGGGTAGAGTGTGTGACTCTTACGCCAGAGAACCCAGGTTCAAATCCTCCATCCGACGCAGAAAGTTTTTTCAATTGAATTAATTTTTCTGTTTGGCCGTCACCTCTCTGCAGACAATGGCAAACCTCTGAGAGTAAAAACTGCCCTGAAAAGCTTCTTGAGAACATAAGCCGTTCGGAGTCGGCGTAAAACATGTAGTGGGTCCAGTTCTCGATCATTTGTGTGCAAACATTTTAAATCACACACAACACAATTGATCATAAGAATCTCGGTCAGAGTCCTTTCAAGGGCTGAAATGGCCATTTCGTTTTTTTGAAGTGAAGCTTTTTACTCCTCGTTCTGTGATTTGCTTGGAGTGAAATCTGAAAAATTTTCGACAGATTCTTTCTTGGAAATTTGATTGCTTCTTTGTTGCTAGCGCGTATTACAACAAAAAAATGTAATACTTTAATATTAAACACTAAAAATACTTTTCGGCCTGCCCGTGGGTATTGACCCACGTCCTCTTAAATGTGAGTCCAATACACTATCCACTAGGCCACAAAGACTTGTTAGAAATAGTTGTTAATTCAATCCTAATTATAACAGAAGCTATGCTGCAGTAGATCGTCACCATCTATCCATAGATAGAGGATTGTGTATTTGCTATGCTACAACTATCAAAAATTTGCTTTTATTTGCCACAAGGGGTCTCCAGCATCGGTTTGTTTGTATTGTGAATGCGTTTGTGGTGCTATTGACATAGAGTATAAATTATTAACTAGAGATTGCATCAACTCTGCTAAAATCTCTGGCATGTGTTAACAGAGTTATTTCACTTAAAAACATGAAGAAAAAAAACTCTGTTAACCTCTATTAACACATGCCAAAGATTTAGCAGAGTTGTTGCAATCTCTAGACAATAATTTATACTCTACGCTGTTGTACGAAGAAAATTAGCAATGCCCACAAGTGCGTTGACATGTGCGTTTTTAAGCATAGAGTAGAAATTATTATCTAGAGATTGCATCAACTCTGCTAAATCTCTGGCATGTGTTAACAGAGTTATTTTTCTTAAAAACGTGAAGGAAAGAAACTCTGTTAGCCTCTGTTAACACATGCCAGAGATTTAGCAGAGTTGATGCAATCTCTAGATAATAATTTATACTCGATGGTAATGTACACAAGTTTGAAAAATACTATAAAATGTGGTACAGTACGAAAGTGTGCACTTTGCTGCAGGCAAAACAAATGTATTCATGCAGATGTCTCATACGCAGTTTGAGATATATATTTTCTATTTATTTATTTACTTTTTTTTATTTTTGGCATATATGTCATTTTTGATCACTTTCTGAATGATGGATAATTCATAACTGTAAAAAGAAAATTGCGTTAAAAATTGCTAAAATTGCGTAAAAAGTTTTTTAACACTTTCGCTGTTTTCAGTTCGTGAACAAATTAAAAAAATTTTGCTAATTGTGGAAACTTTTTGTCTCGGCATTTCCACCGCTCAAGGGGATTTGTGGTTTTGATTTAAACTGCAATTAAGGTATTACGTGTAACAACAAATAAAAAACATCTCTTTTCAAAAACTTTTTTTAGATACAAGGAGTTATTTTTTATACAGTTCAAATTTATACGGCTTATTGTAGATAAAAAGTACTTTATAAAAAAATATTTTTTTTTTTTTTGAAAATAGTTTTCAGGCTTTTATAGAGAGGGCACAGTGTAACCGTTTCATATAAGCTGTGGCCAAAACTATTTGCAGTTGCCGCAGAGCACCGAAATTTGGTGTGGACATTTTTTTTACATAGATTAAGAAATTTTCCAAATATTGGCAAATCGGACAATGACCACGCCTCCCACCCATATAAGACAAAGTTAAAAATCGATGTATCTTTGGACTCCTTCAATATTTTTTAAAATAATTTCATATTTGGTCTAAAATCACTTAAAAAAACATTCGTACCAAAAATGGCTATAATCAGACCATTATTTGCGGTACCCTCCATATAGCCCGAATTTTAAATATCTCGTATCATTAAAAATAAATACTTTATTTTATTATAATCACACGCAAATATTTTCAGTATTATAGCAATGGTCTTTACTAAAAATGGGCTAGGTCAGACCAGTTTTTGAGGTACCCCTCATAAAACTTCAATTCTTAAAACCCGAGTACTCTTATCATAATCACTTCATTTGAACAAAATAACATAGAGAACTTTGTTTTATCCCAACTAAGTCTTTGCTTAAAATAGCCTGAATTGATACATTGTTTGGGCCCAATATAACCTACGTTTTTGAAACACTTTCACTTTAACATTTTATAAAAAATGCGTTTTTCCAAATATAGATTCCTTATAAAATATGCTAACTTCCTTTTGTGCTATCCCAATTTAAACCAAATTTTCAAAACATCAAATTTCAACACTAAAAAACAATTTGAGATCATTTATTAAAAAAATTTTAAAAAAATAATATAACAGGTCATTCAATAAGTCCGTAGGATAAGTAAGAAAAAAACAAAATTTTGATAAAACTCGACTATATTATTCAACATAGTTGCCTTCGAAAGCGATAGAACGAGTATAGCGATTTTCCAAATTTTCGATACCACTTTTATAGTACGATTTCTCTTTCTCGTCAAAATAGGCCTCAGTTTCAGCGATTACCTTATCGCTGGACTTGAATTTCTTTCCAGCAAGCATTCCCTGTAGATCTGAAAACAGGGAAAATTCGCTATTTTTTTCTTTTGCAAATGTGGCCGTTTCTTGGCGATTTCAGAATTCAATCGATCCAAAAGTGCACAGTAATTGTCGCTGTTGATGGTGGTTCGTTTTTGGAGATAGATGATGAATATTATTCCTTTCGCATCCCAAAATACAGACGCCATCACTTTACAAGCCGACTGTTGAGTCTTTGCTCGCTTTGGATTCGGTTCGTCGACTGGTGTCCACTCAGCTGACTGTCTTTTGGATTCTGGTGTGTAATAGTGAAGCCATGTTTCATCCATTGTCTATTATCCATCCATTGGTTTAACAGCGCCAAACACTCCTCAGAAGCATCAATTCGTTGTCACGGGGCACCCACTTTGCACAGAGCTTTCGCATACCCAAATGTGTAAAATGGTAAAAACACTACCATCTGATATCTTTACAATGTCAGCTAGCTCGTGCACCTTCAATTTGCGATCGTTCATAACCAATTTGTGGATTTTTTTGATGTTTTGTGGAATAACAGTCTGATTAGGGCGTGCACTGCGCTCTACATCATTTGTGCTGGTACGACCACGTTTAAATTCAGCAATCCACTTCTCTACCATTTGTCTCGATGGAGCAGAGTCCGGATAATGTTTATCAAGCCATTGTTTGGTTTCCACTGTATTTTTTTTTTCATCAAAAAGCAATACTTTATCAAAACTCGAAATTCACTTTTTTCCATTTTTTTTTTTTCAATAATAGTTTGTTGTCATATAGATTGTTGTCAAAAAATTCGAGAAAACGAATTTTTTTTCTTATGAATTTCATTTTCTTCTGCTCCTATTTAATTTGTAGATTCAACAGAAGACATAGAACAAAACGACACCATACAAGAATTGGATCTGTATTTGGCAAACAACGATATATCATTCGGATGCTTTCAGAGATTTCCCCTAATTCAGGAATTTTTTTAAAATACAATACACCTCTGACTTCTTCTGCTCCAGTCGAGCGCTTGTTTTCTTTTGCTGGAATGGTTAATATGCCTCGCAGGTGGAGTCTTTCAGACGAAAACTTTGAAAGCTTAGTTATAATTAGGGGGAAATAACTTAGATTAGAAGTTTCTTTTTAAATTTGAAAAATATTTTAATTTTGGTTTTTACATTGAATTATTTTTGTTAAAGTTTAGTTGGATTTCATTCAATAAAAAATCTTTTGCATAACTTCATAATGCTTTTTAGTGATAATGCAATAATAGTGCATTATTCGTAATACGGTTTAGCAATATTAGTGCATTATTTATCATACAATTTAATGAAAGTTAAATATTAATGCATTACTTTGATAAGAAATTAGTGTAGTGTAAAAATAAGTGCACTAAAGCTGTTAAATTTAATGGTAATTGAGTAAATTTGCATTATCTTGACTTGATTTAATTACGGTAAAATCTGGCTTGGTCCGGAGAATTTCAGCAATTCTAGTAAAATACATCCACACCCAGGATCTCACTTATGTTTTTTTGAGTATATGTTAATATTTATCAAACTAACCTGCAATAAATGACAGTAGTATTGAACTACCTCTTTCACTAGTCCGTTGGTAACCAGTTCTAGTCTCACTTCAATCTGCTTTCTTTGCATTCAACTGGCGAAGTTTCCGTTAACAAGGTCAATTGCTACCTTTTTCATTTCAATTCCCTAGCCACTTCACTAGTGCTCTAGGGCCAGATTATTCGCTAGTCAGAAAGATAAAGAAACAAAAAAAAAGAGGAGGCATTGTGAAAGTAATCTTCAGTTAATAAATTTATACTTTTTTCTTCAGGACCTTTTTATTCATGTTGTTCAACGAAATTGAAGCGCCTTGTATATCATGTTTTCTCGAAAATATTATTTCGAATTATATAAGCCATTGTTACAAAATCAAGACGTCAGAAACATAAACAATAACTGATGCATAAAAGGGCTACTTTGGGTCAAAAAAGGAGCTAAGTCGTATAGAAATAGTAACGTAGGTAATGAGAAAGGAGCAACTGGTTACTCTCGATACTGGCGAAATTCGAAGTTCAAAATCTTCGAATAATAGTCGTCCTATTTTTAATCATTTAAATAGGGTTATTATGGCGGTCATGGCGCAGTGGGTAGAGTGCGTAGCCCATTCGCCAGAGAACCCTGGGTCAATTCCCACCTGACACAGTTCGACCGTCACCTCTCTGCAGATAATGGCAAACCTCAGAGAGTAAAAACTGCCGTGAAAAGCTTCTTGAGAAGATAAACCGATCGGAGTAGGCATAAAACTTTAGGTCCAGTTCTCGATCATTTGTGTTCAAACATTTCACAACATGCACAACACAATTGATCATAAGAAGCTCGGTCAAAGTCCTTTCAAGGACTGAAATGGCCATTTCGTTTTTTTTTTTTTAATAGGTTTATATGGGTGGAGGGAACAGGGAGCGAACCTTCGCATGGCGTGTCTGACTGACTGACGTGTCTGACTGCCTTAACCTAGCGAGGCCAGCATTATCCATGTCGAAATCGTCCCAAGTCGACTCAAACCTAGTCGTGGTGTTCCCTGGGCAACGGCAAACTGGCATTCGTAAGTTTGACGGCTAATTTGAGCGGCGGGTCACTCCGTGAACCTTAAACATGGAATGTGCGCAGGGCTTGGGTCCCGCCACATTACTACTGCCCAATGAAACCTAAACCAGCCTCAGATAAGAATCCCAATTACGTTGACGACCACCGCAAATGAAAAACGGACAATGATTTACGGATATGCACCTGGAATGTCCGGACCCTTTATAGGGAAGGTGCCTAATTTTAATTCGAAAGTCAGAAGGGAAGGCATCTTTGGCCCCACTGTCGGTCAGTTCAGTCTTCATGAGACCTCCACGAACAACGGTCTAAGACTGATCGACGTCGCCGCGGAGCGAAACATGGTAGTTAGTAGCTCCAGATTTAAGCACGTCGACATCCACAAGGCCACCTGGCTGTCCCCGGATCAAAAAACGCGAAACCAAATTGTAATCGACGGAAGGCATGCCTCCAGTTTTCTAGATGTGCGCACGTGTCGGAAGGTCAACATTGACTCCGACCACTATCTTGCTGCAGCCAAGATCCGCATGCGGTTATGCAATGCGAAGAACATAAGCACAGGAATGCAACGAAAGCTAGATGTCGCTAAGCTGCAATTACAACGGACTGCCGAGGCCTACTCCTCTCAACTCTCGGTTAAGCTGAACCAACCAACCTCTGAACCCGACGACGCCGGTGGATTTTGGGGGCATATATCCCACTCCATGCGCACTGCCGCTGAAGAAGTCATTGGCTTCCGGCGCCCGCAACCTCGGAACCAATGGTACGATGAGGAGTATCGCATCGCGATAGCAGTAAAAAACGCAGCTTACAGAAAAACGCTGCAGTCAGCTGGAACGCGAGCCGTGCGAGAAAACTACCGCGGAAAGAGGAAGGAAGAGAGGTGCCTTTTCAGACGCAAGAAAAGAGAGCAGGAAAAGCGTGAGCGTGAGGAACTAGATGTATACCAGGGCAAGAAGGATGCACGAAAATTCTATCAACAGGTTAAGCGTCTAACCCAAGGTTTCAAGCCGGATCCACTTGTAGAGATGAAAATGGAGATCTGGTTACAGATACGCAGTGTGCGCTGAGATTATGGAGACAGCATTTCTCCAATCTACATACTGGCGACGATTCCACCAATGCCGTCAATGAACAAAGCAGTTCAGCACCACCAATCAACGATGACGGAGTGGAAGTACCACCACCTAGCCATGAAGAGGTTCTAGTTGCTATCCAACGACTCAAAAACAATAAAGCAGCGGGTGCTCATCAGCAAAATATGACTAGCAGAAAGCATGCCTGACAATTGGAACCTCAGCGTAATGTGCCCTATACTTAAGAAAGGAGACACAACAATCTGCGCAAGTTATAGAGGTATCAGTCTTATTTCTATCGCATATAAGGTTCTCTCAAGCGTACTGTGAGAAAGATTAAAGCCGATTACAAAAACACTGATTGGACCTTATCAGTGTGGCTTTCAACCTGGAAAATCTACCATAGACCAGATATTCACGCTACGACAAATCCTGGAAAAAACCCACGAACACCAAATTTACACACACAATCTCTTTGTCGATTTTAAAGCTGCGTTCGATAGCCCGAGTAGGGATTGCCTATACGCAACAATGTCTGAGTTCGGTATAAAGTTGATTAGACTTTGCAGGATGACGTTGGGCAACACATGCAGCTCCGTCAAGGTAGGAAATGACCTCTACGAAACCTTTAATACCGAAAGAGGTTTCAGACAAGGCGATCCACTGTCTTGCGACCTCTTCAACATCATGGAGGGGATCGTACGAAAGGCCGGTGTGCATATGCTATACAAACAAGGGAGCGCGGCGTTTAGACTCCCACGTTTCATCCGGCAGCTATAACTTTGAAGTAGTCAAGGAGTTCGTATACCTTGGCACCGCCATTAATACTAACAACGAAATCAGCCTGGAGATAAAGCGAAGAACAATAATTGCTAATAGGTGCTACTACGGGCTCAGTAAGCAACTAAGTTCCAGATCCCTCTCTCGATCGACAAAACTAACACTCTACAAGACGCTCGTTCTACCTGTGCTGCTTTATGGCGCTGAGGCATGGGTAGTTTCGCAAACTGGCGCAGCCGCCCTGGGGGTGTTCGAGAGAAAAGTTCTTCGCAAAATCTTCGGTCCAGTTCGAGTCGGCGATGACTATCGCATCCGAATGAACCACGAGCTGTATGAGCTCTACAAAGACATTGACGTAGTTCGGCGTACAACAGTGCAGCGACTACGCTGGCTGGGTCACAATTTAGTATTAATACGACCCAGGTGATTCGTATTAATAAGATAAGATTGGTAAAAGATAAAAATGGTTATTTCACTTTTGAAGTTTGTGTGGGAGGTGGGTGTGTCCTTCAGCGGTTGGTTTCCAAAAATATTTAATATAGTATATTCTTGAATCTACGTAACCATGTATACCAAATTTCATTAATTATCTCAACTCCTTTCTTGTAAAGGTGTGAGATAAAAAAAAAAGACTGCCACGGTGCACATCTTTACTTGCTCCCCAAGTCTACTTTTCGGTATTATATTCATTATTTTTTCACTGAATTATAAAATAGACTTCGAACACAAACACGAAATGTGACTTACTGGCTTTATAAACTCCATGGAAATTACAGAAAAAACTTTAATGAAAAAAAAGACTGCCACGTCACAAGAAAAAAGCGGCTCATTTTATAGCCGTTAAAGGTACATATATCCAAATTTTTTTACTCTATTCGTAAAGGTTACTTTTTTCTATCACGGAATAAAAAGATCAAAACAAAAACAATAATTTTTTCGCATATTTTCACTTTTAAGAATCAGTTTAAAATGCCGTTAAATGACACTAAAGCGATTTTTCCTTTCTTTAATGTTTATGGTGGCAGCTACTATGGAAACAGGTATTTTCCACGAGCTGCAAACCAAGGAAAACAAAAATTTCGTCTGGTTTCATTTTTTAAATTTCTGACCATATGCTTCAAAGTTGAAATATTTATTACAAAAAAACAGCGCAGCCTAAAAAATTCAAAAAGTTGTATCCACAAAAACGCCTGGGCTGACGAACCTACTCCATGTGGCAGCTTAAGGTTAAATTAAATTAAACGTATGGCAAATATTTTTACAGATTATACATAAATATTTCAGAGACGCCTTAAGGCTGCGAATATATGATACTTTAAATACGGCTGCGGGGGTATATTAGCTTCGACTTGTCAAAGATGCATTCCTTACCACTTTTTTTTGTGATTTTGTAGTTTGAATACAAATTTGGAAAATTAAATCAAGTCTCAATTAATTAAATAGCACCAACACAGTTAAGGGCCTCCGGGAGTTTTTCGAAGAAAAAAACACTTTAAAAAAATTGGTTTTACATTGGTATAGTATAACTTCAAGAGTTATCCCTGAGATTTAAAAAAGTATTTTTTTTTAAACTCCCGGTGGCCGTTAAGGAAATTCGTGTTGTTTTTATAGAAATGGTTGGTCTTATTTCGTTTTTATTTTAGCATTTTATTCATGGGGTCTTATTTCATAGGTTCCAGTAAATTATTGGTATAAACACTTCAGAATCTTTATTTTTTACCAACAATTTTTCCAGCACTTGACGGACATCAGAACCAAGCTACATAATGAACCTATTGTTCGCTTTGTGATTGACTTCCATTTCGAGCAGAATGAATTCTTCTCGAATCGCATCCTAACAAAAACGTATTATCTTAGCTGTCTACCCGATATGGAGGATCCGTTTACCTACGATGGCGCTGAGATATTCAAATGTGAAGGTTGTCAAATCGATTGGAAACACAAGGAAAAGGAAAAGGATAAGAAAGGTGTGTACGCAGTTAAGCTGAACTATAAGTTGTTCAGGCTAACATTTGTAGATAAAGCAAACATTTCTTTGCTTTCTTTTTTTTCAGTTTATTCATCATTCTTTGATTTCTTCAATCCACCAACATTGCCCGATGATGTAGACGATCCAACTTATTCTGATATTAATGTAAGTTTAAATGAAAGAAAAAACTGTATTTACTTTATTCTGTAAAGACAAAATTTTACGAGCTTATTCCACAAAAGTTTTCTCATATTCACTCATCTGCTAGGCTATACTGCAAAACGATTTCGAATTGGGCTTTTATTTGAAGGAACGCGTTGTTCCAAAGGCGATTCTTTTCTTTACTGGCGAAATAGCTGATTGTCAGAGCTCTGATTCGGATTCTGACGATGACTCCGATGACGACGATGAAGATGACGATGACGATGATGAAGACGATGATGATGACGAGGATGGCTCTTCTGCTAACACACCAGACGAATAACTACATACAGAGGATTTTATTAAGATTGCTTTTGCATATATTTTTTAAACTTAAATAATTTGTAATATTTTATTAAAATAAAAATAATATGTAAACTAGACGAATTTATATGAATTTTCATAAATTATATTATATAAAATAACGGTCCATAAATATTACGAAAAAGTATTCTAAAAATTAAATTGAAATACTTGCGTTTAGATTACTTTGTAATTTACTTACAACTACAACGAAATAAGTTATGTTTCGTTAATAACATTTTATAATTATTACAAAACTGTTTTAAATTATAGCTTTAATTATATGTTCGAAAACAAATTTTTTATATCTAAGCATGCTACAAGAGTTTGTATGCTTGCTGAGGTTCCAAAACTTATTTCTTATTTGCTTAATTGTTCTCTTCAATCTGTGGCTTATCCGGTTCGGCGATCAGATGATCTACAACTATTTGACACTCGGGTTTACGCTCTTTAAACATCTGCACACCTGCTCTGGTGACACCCGTGCCACTGAGATCCAGAAATATTAAATGTGGCGAGCATTGTACCAAATGTTGCAGCGAAATATCCGTCACTTGTGTGTAGTTGCGCACACTCAAGCGCTCGAAGCGATTCTCATTTGGACGGTATCCAATGCGTATCCAGATGATGGCATCATCAACCGGATTTGGCGGCCTACCAAAGCAACAAACGCCACGATCTGTTATGAGTCCACTGCGATTGCGTCGAAGTCGACTTGCAGCTTCGTGATCATTTTCGTCACCATTATTTATGGGGGCAGCATTGCGAGCACGTCTGCCTAGCGGGCAAATCATGTCCCAAAAAATGGGATTCATTAGCACCTGATTTAGTTGTTCGCCGCGATTATTTGCTGGTCTTCTAGGTGGGCCATGCATTATAATCGGGCGACGACGATTGTGCACATCTAAGTAAATAATTTGATCGGGTCGCGGTAAGAAACGACTGTGGCTGGGCATATTGCCGTTACGAACAGGCGCTATGTGTGCCGAAGGTGATGAGGGGGCAGAGTTGGTGGGCGAACTCGTTGGTGTAGACGAGGCGGAAGACGTGGAAGAAGATGAAGGAGATGATGAAGATGACGAAGAGGATGTTGAGCGCTCGAGATCGTTGAGCGTTGCAGATGAACTAGTTTCAATACCTTTCGAGCCATTGGCACTAGAATACGTCAGTTTACTTTTTTGTTCGTTAGAAAGTAAAGATTTTCGTTTCTTCTTGGCAGCACCAGATGATCCGGGTGCTTTACGAGTTTTCTTGGAAACTGCAGTGGAAGATGATGCTGTCGAGGTTGATGGCTCATCTGCATATGAATAGTGAAGCGAAGAAATTCCAGCATTATTGAAAAAGCGTGCCTCACGTGGACATTCCAGAAGAATTTCTTTGAGAGTAACAACTGCATTGAAACACTGCAAGTCCGAGTCGGTGATTGGCGTAAAACGCATGTCCAAATACTAGAAATAATTGTGAAATGGTCTTCAAAGTTACATTTTATTTTTTTATACAAACCACATACTTCAAGATGCTTAAATCCGAAACGAGCTGCCATGCTACCATAGGGCACAAACTCAGCCAAATGTTTGCAGCCTTTAAGGCTGAGCCAACGCAAGGCAGGAGCCTTCGAGAAAATCATGATGTAGTGCGGTTCAAACCAATCACTGTTTTCAATACCGAGTTCCTAATGAAAGAAATTATTTTATATATTATTCAAAGAATTGATTAAAATGTTAGCTGATTTTACCTCTAATAACAACAGATGTGTATCGATTTCTGCAAATATACTCTTTACTTCTGGTTCCGGAATACGTATATGGCAATCATCCAAGACCAAACGCTTCAACGTTTTTGGAAAATCTTTGATGCGCAGCTTGACAAAATTAGATAAAAATACATTTTAGGTTATTCTTAGGTTTAGTTGTAAAGTAGTTATTTAAAATGCATTATTTTGAAGACATGGAATGAAGTCACGAGAGACAATCGGTATGCTTCATAGCAAATCGAAATATAGTACATATTAGTTTCGACGAACGAGGATGGATAAATAGATAGGATATGCTTCATTCTGGATCGATTGATCATCTAAATAAAGCAAAGCCATATTTTACAAATATTCAAACTATGATGAAGCTAATTAAATTAAACGTGTCTTTGAACGATGAAGCAATTAAGAACAAGCAGTGGCGTAGGTATGACTTGGAGGTTTGACAATAGAGAAAAATTAATAACAACTGAATTATCGAATTGGGCTATACAAAAAATATAGAATAATTTTATTCAGGTGATATTTTAATTGATTAAGCTTTATGTCATCATACAACTGGCATAGTGAAAACCAGGCTTAAGTGTTGAAAAAAATAAATTTAGCAAGATGAATTGCAAAAGAGCTCCTACGTTGTTTTCCCAACATGTATGTCATGTTTTATTGGTTGGAGTGGTTTTACTGTTATTTGAACACCTAAAAAATCCCCTTGGCTACGGGCCTGACCTAGGACCATGGAAACCCGTTCAGTAAGTGAAATGAGTGCTTAAGTGTTAAAAAATAAGAGCATTTTTCGACTTTTGGAGACTTTTTCGTTAAAATACCTAAATCCAACCTAAAAACACGGAATGGAAAAAAGTAGTATGTATTGAATTCGAAAATTTTTTTCGACTAAAACTTAGAAATATTTTCTTAGAAGTGCTCCAAGTGAGAAGTGTATGTTTTTCGATTTTTTTGATTTTTTTTTTTTTTGTGATCGAAATGCTAGAAATGGGTTTCAACAGGTACTACTTTTTTCCCGAATTTCGGTTTTTTCAATTTCTTCCAGAAAATAGAATTTTTTTTTTTGTAAAAATACTCAAACCCGAAATTCTCAAGAAAGTACACTTCTAGCAAAAAAATCCATAACAACCAGGTTATTCAATATAATTACACAATTTGTTGCAACTCCATTTGATATAGTTTGAGAAAATATTTCCACAAGATTTCATTGAGATTTTTCAAATTTGGATTTTTTAGATAATCTTTAATGCAACAAGAACAAAAGGGAGTTTTGTTTTCGATAAGAAAAAATAACAACTCTGGTAGTTTTCGTCCAATTTTCATGATTGATAGCTTATTTTGAAGAAAAATTAAATGGAAAACGAGCTGCTAATCAGCTTTTTCAAAATTTGCACTTATACAAAACTTATTTGGGTTTTTTTAAAAAATTGAGCACTTTTCCCTTATAACCAAGTACTGACATGTACCGAAGCAAGTCGGCACGAGTTCCCATGGTCCTAGATACTCCAAATCTGATTTACATTTATTTCAACATCATACGAAAATATTAAGAGGGATACCATATACATAAATAAAAACAACTTCAACTTTTTTGGGACACCCAAGCCGACATATGTTGTCGTAAAAAAAAAAATTTTTTAACTTTTTGCCATCTAAAATTGACTGAACAAATTGGGACAAAATACGGTCTTATATGTCTACTAAGGCTTTAAGTTCCGGGATTCCCGATCCCGGAATATCGGGATCTCGGAAACTTTTTGCAATCCCGAATCCTGGGATTGGATCACCTCAATCCCGGGATTTTAAGAAATGAAAGTGAATAAAAGAAAATGAGGATGGAAATCGAAATATATCGGAAAATAAAATTTTGACAGAGCGTTAGGAATTCAAGTTGGTTGCAGAAGGCAATAAATTTTGATGTGACAATTCTTAAAATTATTATTTTTAGCACGCTCTTGAATTAACAACAAAGTTTAAGAATAGTTTTAACTGCGGTGGTCACTTGAAATTAGATTTAAAAATAAAATATCCTCTAATACATCTAATTCGTTCATGTTTTATTTTTGACATTTTAATAGAAGGTTTTTCTTGTAGTTTTCCTTCTGATATAACATTATAAATATAAAACCTAAAATTAATTATTTCAATCATAAGTATCATTTTTTAGTTGTAATGTATTTGATGTACTAAATCTCTGTAAATTGTGCTATAACGAAATGTATTATAACGTTTACTACTACAAATAAAGATAAATTTAAATTCTTAAATTTAAATTTTGACATTTGCTTGCCGCTAAACGCTTTTATTAAGGGATGGTACTTCGACGTTAAAGCTCAGCGTAAAAATGCTACGCTCAATACGCGCTGATTTAGGTTTGACTGTAAAATTGTTATTTAACGAGTTAAGACTTTCCCCAAAAAGCTTTATTTTTGAATAAAGTTCATTTGGGGAAAGAGCTCTCTGCATGAAGAAGAGTACCAGCGGAGACCTGATCGCACTGACATTAAATCGTCAAGGTACGACTTAGAGATACCAGCACAGGATGCATGGAACATCTACTCGCATGGGCCAGAATAACTAAACATGGGATTCAAAATATTTTGGATTTTGCAAAGCTCGTTCAACGAAAAAGCGGCAATAGTTTTAGCCGAAAAATAGTCCATGTTTGAAATTAGTTAAAATGGGAGAAATTTTGTATAGGCTCATTCCACCAGATTTCGCCAAGGATGGGCGCATCACCATCTAGAAAAAAATTGACAAAAATATAGGTGAATGCCCCATTATTAGACACAACAAAAAAGATTTTTAAAATTTTTTTTTCTATTACCGTTAGCCAGTGGTGCCACTTGAATCGCTTCGGGGTCGGCCCAAAAACCGTGTTTAGGGTTTTATATTTTTCCTTATAACTTTATTTCTAAAATAGGTATTGTCTTGATTCAAAAACAGTTTTACAGAAGATTATCTGTACTTTTTAATAATGTAAAATTATAGCTTGCCAACTAATGTTTAAGTTTTCATAAAATCACCTAAACTTTTGCAAAAATATTCAGTTTTATTCGATTTTAATCACTCTGTTTTTAGAATTTGAAATTTAGGGAACTTGATAATTTTTCCTAAATTTCTTATTTTGTTCCTGTTTAACATAATTACATTAAAAAATGTGGTTAAATAATTACTAGTTTGTAGAAATAATGATTTTAAATTTATTTTCAACGTACTGATAATATTTTAAGAGTGTGTTTTGCCTTGTTTTTGAAAAAATTAGTTTTTAAAAATGTACCAAAAACCATTTTAAACCAAAAAGCGTGAACTTACGTTCAGTGTTTATAAAAGGGACACCTCATCGAATGCCTTTATATTTTACATGAATTAAGTGTGGCATATTTACAATGTACTTATAAAACCTTAAGACTATACCCCCATAGTTAAGAAAATTTTAATTTTTAAAAATGTGCTATTTATTAAAATGTAAAAAATTACTCTTAATGTTGACTTTGTATTTTAAAATCTGTAAATAAGTGGCATTTATATTAATATGTGGCCCCCATTTATAAAGGTTTTATTTATGTTGACGGCATAGGCAAACATATTCAGCCTTACTAAAAAACTGATATTAAGTTTGAGCGTCAGCTTTTAAATTTAGTAGCAGCTGTAGCCTCTGCTAAGCTTATGGTAAAAAATCTTTTTAGAGCTGGCACTATAAAGTATCATATCAGACCCTGGTTTTACTGTTCAAAATATTAAAAAAAAATCGTTATCAAAGGACAGTACAAATGATTAAAATTGTCATTGTTTTGTTTTTATAATTTAAACTATTTCTTTATTATGAATAAATATTATTATAAAAATTTCAATTCATTTTGCCAGATTTCATTTTTTCAAAATTTTGCCAGAGTTTAAGTTAATCCTGACATAATTTAAGTTAATCTTGACATGCATTTTTTTACTGCAACACAAAAAGGAATTTAGATTTTTATCGAATTGTTAAAAATCTCCAAAACTGAAAAAATTCTTAAGTTGAAATAAATTGACGGCAGATATTGAAAGCTTTACACAACAAACAAAGAACTCGGAATTTGCAGTGGTGAAAAATTAAATTGGTTGGTTTTGGTTTTTTTTTCTTTATATGTATTTTGATCAGTAAAACCAGGGTCTGATATGTTGCCAGCCCTGAAATTCCAAAATTTTTGTAATTCAAAAATCAAAAATATTTAAAAAACATTAATTTTAAAGTCATTTCAAATGATATATAACTTCTACGATTTTGCTGATTTTTTTTTTGTGTTCGAAATGCCAGAAACAGGTGCTTTGCGGATTTTTGAAAAAAAAGTTAAAATTCACCAGCTAAACTTTTTTCTTAGAATTTTGGTTTTCTTAATTTTGTGCACAAAATAGCTCAAGACTATGCCATAAGCATCAGTGTTGTTGTTGGTTAACATTCTGTATTTTTGGATTTTTGTGAATTTTTCGACATTTTCAAAAAGGTGCACTTCTAATAAAAATTCCATAACGACCAAGTTATTCAAAGTTCAAAATTTTTTGTATTTGTATTAAGAGTTGGTTCAGAAAATAGTTCAACAACATTTTATGTTCATTGTAATATTTTAATATTTGGATTTTTAAGATTATTTTTATTACATCAAGAAAGAAAATGAATTTTTTTTCGAAATTTAAAATATCACAATTCTGGAAACTTTTCATCCGTTTTTTAAATTTGAGACGTAATTTTGAATAACAATCAATAAAAAACGAAATGCGTACCAGGTATTTAAAAAAAATATACTTCTAGTATTGTTTTCATTACTTTTTTGATGAAATACCAAGAAAAACTCATATAAAACGATTCTCCAACTTTCGCACTCTTACTTTCGACGAGTTTTAAAAGTTCATCAATCGGCAGGAAACTTTATATATTTTAGTTTTATACCAAATCGAATATTGAGGATATTGAGACTATATTGAGACGATATTGAGAGGATATTGAGACTATTAATTAATTACTAGGTTTTATAAGTACATTGTAAATATAAACTTAATCATGTAAAATATAACGGCATTCGATGATGTGTCCCTTTTTATAAGCTTTTATTTAACTTGCTTCGTTTGTATGTATGTATGTATGTATGTCCGCAAATCTTGCAAACAATTTTCGACAGCTTATGGGTCTCCGAATAAGCTGAAATTTAGCATACATGTGTAAGCCCGGTGACAATGCAATATTATGAGAAAAACTTTTGCCACACCCCCTTTTACCGCCCACAAATCAATAAAAATGTAATATATTTCAAAAACTACTAGGCCGATTCAGATGAAACTTTGGTAGTAAATTTCCTTCAAGTAGAAAATGGGGTTTAAGAAAAAAATGTAACAACACCCCCTTTTAGAAATAAAGTTATAAGGGAAAAATAAAACCCTAAAACATAGTTTTTGTGCCGACCCCGAAGCGATTCAAGTCATGGGCTAACGGTAAAAGAAAAAAATTTTTAAAATTTTTTTGTTGTCTTTAATAATGGGGCATTCACACATATTTTTGTTAATTTTTTGTTAAATGTTGAGGCGACTTTTTTTTTTTGGACGAAATCTGATGGAATGAGCACATACAGCCACGGACGCTAAATTAGCACAAAAATGCTGCCAAGTTTTGATGAACATTATTTTACATTTTTTCACTAGGAGGCCAATTATTTTGGTATGTACTGTGACAGCTGATCTCCGATCTTCTTATACACAAAAATTTGTTACCGTTATTTTTCATTATTCTTTATCTGTTCACTGAAATGTGCAATTGTCAGTTTTTTTTCTGGACAGTAAATTAGCACAAAGTGTGTAAAACAGACGTAATTAATTTTTTAGTGCGTGTTTTGATTTCTAAGTAATTTTTATTTTAATTTTTGAGTTATTTAACGTTATTTTTCATTAAAATGGGGCAGGGAAAAGATTGTACGCCCGAGGAAAAGCTCATTATATATAATATGATTACTGATGGCAAAAAGCCATCTAAAATTGCGGAAACTCTACGCCGATCACGAAAATTAGTATATAATGTACTTAATTCAATTGAAACAAACAAAAATGTTATAACGGACAGCAAAAAAAAGGAACCACGTGTGAAAAAAACAACAGACGCTGTGGATAGAGCTATAGTCCGAAAGTCAAAGAAGGACCCGTTCGCATCATCACGCGATATTGCCAACGAAATTAACGCTGAATTTAATTTGAATTTGTCAGACAGGCTTGTCCGAAGACGTCTAAATGATGCACAGCTTTTTGGACGCGCCAGCCGAAAGAAGCCACTCCTCTCAAAAAAAAATATTGCGAAGCGTTTAGTATTTGCTCGAACCCATAGACCAAAAGACCTCCCATTCTGGAAAAAAATACTTTGGAGTGATGAAACTAAGGTAAACAGAATGGGACCAGATGGTAGAGTAATAGTGCATCGCCCTAAACGACAGGCACTAAACCCACGCTACACGCAAAAGACGGTTAAGCACGGCGGAGGTAGCATTATGGTGTGGGGATCATTTTCATGGTATGGTGTGGGTCCGATTGTGAAAATAAATGGAAAAATGGACCGACATCAGTATTTGAATATTCTCCAGAACGAAATGGAACCTTATGCATTTAAACACATGCCAATATCGTTCACATTCATGCAGGACAATGATCCCAAACATACCTCTAAAATTGTAAAGGACTGGTTTGCTGCAGAAAGAATTCCTATTTTAGACTGGCCGGCTCAAAGTCCGGATTTAAACCCTATAGAAAATCTTTGGAATGAATTGAAACGTAAAATAGCTCTAAAGAAACACAAAAATTTGGATGATCTTTGGACCGAAATACAACTTGAATGGTATTCGATTCCCAAAGAACGTTGCCAAAATTTGATCAAAAGTATGCCCCGTAGATGCCAAGCTGTAATTGAAAATAGGGGTTTTTCTACTAAATATTAACCAGGTTATTTAGAAACAACCACATTTTGACTAAGTACTAAAATATTTTATTTTTTATTTTAGAAATTTTAATTTGTGCTATTTTAGTGTCCAGCTAAAATTTCGCATTCAATTAAATGATGGCTTCCGCGGGCAGACGACTGGAGAGTTGGATACAATTTTATTTGATTTTGATGAAGTACACTAATCTTATGTTTTTATGATAAAACTTTTTGTTAATTGGAGTGAAATAATAAAATTATGTTCATTTGCCTTTGTGAAAATATTTTGTGCTAATTTAGTGTCCATGGCTGTAACTAAAAAGTGCTCACAGGGTTCAAATAAAATAGTTTCAATATAGTTTCTAATGCTGTGAGCGTGCCGTTATATTGGTAGTATGGTAGTATTATGCTCTATATACTCTATATGTATTATGATAGGGTGTCGCAAAAAAGTTGAAGTTTATGTGGTACCATTTTAATTTGTTCGTATAATGTTGAAATAAATGTTAATAAAACTTGGTGTACCTAGGACCACGGAAATCCATGCCGACTTGCAGCGATGCATGTCAGTAATTGGTAATATGGGAAAAAAATGCTAATTTTTTCAAAAACCCTTAATAACTTTTGTTTAACTATAAATTTTCAAAAGGCTGGTTCACACAGCTCGTTTTCTATTTAATATTTCTTAAAATAGATATCAATTATGAAAATTGGACGAAAACAGAGTTGTGATTTTTTACTTTTTGAAAAAAAAAATCCTTCTTGTTCTATGTTCTTGTACCTAATGCAGATGAAAAGTATTGTGTAATTATGTTGAATAACCTGGTCGTTTTGATTTTTTTTTGCTATACTTATACAACAATACGGCGAGCTAGATGGGGGGCAAAACCAATATAACGACATGGTTGTTATGAAAACAACAACACAGCATTTCCCCGCTCTGGTTGTATAAAAACGAAAAAAATCGCTATTTAATTATTTTTCATATTTTTGCTTTCATCGAGAATTTAACACACTACGCTTGGATCAATAGGCGCCTGTTCTACCAACAGGGCCACGGAGACATATTTATTTGAGTAGCTCATACTTACGTTAAATTTTACAATCAGTAGTTATTTGCTTTCTTAAATGATAGAATTGAGTCTTTCGTTCAATACTCTGAATGTACATTACGGTCTAAAAATTTGAACCTGAACGTATTTTTTTCAGAATATTAGCATACTTTTAGGCATTCCTCAAATTGAGTTTTGATAAATTCAGAAATCAATTTTCGAAGTAGGCCTTGCATTGATTGATTTGGAAACAGCACATGCTGCAATATTAACGAATGCAACTTTGAATCTAAAATTTGTTTTATTCTTAGATCAGCGAATTTTCATATAAGTACCATATCTTTCATATAATTCAAATCGCACGCTGCAGTATTGAGCTACCGGACTACCTGCTCTGCTTTTAAATAAATTAAACAAACTGCTGCATAAGCCAGAATTGTAGAATATTCTTTAAAGCGTCTGGCTTGTACTCGTCAATAACAGACTTGCAGAATATTATTTAACTCATCTGCATTGGTTTCGTCAACATTAAAAAAACAAACAGAACAAGGAAACAACGAAAACAGTAGAACACTCGATAAAACTCTTATCTCTTGTATTTCTTGTCGAAAATTCTTTAACGCATCTGGCTTGTGTTCGTTCATTAAAAAATTTGTCGAAAATTTTTCAACCTTCTGCTTTGTGTTCGTTTATGTTTTCCATACAAAGGCTTATATTTCGGGGTAATTTTTTCGTTAAAAATTACAATATATATCATTTTAAAAACGTAGTGTAATAACGGATTGCATGACTGATATATGAAAGATTACTTACTTACTTACTTAGGTGGCCGTAACAACCCGTGTCCGGATTTCGACCGACCTCATCAGCTCTCGTCAGGTGCCTCTGCTTTGCGCGCGATTTCTCCAATCGGATACACCAAGTGCGGTTAGGGCTTCCTCAGCCTGGTCCATCCATCGGAGGCATGGTCTCCCTCGTCGTCGTTGACCTGCGACTCTCGCCTCGAGCACCTTTTTCGCTGGAGCTTCGTCGTCCATACGATGGACATGACCCAGCCAGCGTAGTCGCTGCACAGTTATACGCCGAACTACGTCAATGTCTTCGTAGAGCTCATACAGCTCGTGGTTCATTCAAATTCAATAGTCATCGCCGACTCGAACAGGACCGAAGATTTTGCGAAGAACGTTTCGTTTACGAAACTACCCATGCCTCAGCGCCATAAAGCAGCACAGGTAGAACGAGCGTCTTGTAGAGTGTTAGTTTTGTCGATCGAGAGAGGGATCTGGAACTAAGTTGCTTACTGAGCCCGTAGTAGCACCTATTAGCAATTATTGTTCTTCGCTTTATCTCCAGGCTGATTTCGTTGTTAGTATTAATGGCGGTGCCAAGGTATACAAACTCCTTGACTACTTCAAAGTTATAGCTGCCGGATGAAACGTGGGAGTCTAAACGCCGTGCTCCCTTGTTTGTAGACAGTATATACTTTGTTTTACCCTCATTTATCGTCAAACCCACTTTGGCTGATTCCTTTTCGATAGCGGCGAAAGCACCGGTAACATCTCTCTTGGTTCTGCCAACAATATCAATATCATCAGCGTACGCAAGGAGCTGGACACCTTTATAGAAAATGGTGCCATTACGATGCACACCGGGCTTTCGTACGATCCCCTCCATGATGATGTTGAAGAGATCGCAAGACAGTGGATCACCTTGCCTGAAACCTCTTTCGGTATTGAAGGTTTCGGAGAGGTCATTTCCTACCTTGACGGAGCTGCGTGTGTTGCTTAACGTCATTCTGCAAAGTCTAATCAACTTTGCAGGTATACCGAACTCAGACATTGTTGCGTATAGGCAATCCCTTCTCGGGCTATCGAACGCAGCTTTAAAATCGACAAAGAAATGGTGTGTGTTAATTTGATTTTCGTGGGTTTTCTCCAGGATTTGTCGTAGCGTGAAAATCTGGTCTATGGTGGACTTACCAGGTCGAAAGGTCCAATCAGTGTTTTTGTAATCGGCTTTAATCTTTCACACAGAACGCTTGAGATAACCTTATATGCGATGGAAATAAGACTGATACCTCTATAACTAGCGCAGATTGTAGGGTCTCCTTTCTTAAGTATAGGGCACAGTACACTGAGGTTCCAATCGTCGGGCATGCTTTCTGCTAGCCATATTTTGCTGATGAGCTGATGCATGCGCCTTATCAATTCATCGCCGCCGGTTTTAAACAATTCAGCTGACAGGCCGTCAGCACCCGCTGCTTTATTGTTTTTGAGTCGTTGGATAGCAACTCGAACCTCTTCATGGCTAGGTGGTGATACTTCCACTCCGTCATCGTCGATTGGTGGCACTGCACTGCGCTCTCGATGGGCGGCATTGGTGGAATCGTCGCCAGTAAGTAAATTGGAGAAGTGCTGTCTCCACAATCTAAGCACACACTGTGTATCCGTATTCAGATCTCCATTTTCGTCTCTGCAAGTGGATGCTCCGGGCTTGAAACCTTGGGTTAGACGCTTAACCTGTTGATAGAATTTTTGTGCATCCTTCTTGCCCTGGTATACCTCTAATTCCTAACGCTCACGCTTTTCCTGCTCTCTTTTCTTGCGTCTGAAAAGGCGCCTCTCTTCCATCCTCTTTCGCGGTAGTTTTCTCGCACGGCTCGCGTTGCAGCTGACTGCAGCGTTTTTCTATATGCGGCGTTTTTTACTGCTGTCGCGATGCGACACTCCTGATCGTACCATTGGTTCCGAGGTTGCGGGCGCCAGAAACCAATGACTTCTTCAGCGGCAGCGCGCATGGAGTGGGATATATGCGCCCAAAGTCCGCCGGCGTCGTCGAGTTCAGAGGTTGGTTGGTTGAGCTTAACCGAGAGTTGAGCGGAGTAGGCTTCGGCAGTCCGTTGTAATTGCAGCTTAGCGACATCTAGCTTTCGTTGCATTCCTGTGCGTATGTTCTTCGCATTGCATAATCGCAGGCGGATCTTGGCTGCAACAAGATAATGGTCGGAGTCAATGTTGACCCCCCGAAATGTACGCACATCTAGAACACTAGAGGCATGCCTTCCGTCGATTACAACATGATCAATTTGGTTTCGCGTTTTTTGATCCGGGGACAGCCAGGTGGCCTTGTGGATGTCGAGGTGCTTAAATCTGGTGCTACTAACTACCATGTTTCGTGCCGCGGCGAAGTCGATCAGTCTTAGACCGTTGTACGTGGAGGTCTCGTGAAGACTGAACTGACCGACAGTGGGGCCAAAGACGCCTTCCCTTCTTTCGCATTAAAATCGCCGAGGACTATTTTCACGTCATGGACCGGAAGGTGGTCATATACGTCCTCAAGACTAGCGTAGAAAGCGTCCTTGACGGCTTCGTCCTTTTCCTCCGTCGGGGCGTGCGCGCAAATAAGGCTAATGTAGAAAAATTTTGCCTTGATGCGGATCGTGGCCAATCTTTCGTTCACAGGTGTGAACCGGGAAACAAGGTGGCGTAGTTTCCGGCTAACGACGAATCCACATCCGAATTCGCGCTTCTCCGCATGGCAGCTGTTGTAGATATCGCAGTGTGTTTGTTTAGAGCAGCCTTGCCTTTTCCATCGCATTTCCTGGATGGTGGTGATTTTAGATTTTATTGTTTTGAGGGCTTCCGCCAGTTGAAAGATTACAAATCGGAAATAGTCTGATCCATAAAAACATGTAAAATAAAATCAAAGAATATATAAAAGTGGAAAACTATTTTTGTTTCATATTTCTGTTTTGTTTGCTGACGAAACTTCCGCAACGATTCAGTAATATATTTATGCACGAAAAATCTCAACATTTTTCTATTGCGCTCGTGGGAATTTTATATGGGATTTTCGTCAAAGAAATGTATGGCCGAATCAGCATCTTTTGTCAAAGATGAAGAAAAATCGTTCATAATTTCTTTAAGACTTAGACTACTGGGAAGTATCGTCGCAAATGCAACATAAAATACGATGCAAGACTTGTACCGCAAACGCATCAACATTTTTAACTGTGTAGGCATGGAAAAATAAACTTAAACAAGTAAAGGCGAATTTACACATTTCATTCAAAACGATGACAGTGAACGTTGAATGAGTACAGTGAATCAATTTTTAATTTACATTTTTCAGAATGTAAATTTAAAAATTGGTGGATGATTCGATGTTGAATGTCAAAATTTATTCATTGGTTGATTTATTTTATTGACGTTTAAAAAAATAATACCAATGCCGCTTAAAATATTAAAAAACGGAATTTAAATAATAGTTCTAGGATTGTTGCAAGAACTACAAAAAGAAATGGGAAAAAACATAAGTACGATTTGCTTTCACTTTCATCAAAATTAGGAAATACTTCTACTTCTTTCACTGTTCAATGTGAATGACAATCATCTTTATTTTAAAGATGAAACTCAATTTACACTTTTCAAATCGGATGATTTATCCAAAGTGAACAATGATAATGAATCGTGTAAATTTGCCTTCAGCGCGGTAGCATGTCAGTGCTTCTGACCACGAAGCAAAAGTTTAGTGGTCCTTTCTGCAGTTAAAATTTTGTGCTTTTTTTTTAACTAAAAATATTCACAACTATACTGGCAGTTTTTGCTTTTTTTTTAAGAAAAACTGTAAATAAATTATATTAATAAAGCGCGAGTTATAATCGATTAATGATTATTTTGGATAAACAATAAATTTTTATACCCCAACGCGTACTGCGTAAGGGGTATATTAACTTTGCCATTCCGTTTGTAACGCCAAGAAGGAGGCGTGGCAGGAATAGAAAAATATATATATTTTTGATCAGCATCACCTCTGAGTCGATTTCCGTGTGTCCGTCTCTCTGTCCGTATCCGTAAGCTATCGCGATGAAATCCAAAATATAAGTTTATTTTTAAAAAAGCACGATTGGCCAAATCGGGTGCGAACCACGCCTACCTCCCATACAAAGTGTCTTTATTTTAAATGTAAAATCTCTTAGAAATCCACAAAAATTAAATCAAAATTTTGCACATAAGCTTTGATATTTAATATAAGCCATCTCTATGATATTTGGCAAAATCGGATCAAAACCACGCCTACCTCCCATACAAAGTGACTTTATTTTAACCGCAAAATCTCTTTAAAATCCACAAACATTAATGAAATGCCATGGAATTTGACACGTATGCTTTGATATTTAATATAAATCCTCACTATGAAATTTGGATAAATCGGATGAAAACCACGCCTACCTCCCATACAAAGTGACTTTATTTTAACCGTAAAATCTCTTCAAAATCCACAAAAATCAATGAAATGCCTTGAAATTTTGCATCTACGGTTTGATTTTCATTATAAATCATAGCAATGAAATTTTAAAAAATCTGATGAAAACCACGCCTACCTCCCATACAATGTGACTTTATTTTAACGGTAACATCTCTTCAAAATCCACTAACATTAATGAAATGCCTTGAAATTTAGCATATAAGCTTTGGTCTTCAATATAAATCCTGACAATGAAATTTGGAAAGATCGGATAAAAACCACGCCTCTCTCCCATACAAAGTAGCTTTATACTAATCGTAAAATCCCTTAAAAATCTGCTCAAATTGCATGTCTTGGAATTTTCCACATAGGCTTTTATATATAATATAGACTATCACTATGATATTTGGCCAAATCGGATGAAAACCACGCCTACCTCCCATACAAAGTGGCTTTATTGAAAACCTAAAATCGCTTAAAAATCTGCAAAAATTACAAAAAATGTCTTAAAATTTTGCATACAAACTTTGATATTTAACATAAGCCACTCTTTGATGTTTGGCAAAATCGGATGAAAACCACGCCTTCCTTCAATACAAAGTGGCGTCATCAAAATTGAAAAACTTTCGTAAATATATAAAACTGAATGAAATCGTGTCTGTATGTACCCAAGTTCCGCCCACTTCGTTTATCAAACTCATGGTAAAATAAGAGAAGGTAGATGCATTTCGGAGAGGCAGATTGCCATAACTGTCAAAACGAATTTGATAGCTCATAGAAAATCTAAAAGCGATGAGAAAGCATTAATTGAAAAATGTAAACAAAAAAGTGATTTATATTGATTTTGACAATTTTTGCTATGAGAAAGAGAGCGAAGTCTGAAATGCATATACCTTCTTTTATTCTAGCATGATCCAACCCATACATATATTCTTCGGTAAAACGTGGAGTCTTTATACTAGAAAAGTAGGTGCGGCATTTTGTTTTGTTTACAAATTACTCTATGTGGCACCTAAGGATAAAATTAAATTAAGCGTATGACACAAATATTTTTGCAGATTATACATAAAAAATTTTACAGACGTCTAAAGACTTCGAATATACTTTAATTCGGCCGCGGGGGTTATTTTAACTTCGGTACCCTATCGAAGCTCCATTCCTTACTAGTTTTTTTTGACATCAATCCTATAAAATAAATTGAAAGATGTGTGCTATGCTTGCTTTCGGGTTTGTTCGTACAAGGGAGGCAATGATGCGATGGTAGCACGTTCAACGTGTAGCCGAATTGTACGCGGTTCGATGGGAGTACGGAAAGGGAAAATGCATCAATCCCGCCACAGGTTTTTCGGCAAATTTTTTCTTTCAAATATTTATAAATAAAAATATAATTAACAAAAAAAAATAAAACCGCAAGATTTGTCGTATGTGCTATGAGGATCGAGCCTGGGTTCTACCTAATTAAAATAATAAATCCTCTTAATAACCAACTATGTCACGAAAACTACACACTGTACGTGATTCACTGAACGTGAATATTGAAGTTTTCAGTAACTGTCAAAAAACAAAAAGCACAATTGATATTCCCCATGATATCGCCATGTTGAAAATACTAGTTGGCTTTATGAAAACAAAGACAGTTCTTGAACTAATACTGGTATGAAGGCAGACTGCTTGTTTACCATTTGGTTGCACTGAAGGAATGAATGTTAATAATATAAATTAGCAATCTTCCTAGAAATTCCATTTTTGGGTAAAAGTTTCACTTCTACCGTGCGTGGCGGCCACACACATCTTTTTTTTTTTAAGTGTACCTACTTGAAAATTTCGAGTTTGAGTATTTTTACGAAAAAAATTCCCAAAAATGGGTGCTCGATGCGTAATTCTGCTGAGATATTTTCTGCAGGAAAATAAAAGAACCGAAATTTGGAAAAAAAGAGTTAAAACTGCTAAAACTTGACTTTTTTTCAAATATTCTTAAAGTGTCCTTTTCTAGCATTTCGATCACAAAAAAAAAATTACAAAAAATCGAAAAACAAATATTTTTCACTCGGAGTAACTATAATAATTCTAGAAAAATATTTTTGAATTTTCATTCGAAAAATCCGTTTTTTTTTTTATGTTGGATTTAGGTATTTTAACGAAAAAGTCCGTAAAAGTCGAAAAATGGTCTCATTTTTTAACTCTCATAGGGATGAACTCAGTGCCATTATTGTTGAGGAATTACATTAACCTAAAAATGCAAAACTTTCCACTCTTAATGCGAGCAATGAACGCTTTAAAAGCAACATTTTATGTTTTTTATAGTAAAATCAAAAATTTTTAAAATAAAAATGTTTAGTTTAGTTTAGTTTAAGTACATTATTTATCAACAATATTACATAAATTGTATTTTTAAACAATTTTTAATACGCCATTCTGTTCTGAGTTCTGTTCTGAACAAAATTAAATGCCGAGCATATATTATAAATAGGGCCACTTCGGCCACAGTTAGGCCAATGATGAGGAACATAAGAGAAATCCCCCTGCCTTAACTGTCTTTCAGGTACACATATTTTGAAAAGCTCTAGAAATGGCGCACAGTTAATATGGCACATTGTCACGTCGCGAGCAAATACTATGAAAAATACTTTCGTCTCGACTCTAAAGTACTCAGGCCTAGAACAGCACATCTCGAAACATAATTTGGCAAAAAGTCCCAATGTAGTTTTCTTATAACAGATCGTGTAAAACGTTTTTGTATTTTCTCCAGTGTTACGCTGTGAATTTCATAAAATGAATTCCAAACAACACATCCACACTCTAATAGAGATCTTATAAGAGATATAAACAGAGTTTTAAGCGTATACGGATCATTGAATTCTTTTAAGTTGCGTCTTAAAAATCCCATCATTGCACTAGCCTTGCTGATAATAGTATCGTAATGGCCGGCAAAAGTAATTTTTCTATCAAACAACACTCCCAAGTCTAATTTAGAGTCAACCCTTAAAGATCATGTTTGTAATCGAGTAGTTAAAAAATGATGGTGTTAGTTTCATATAAAATGACGTAATGTAGCATTTATTGACATTTAAATGTAATTTATTGACTGAACACCAATTTTGAAAGTCATTCAAATCAGACTGCAAAAGCAAATGATTTGAATAAGATCGGACAACTTTAAATAGCTTAACATCATCAGCATACATTAGGCACTTCGAGTGATTAAAAAAGTTGGGAAAATCAATTTTAATTTATTTCAGTAATAATTAGTACAATAAGAATAGTTTCTTTTATAGTACATTAATGTAGTTAGGAATAAGAAGCACGAAAAAACAAAAACTTAATACTAATTTTAAAGCATTTCAAAAATATATACAGTAAACAACAAAAGTAAAACAAAAATTATTCTTCAATGGTGTGCAACATTTTTCAGTCTTATGCGAGCCATACACAATTCAATCAAATCTTCAACTGAGTCGGTTGTTGCTCAAATCAAAGCGTGCATGGCTTTGTCAATTGATCAGTCTGGCAGTTGTCGAGTTGGTTGATGAAAAATCAAAAGATTTTAATTTTAGGAAGTTGCCTCGCATGTCTTTCAATTTGATTGTGCTGTGTATAATGAAATCTTTTGATTAGATGTCAACATACATATTTTTAGCCGTAATTTGTAAAGGAAGTGTTGAGTGTGTCTGCAATTGTCTTTAATTTCATTTGATTTTAAATAATTTAGATAAAAGCTACACTGATATAAAAAATCCTTCAATTTAGTTTATATAGTGTGTGGCCAAGATCCAATTCAATTGAAAGACTCAGTTGGCAATTGGATTACATTATGTATGGCTCGCATTAAATGATTTCTTTCAATTCATAAAAAACTTTGAAGTCTTATCTACACTTTCAAATTAACATTAAAAAAAATATTTACGCTTATTTTCGTAGCACCTACGTTTATTCCAACATCCAAATGCCATTGCATATGATTTGCATATGTTCACAACGCCATCTAGCTGTGAAATTGATTTCGTCACTGCATATCATTATCTAAATCTGACTTGGATGTTCGAAAAAACTCAGGTACTATGTAAACATGCATATAAGTGTTGAAATTGAACTAAGCGCGCTCGCCTTCTTGCTTCTATTCTGGTAGTTGCAATCGCGCACATCCCACAGCATGCGCTTTGCTTCCATCAAATAAATTAGCAACTTCACTTCAACTCTTGAGTAAGCCGCCATAATTATGCTATCTAAAAAAATGTATGAGAGATATAAATACATTTAAATTTCAATTTATAAGTATTACAACTTAATATTAATGCTTACCCATTTCTTGTTTCAAAAACACACTTTCTTGTCAGCTTTTTTTCTTTGTTTACTTCATTAATTCACTTGTTAAGAATCAGGGTTTCATGCCACGATTTTTCCCATAATGTTATTGTAAAAAGTACTAAGTTACTTCAGCAAGAGTACTTTTTAGGTACTTTAGCTCAGCAAAAAATTTACTTCGCCCCCCAGTAACAATTTTCAGATTGCTGATTGCTGTCATGTACAGCAATCCAAAAATTAACAAATTTGATTGCTGCAATCTGTGTTCATCTGCTCTCGCTCTCAGTGCTTTTGACAGATTTCTATTGAAAGCAACAACAAAACCAGTAGATTGATTGGCAATCATCGTGTGAGTTGGGGATAAGAGGTAATAGGTTTAGCAAAAAAAAAAAGTGTAAAAACGCAACTGTTCAAATGCTGGTCTTTTTTTCAATTGAGGAGTTGAAAAATGGGGACAGAGCGTAGTTCACTCATTGCTCTGCCTCTCGCTCCTTATGCACAGCTTTCATCCATTCCCTTAGACAATGTGGAGCATCCCCTGCTCACTCCACCGCTCAATATAATTTTGTCCGCTCTCTCTCTCCCTTTCTTTTTCGAAATTAACTTCGAACTGCTTCTTTCCTAGGACATGCCAGTGTTAAAAGAAGCATGTTTGCCAAGGAGGATGCAAGCACTTACATGCTACCAGAGCAGCGCTGCAGGATGTCTTCTGAAGCGCTCTTTTTCCCGCTGGGTTGTCATTAAACAAATTTATTCAGTTTATTAATGTAGTATTGCTTTTTATAGAATATAAAATTCTAAATATAAAAATCCTGGACGTTGAGCAGCTCTGATGAAAAGATTTTAGAAGCGTTCGAGAGAAAGATCCTTCGTAGAATCTACGGACCAATCTGCGTCAATGGCGAGTACCGAATACGATGGAACGATGATCTGTATGAGCTATACGCCGACATCGACATAGTAAAGCGCATAAAAATCGAGCGGCTTCGCTAGCTAGGTCATGTTGAGCGGATGGAAGACGACGCTCCAGCAAAGAAAATATTCGATTCGGTACCCTGCGGCGGACAACGCAGAAGAGGACGACCGCATCTCCGTTGGAGGGACCAAGTGGAGGACAACCTGACGAAACTTGGAGCTTCCAACTGGCGCCAGCAATCGCAAAACAGAAATGGCTGGCGCAATTTCTTACGACAGGCGGAAACCGACTTACGGTTGTAGGCGCCATCTAAGTAAATAAGTAAATATAAAAATATGGATCTGTCAACCAGGACAGCTAGTGCTTTTTCTCCACACAAAATTTTTGATTCTACACCAAAATTTCGCGTGTAGAATGATATGCCCAAAATTTTCGTTCCTACAGCGTACTAAGCTAAAGGGAGTATTACTTGTAACGGCCGGAAAAATTTATAATTTTAAAAGATTTTGTCATTAAAATCCATATATAAAAATGCCTGCTAATTGCGGGGGGCAGAGTAATAACTACATCTTCAAAATTTAAAAAAAAAATTATAAAAGCATTAAAAACTTCACGCACTTATATGTATATAAGCAGCAGATTATTGAAAGACCCTTTTTCCCGATAGCTCAAACGGCAGACGCAGTAGGTCCTGACACTCCTTCTTGAGCCTACCTCAAGAATGATATATCTATCCTTCTTGAGACTAACTTATAATTCTGCCATGATAATAGCCGTCAACTTCCATTTTATTTATGTCTTTTAGTTAACATTGTTTTTCTTTTTAGAATTGTCTTTTAGTTTACAATATAAAGTCGTCGGCAGGCATATTTTTAAATTTTTAAGGTGCATGCAGGTTGTTTTTAAATATTAAAATAAAGTTTTAAGTTAGCTCGAAGTCTCATGTGCCATTTTTATTTAACTTTTTAATCATTAAATTTAATGGAGTTCTTTAATTTGGCTATTTTCCGAAAATTACATTATCCATACTAAAGTAAATATTAACTTTTCTTGTTTTACTTACAAGTCGAAAATCTATTGTTACCCCCTGTAGCTCCAAAGTCTTAAGCTGTGTACAGCGTGAAGCAAATGTGGTCATTAGTGTTTTATTAAATTGCTGTATTTCTACTTCGACATGCTGTGTAGGTGGTGGACCTTGCAGTTTAATTGTATCCGTCTGGACGTGCGTTCGTTCCAACACACCCTCGAGCATACCCAAAGGAAGCGGTTCTTTACTCAAGTCAATATCACGCCAAAAACGACGATCTTGCACGAAAGTATTAAAACGATTGCAGCTACTGGAATGCGTAAGGTAAGCAAAAAATATTTTCAATAATTAGTTCTAATAGTGTCACTGTTACACACTTCATTAACGCCAACAAAGTCCACGAATCCAAGTGCTGGAATATCTCAAACAATACTTCATCACTAAATTGGTCAAGTCGGAATACGGCAGTGTCTAGTTCACGATATTTGGTTGCTGGTGCAGTGGAGTATACATCATCTTGTTCGCCATATAGTTCATATGCAATGGCAGCGTAAGCATCGGTGTCAGCGAGCTCAGAATGACGACGCTTTCGTGTCGATTGTTGACTTTGTAAGTTCTCCACCGACACCTTTTCAACGGCATCCATTTCAAAGAACTATTTACAGAAATACTCTGACCACGTCAAATCAAATGCAGGCTTTTTTGAGATTGTAATGAACAAAAAATAATAAAAATACACAAATGAAAAATTTGCTGATATCGTGGTTGTGTTCAACATTGGCAGAATAAGTTTAGACATTTGCATCTTATTATGGCTAATGGCCAACTCACACGGGATTGTTTGATTGGCTATGAATGAACTTTTCTTATGCTCTTATAAATTTCGATTGTTGCATGGCAGAATTAAAGGGTAAGGCCGACTCGGAGAGAACTGAAGTGGAAAGCAGAATTAAGCGGGCTAGAAATCAAAATCAGCTGTTCATCTCGAGTTTCTTTATGCTTACGTTTCGCAGTTGTTTTTAGGTTAAAATTGTTAAGATTTTTTTTGCAATTTTAAGACTTCTTTCACATTTTATATAGGCGTATACATATTAACAAAGCGTATTTATAGCACTTGTTATTTTTGAAACTGTGAGCACCTCAGTACGTGTTTGCCGTATTCAATGATTTTGCAACGCTGTTAAATATGCTGTAGAGATTGCATAAAAATACAAGACACAAAAAACACGTCCAAGGGCTACTTTCATTTACGAGTGACTGCGTATTTGTGTTTTAATGCAAACCAACTACAAAGAAAATACGCTTATGTAAGTTGGCGTAAGAATAAAAAAAAGGTAAATTAAACAGGCCTGCGTACTTAAACTGTGAATAGCCTAATAATATATTTTCTTCCTTTGCAATTTCTACGAAATTCGTCGTTTTGAAAACTAATCAACCTTTTCATTCTCCACTCTTCGTTGACGCGTTAGGACACTCAGCAAAGCGGCCCTACCTTATAATTCTGCGATGGATTGTTGGTAGATTGTTGGTAGCTCACACGACACGATAATCCGCGTTTGACATTTCTTTGAAACACACAACTTTTTCTACTCCACTTTATTTCGTACTATCAAAACATTTTGTATTAATTTAACATGACGCTTATCTGAAATTGATTGATTGTTCCCTTGTTCTTTAAATTGTAATTTTGTTATTAACGCATTTATTATTTTATTTAAACTGTTACGCAGAAATTAAATATCGACCGATTGATTCGATAAATTGAATGTCGCTGTAAATTACTACTCATCAGTATCACACAGATTAAAGTTTTTGCATAAAGTTGCACTAGTAAAATGGATGGTAGAGAACTAAGCAAATTCGTGCAAATTATCCTCGTTCTAAAAACTCGTACTTACAATGGTAGGAATTTTTTGAGGGGGAGGATGAGGGATAAATTTTCCAGATTGAATCTGCCTTGCCTTATCTCCCCAAATGGCTTAAGGAAATCCATCTAGTCAAAATACCGGAGCATCTTTGCAGTACTGATTTCTCAAGCTCTGTATTTTGCCACGAACATCTTTCGCAAAGTTAAGGTTGGTACTCGCAACAGAACCTTTGATGCTTTCTAAAATAGGATTTAGCACACTCTCCTTCTTCGCACATCCCACATCCCACAGCTCGCTCTTTGCTTCCAACAAAGAAATTAGCAACTACACTTCAACTCTTGAGTAAGCCGCCATAATTATCCCATCTGAAAAAATGTATGAGAGATTTAAATACATTTAAATTTTAAACTATAAGTATTACAACTTAATATTAATGCTTACCTATTTCTTGTTTTCAAAAACACACTTGTCGGCTTTTTCTTTGTTTAAGCTCAGTATGCTGTAGAAAGGAAAACAAAATTCCCATATGAAGTACATTGAGTTTTTTCACAGCGAACAGGCGGCGGAATTTTTTTTCGATAGGTAGTACGCTGTTAAAAGAAAAAATTTGTTCAGTGTAGCCAAGTTCACAACCACGTGTGGAGAGTAAAAATGTCTGAATTTCGCTAGCATTTATATGCCCGTACATTTAATTGCAGCGGAAATATGACAATCAACAATAAATAAGAGCAGAAAGTTTGTGTTGATTTTGCTATTTAACAAATTTATTTAGTTTATTAAGTGCTTTTTCTATACACAAAAAATGTTGACTCTAAACAAAAATTTCGCGTGTAGAATTATATGCCCAAAAATTTTCGTTCCTACAGCATACTAAGCTTTATTTCATTAATTCACTGGTTAGGAACAAGGCTTCATGCACCGATTTTTCCATTATAATGATGTAAAATGTACTGTTTCTTCAACAAAAGTACATTTTAAGTACTTAAACTCAGCAAACATGGCTGATTGCTGCCATGTATTGCTGCAATCTGTGTTCATCCACTCTCGAAATCAGTGCTTTTGAGAGATTCCCATTGAAAGCAACAACAAAACGCGTAGATTGTTTGATTGGCAATCACCGTGTAAGTTGGGGATTATAAAACTGTGTGCCACATTTTGCAACAAGTTCCTAATGCCGTGGTTATGTTAGCCAAACATGATTGCCGAACATTTGGTGTTCATTTTCGTTTATTTATTCTCTTCGCTGAAATGTTTGTTTGGTGGTTATGCTTCTGTTTGCTGCACAGTTGCATCAATATTATAATAATCCAAAACACAAATTAAACAACCCTAACTTTTATGTATACACTTTTTACTACACTTTTTTACATTTCGGTCAAACCACGACTCCAAGTAAATGCCATTCCTACATAAAGTATATTAAATTAAATACAACACAACAATACGAATTGATGGAAATTAATCTGCAATTTAATTTCAGACTATTTTTTTGTAGTAAGATTGTGGAGGCACAAAATTGTTAATGTTTATTTGAAGCGACAATAATTACTGACAGTTTTTGCTTAACACATGTTGTTCGACTTTTTCTTAATGTCTGTTCTTTGTTTTTAAGGTTGCTTGTTATTTAAAATAAGTTGCTTTATAACTTATTTAAATTTTTGCTACTTTTTGCTACTTTTTTGATGCTTTTATCGAAATTGACTGCAGGCAACACCGGAAAGTTCGGCATGTTTGCTGTTTCAATCATCAATCAAAAATGTTCGTTCTGAGAGCAAGAGAATGATTTTGAGAAAAAGTTCATTTCTCACTTTACACGAGAAACAATAACAACAAAAAAGGTTCGGCAATCATGTTTGGCTAGCATAACCACGGCATAACTGAAGTAACCCAAAGCACCAAAAATATACGGAAGCTTTATGTGTGCGTTGAACGCATGATACAAAAATTCTGCCATGCGTTGAACGTACCCCGTCGCTTACACGCAACAGTAGGTCTGTTTGTAGGTTTTCACACATCAGTCAAATTATTGAAGTATATCGCGATTTTTTAGTCTCTTTAACTCTCTCTGAAAATTTTGATTGACGCTCGCTCACACACGATTTTTTGATTGAAGCTCCGACGCAGGCATTTGTTACTTTTCTGCTACCTACTATTTTGTGAATTCATATCGTGCTGTGTGCATCACTTTATTTGGGTGTTTCTTTTATTAAGTTGTTTTGTGTGCATAATAATTTTACAAAATGGAAAACAATAGCGGAAATATAGTTGATCTTTTAGGATTAAAACTAATCACTTTAGGGAATCAATACGCCGGAAATTATACCTATTTGAATGACCATCGGATGCAAGTCATAAAAAAACAAAAGAATTAATGAAATTATGGCAGGAACTGAAGAAAGTACACCTCTTTTTCACTTCAAAAAACTTCCTTTGTTTCCAGTTAACTATTTATATTGATATAATTGCCTACTAAAAAGCAGACAAGTAAAATAATGCAACCCTTTGACTGATTGATACAGGTCTGGAGCTCAATCAAAAATTTGACTGACGAGAGAAGATTTTGGAGTTCATTTTCGCTCTGAGATAAAGTTAATTTTTTTTACATAGAAAAACCACAACAAATTTTGATTGATTCAATCATTTGACTGACGTATGAACTCCTCCTTTCCGTACTCGATTGTAGTAACTTGCAATGTGCTAGAACGTGTTTCCGTACTTTTCTAGCTAGAAGAATAAGCATAAAACCGCTCTCTCGAGCTCGAAAGTTGCTCGGAGTGTGCTAGAAGAAATTTGTCCCAGCTACAGAAGAACAAGCATCAAGAAGAACAAGCAAATGTCAAATTGTCGCTTGATGTTTGGTTATGTTGTGCGATAAAAAATAAATTTACAAATTGTTCAATATCACTAAATATCAATACACATAAATAAATATAAAATATCAAGTAAAAATTGGCGTCGTTTGCGTTTGTAAAAAGTTAAAATTGGCACTGTTTACATTTGATAGGCAATCAGCTGTTTTCATGCTTGAAACTAGCTAGAAGTCGTTTCCGTACTTTTGACACTATTCTCAAATTTCATTTTACTCTCTCACATTGAACTTTACTCGACTTTTACTCGAAAATGTGTACGGAAATACACCTAGTAACAGTTCGAAAAACTCAATGCACTCTCACTTTTCACTAATACTCTCACACCTTGACATCACTGGCAGTCCACTGGTAACAACTTTTACTGAGACAGTGAATATTGAAAACCGCAGCCAGTGCGAAATCGAAGTAAGGAAAACAGTGTTGTATTTTCTCCGTAAAATATTCGAATTTTAAATATGCTTTTTTCTTTCATGTCTTGTAGTTAATTATATGCAATTATTTTGATTTCCCTTATTTGACACATTAAATATATGAAAAAGTTACATTTTATTTTGAAAAATATTGAAAAACACATTTTACAACATAATTAGTTCTCCATTTTTATCCCGTTTAAGTTTGGTGCTGTGTAGGCATATAAAGCATCACTGAATAAAAGCAAATGGAATAAAAAAGTGGTCGAACCTTTGCCTTTGACATTTTTCAAATGAACTCAATTACTATCACGTGTGGCCGCAGCATAATTTGTTAATTATTTCGGAATATTTTTGAAGTAAATACATATTCTTGCGGCTGCAGCGTAAGTAGCGTATTTGCCGTTTGGTTATACTATGTTCACACTGAGCTAAAATAAAATAATATCGTCAGATAATTTCGAAGTTACACAAGTGTCCACACTGAGGTTTGATAATTTCGTTTAACGTTTGATTTTTTCTTTTTTGCTAATTATTCTCATGTATAGCTTTTGAACTGAACAAAGCAACATGAATCCAGAAAAACTTTCAAGACAAGGTTCATTAATATAGGTTAAGTCACTTGAGAGAAAAGCACTATTTTTTCGCCTTTGCTCGAACTGTCAAAGTAGCTGTTAGCTAAAAATTGTTCAGATTCGTTTTTTTTTCTTGATTTCCTTTCATCCATTCTGACAGTTCGACTGAGCTTCTCTCAAATGCCTTAACTTGTATTAATAAACCTTGTTTCAAGAGTTGTTTTATTATATTTTAATAAGCTAGTAGATGCAGAAAAATGTGTAGATTCTCTCATAAATGAGATAAAGCCTATGAAAAAAATGGATCATGGATAACAACCCTTCAGCGAGCTGGTAGACAATGAACACCGTGCACTAGTTTTGTACTAGCACTAATAGGTCATATACGAACTAGTGAGCTATCGTATCCTAGTAGACAAAAACGCGCTAGTAAATTCAATTAGAGAAAGTGGAACAAAGCTATTTAGCAAGCTGCGCGTATAAACGTATATACATGCCGTTTTGGCTGCAACTTAATTTTTGTTGCGTTGTTCTTTTTGCCGGAATTTAGTTAAAAAGTGTTAAAAAGAAATAAAGCGAAATATGATAAAATAAAATAAATGAAACTAAATAAAATAAAGCAAAAAAAAGTAATAATAATTAAACATAAACAAAGTGTAAGTGGCACTTTAAGCAAATAGAAAGCGAAGTGACTGAAAATGAGACAATGGCGGTCGAGTGTGAGTCTAATTGGGAACTGCATGCGGACTAAATACAGCATTCCCAAGAAGTGTTTGTTTTAGAAGAAGTGGAAGAATTTGATGTGTGTAGTATATACATATGCTTGTAATATTGTTACAAATATGTAAATATGTTTACATGTACCTATATTTATATAAAAATAAATAAATATTACATTAAACTCCAAGTTTTTTAATGTGTTTGACAATTTCAAATATCTATCCCTAGAGAACAAGTTTTAGAACTAGTGCTATATCTGTCCCAAGGTACTAGTGCGATATCTCTCCCAAAGAAGCAGTTCTTGCACTAGTACGCGTTGATGCAGTAGGTGAAAATTGTCCCTTCTCGTAGGACAAGCCCATGTTAAATGCGACAGTCAAAAGCATTGCTTGGAGATAGACGAGGTACTAGTAGCTGTCTCCTTAGTACTAGTGAATTCACTATTTTTGTACCAGTTCTTGACGCTGCAGGGAAGTTTCTCATTATCACAAAAAAGGGGTGCGTTCAATATACACAATTTCAAGATTTAAGGGTTGCAAGTGCATTTTGGTGTAATTTCGTGAGTTATTTAAACGAAATTACCTTAGGTTGTGTGCTATTAGGAAACTTTTCACTCGTGGGAGGAAAGAAGTTACTGAATTAAATACAATTTCTGTCTGTTGAAATAAAATTGTCACTTTTTCTGTGCCAAAAGAACAATGAAATTTTGACAACTGAAAATTTTGGCGTTTTAGATTTCGTTAGTGTATTAGCACGAAAATTTAATTTGTTTTGCAAAATTATTGATATAACTGAAAATTAACAAAATTTTACGCAAATATTTTCCACTTCTGGTTGCTTTGCTGTCGGAAGCAAAAAGTTTTGAACTTCTTTATGACTTTTTTTAAAGGAAGGTGGAAGAGTAAGTACTGCTTTTGCTTTTCTGCTCCGGACAACTACCTAAAACATTATTCCTTTAAGGATATTACCTATATTCGGCCAAGAGGTTATTCCGAATCATTAAATGCCATTTTGAATGGAGACAATGCACAAACTTAAATGCATTTAAGAGTGTCCGCTTGCTCTTTTCGCAAAATTGTGGAGTTTATTCGAGCGAAGCATCATGGGTGGTCAATAGAGTATGAAGTGGTTTGCTATCGAGTAGCAAGTGGCTTTATGGGATTGCGGACAGTATGCAATATAGTTCTACATATTACGTAGAAATTCCTTTGCTGTTCTGTTGGGATTTCCATTATATTTTAATTCTTTGTGCTTTTTTCTTTATAATTAACTAAAAAGTTTAGCTTTCATTAATTTCACTTTAGTTATTTTAAGCGCGAACTTACAAGTGTTTTTTTTTCTAACTATGCTTGTGTCAAAAATTCTCTTGTCGGTTGTCAAAATTTATTCTAGCCCCTGAGGCTACATGAATTTTTGACAGTCATATTCACCTCACAAGTGCCAAATATTCTCATTCAGACTGTCAAAATTTCATCAGCCAGCGAAAAAATTCTAAAAATGGTTAGGTATTGCCATATGTCAAAAATGTCAATGTGGATTTAAAAAAATTGTAATAAGAACTTATTTTCAACACAAATTCACAGTCTAATCGATTTTTGTTCGGGGTGGGTATTTACTCTGTCCGTCGTGGAGATGCGCAGAGTAAACTTATATTTTTGGACTTCAGTATAAATACGATATTCCACTATTAGCTCTCTTTCCGTACTCGATTATAGTAACTGGCAAGCTGATAGAACATGTTTCCGTACTTCTTCTAGCTCAAAAAATATAAAATAAAAAGAAGAACAAGCATAAAATCACTCTCTCGAGCTCGAAAGTTGATTGAAGAGTGCTGGAAGAAATTTTTTCTAGCTGCATAAAAACAAGCATCAAAGAGAATAAGCATCAAGAAGAACAAACAAATAAGAATTAGTCATTTGATGTTTGCTTATGTTGTGCGATAAAAAATAAATCTACAAATTGTTAAATATCTATATCAGCAATAAATAAGTAATATAAATAGCAATAAAATTATTGTTGAGATTTATTTTTAAAAAGAGCTTTAAATGAAATAAGTGAGGGTGTTTTTATTTTTGTGCTACAAGATTCTTCTAGCTAATCTGAGAGCAGTGATGAAGAACTTTTAGAACTGCTTTTTGAGGGATCTGAAAGTGAAGACGGAATAATTCTTAATTATTAATTACCTATTAAAACTAAAAATTTCTTACTTATTAAAAATTAAAATTGGCGCCTTTTGCGTTTGTAACAAGTTAAAATTGGCGCTGTTTACTTTTGATAGGCAATCAACTGTTTTTGTGCTTAGAACTAGCTGAAAGCAGCGTTGCCTTTTTGGTCCAATCGGACTAAATTGGTTTTTTTATTTCTGTAAAATCGGGTTTGGTAGCTTGATTGGTTTTCTGCCATTTTTTTATAATTTGTGGTAGCAACATATGAAATAAATCTTTAAATTTTTTATTAAAATTGCTCTGAAAACTTGTTGATCTTGGAAATATGATTAAAAATAATCGTGTAACTGTTTTCTAAAGTATACTGTTCAGTTAAAATTTTATGTGTATTTTTTTTTTTAAGTATGGGGGAAGGTATAGAATTCCTTATCATAAGATTTATTTAACTATTTTATATCAGATAATAATCTATTTTATATAAGATTTATTTTTTCTAGTGGCGGCCGTGGCGTAGTGGGTAGAGTGTGTGGCTCATACGCCGGAGAACCCAGGGGGCGGATTCTCTAACTGTGGAAAATAAAGTGTTCACAAAATTCAGTGAAGAATGTAAGTATGCGATTCTGTACCTGTGTGAAGTGAATTCTTATGTCGAAAAAATGTACACAATCAACAAAATTTATTCACTGAATATTACAATACACTAATATTAATATTACAAATAAACTAAAAAAAGCCAGCACATAAAAAGCGAATATTGGCTGAAAGAGCGGTAATGCGTTCTGAAGATTGAAACCGATGTGCTATGTCGTTGCTTGGGAAATCGATACAACTCCATAAATCGTTCATCACTAACATTGTATGGATTGAGGTTATCTCGTAAATTCCTTCGAACAATAATTAAGTGATTCCTATTAAATTAAGGAAGACTCATTTGTTAAACGCATATTCTTAATTCTCCTTCTTCTATTTCTCAAACGACGTAAAAAATGTATGCGCAGAAGCAAACACATTTTATTTCATAAATTCTATGATTTTTGCAACCGAAAAAGTTTTGAATTTTTTTCCTTTATTTTGTTTAGAAATATTAGCTGTCAAATCCAATTCAGCGCTTTGAAATTTTCATTCAGCTACTTTGCTTTTTCATTCAGCACAGTGCTGTTCATTTGCACTTACAGAATCGCATGAAATGCTAATGTGAACACCGCGCGTGAAAGTGAGTTTTCTTATTTTGTGTTCACTGAATATTTCTCACATTTACAGAATTCGCCCCCAGGTTCGAATCCCCCATCTGACACAGAAAGTTTTTTCAATTGATTTAACTTTTCTGTACGGCCGTCACCTCTCTGCAGACAATGGCAAACCTCAGAGTGTAAAAATCTGCCATGAAAAGCTTCTTGAGAACATTAGCTGTTCGGAGTCGGCATAAAGCTGGTAGATTCAGTTCTCGATCATTTGTGTAGAAACATTTCACAACACAATTGATCAAAAAAAGCTCGGTCACAGTCCTTTCAAGGGCTGAAATGGCTATTTCGTTTTTCTTTTTTTTTAAGATTTATTTAACATATATTGAAGTATGGAGGACCATTTTTTTAATTTTTATACAAAATGGCGGTGACAGAGCCCAACGGGAGGTAGGATTTTCTAGAGTATAAGACCTGAAACAAAACAATTTTAAAATCTATTTACTTTTTCCTGTGTCTACGTATGGCACTACTTTTTAAACCTAATTCTGTAGAAATGGTGCATTTTTAAATAAATTAATCAATTTTTAACCAAAAAAGAAGTTGTTAACTGTTTTTAAAATAGTTTATATTCAGGAATGTGATGAGTAGTTTCTTCGCCCGGAATAGTAAAAGGGAATTTACGTTTTTAAGATAACAGTTAAGACTTAATTTTTTCATTTTTACACTCATGAATATTGACGGTTGATAAACAAATTTGCATTAAAAATGCCCAAAAGCTCTTGAGCCTTATCTTAAAAAACGGAAATTGCCTATTCCGATTTCGGGCGAAGAAATTACTCATGGCAAACCTGAATATACTCGTATTATCGTATTATCATTATAATATCAACTCCAAAAAAAAAAAACATTGTGTCCTCCTACTTTAAAAAAGTGGTTTCGAGAAAAACTCGTTTGCAGTTTTACGAGCACTTAACCCTTGGATATTTTTATTTCGTCTCTTATCTGCGAGGCCTGCACCATACATTTGGCCATCCATACCGATGATCGTCCTCCTCTTCTTCGTTCCACAACGATGATTTTGAGGAGAATCTGACAATCCACAATCCTTTAAAAAAATGTAATACTTTTTAAAAAAGTTATCGGTTTTGAATTCTTGGTAGGGTGAGATTAATTTTGGTAGGTTTTTGAAAAAATGTTATCCTATCCATCATCTTGCATTTTAAAATACTGACATCACATACGAAACCAGCGATCCCCTAAAACTGCCAACCACGGTGTCTTCCTTAGGCAGCGCTTATATACATTGTCCGTGTTTATATAGAATTTTTACACAAAACGTTTCCACTGTTTTGTTGCCTGTTTATAAACAAAACGATCAGTCTTTGAGCCGCTCACTTGTTGAACGCGCCCAATTTTTTATAAAAAGTGCGCGATCAAGTTTTTGAAAAAAGTGAGCGGCTCAAAAAGTGGACGAAATTAACAGTCTTGCTTTTTTGTTACACGTTTATAAACATGTATACGTGTTTTTTGAAATTTTTTTTTCAATAAAAATCGTCACATTGCCGCTTAAGTTTCACTTAAAAAAGAAAAAGTAAAATATACAGGCCAATTACAACATATGATCGCCGGTTGAGTGAATGTAGCCAACTGTCGCTACCATCTTATTTACGCTGCGGCCACACGAGATAGTATTGGCATGGCAATTGAGAATACGTTTATTCTGTCAAATCATTGTTGGCAGCCAAGCAATTGTCGATTTTGACGTAGGTGACCTGAAAATAGCATGGCAATTAAATTTATTTGTTTTTATTTGATGGCTTTGTCAATCCCTTTTCGATTAAATTATACACAATTTGAGCCAATTTCAATCTCTATTTTTTTTATGTGATCCAACAACGACTACTTGCATTCATTTGAATAGAAACATCAAATTATTGTCAATGGATGTCACATTATTGCTAGCCAATTGTCAGCATTGGCTGACAATTGCCAAAGCTTGCTTGCATTGGTGAAAAAGTGTGAGTGTATTGCTATTGTCATGTCAATATTGTCTTGTGTAGCCCCCGGGTAAGTGCATCATGACTAAGGCTGCGAACATAGTGAACGCTTGTTGCTGAGCCGAGCCTAAAAACTCATTGGACCAAGTCATGCATCTCTTTTGCTCCAATGTGTTTTTCGGCTCGGCTCAGCAACAAGCGTTCACTGTGGTCGCAACCTAAGGTTTCGAACATATCCAATTCCTGTGCACGATGGTGGATAGACTGATTCGGGTCTTCCTCTACGTTACGCTCTACAGCAGCAATGGCTTCTTTTGAACGCACTGTACAACGTCTCTGTGAATGCGTATTATCATTTAGAGTAAGCGTTCGCATCACGCTCCAATGGTCCATAGTTAGTCGAATTGATTGCTCTGAAGGACGATTATGTTGACCGCAAAATGGACGTAGTGCGCGATACGTATTTCGAACAGGACCATTATTTTCAAAATAAATTTGCACAATTTGGAAGCGTTGTTCAGGCGTCAGTATATTCATGTTGAAATGCCAAACCAAACTAAAAACAAATCACTTGACAGCTGACAAAATGGCCGGCAGTTAAAACAGTGTTGCCAACTTAAAGTTCTATACCTCTAAAAAAAACACACTTTATTTACCGATTATTAGTATGACAACGTCCACGGCCACCACTTTTATTTCACAAGTTTTGAGAATAGTGAGAATGTTGTTGATCACAGTCAGCAAGAGAAGGGAGGATATGACTCTCCCTGCGAAGTGCTTCTTGTGACATCTTCTCTGACTTCGCTCAACCGAGTTTGTAAATTGATACATCTGCTGTCAAACATTTTATAAGTCCAGTGGATTATTTTGCTGTTTACTCCTTTGTTTTTTAAAGTACTTACTTACTTAGGTGGCCGTAACAACCCGTGTTCGGGTTTCGGCCAACCTCATCAGCTCTCGCCAGGCACCTCTGCTTTGCGCGCGCCTTCTCCAATCGGATACACCAAGTGCGGTTAGGGCTTCCTCGGCCTGGTCCATCCATGGTCTCCCTTGTCGTCGTTGTCCAACGACCCTCGCCTCGAGCACCTTTTTCGCTGGAGCTTCGTCGTCCATACGATGGACATGACCCAGCCAGCGTAGTCGTTGCACAGCTATATGCCGAACTACGTCAATGTCTTCGTAGAGCTCATACAGCTCGTGGTTCATTCGGATGCGATAGTCATCGCCAACTCGAACAGGACCGAAGATTTTGCGAAGAACTTTTCTCTCGACCACCCCCAGAGCGGCTGCGTCAGTTTGCGAAACTACCCATGCCTCAGCGCCATAAAAAAGCACGGTTACTACGAGCGTCTTGTAAAGTGTTAGTCTTGTCGATCGAGAGAGGGCTCTGGAACTTAGGTGTTTACTGAGCCTGTAGTAGCACCTATTAATGGTGGTCCCAAGTTATAAAGGGTGGTTAAATTTTAAGGGCCGATGTTGATTTTAAATAAAACTCAAATTATTTAGGAAATTAGTGGCATTTCTTTTTATTATGATAATATTATTTTTATTATGGTATGGTTCAATTATATATGGAACAAAAGATCGGCAAAATGGCCGCCAAGACCTTGGCGGCACACCATGGTCCAAATTTTCGATGACGCTGAGGCATAAGTGAGGTTCTATGCCGGTAATGCATTTGTTGCTGGCTTATCGACGTACACCTTTTCTTTCAAATGACCCAAAAGAAAGAAGTCCAACGGTGTCAAATCACATGATCTTGGCGGCCAATTGGCATCGCCACCACGTGAGATAACACGGCCATTGAATTTGTCGCGCAAAAGATCCATTGTTTCGTTAGCTGTGTGGCAAGTGGCACCGTTCTGTTGAAACCACATATCGTCCACATTCATATCTTCCAATTCGGGCCATAAAAAGTTCGTTATCATCTCACGATAGCGAATACCATTCACAGTAACTGCCTGACGGCCTCAGTTTGCAAAAAATAAGGCCCGATGATGCCGCCAGCCCATAAACCGCAGTACGAGCTCTACGAGAATGCACTGTTGTTTCACATCTCCTCCAGACCCGGTCTGCTCAAATTTTGGCACGATTTTTCCGATTGTACGCACATTTGGACGATTAAATTGACCGAAAAAATCACGAAGTGCACGATATGCATTCTGATTTGAACGCCCATTTTCATAATAAGCGTGAATAACTTTAACGCGTTGCTCGATTGTGTATCTTTCCATGGTTCAAATTGAGTTAGTCTGAAATTGAGAAATGTCAAATGAAATGCAGGAAAAAAACTTGACGTTTAGGTGTGGTTCACATTCAACATCGGCCCATAAAATGTAACCACCCTTTACAAACTCCTTGACTTATTCAAAGTTATAGCTGCCGGATGAAACGTGGGAGTCTAGATGCCGCGCTCCCTTGTTTGTAGACAGTATATACTTTGTTTTACCCTCATTTATCGTCAAACCCACTTGGGCTGATTCCTTTTCGATAGCGGTAAATGCAGCGGTAACATCTCTCTTGGTTCTGCCAACAATATCAATATCATCAGCGTACGCAAGGAGCTGGACACCTTTGTAGAAAATGGTGCCATTACGCTGCACACCGGCCTTTCGTACGATCCCCTCCATGGTGATGTTGAAGAGATTGCAAGACAGTGGGTAGCCTTGTCTGAAACCTTTTTCGGTATTAAAGGTTTCGGAGTTGTGATTTCCTACCTTGACGGAGCTGCGTGTGTTGCTCAACGTCATCCTGCAAAGTCTAATCAACTTTGCAGGTATACCGATCTCAGACACTGTTGCGTATAGGCAATCTCTTCTCGGGATATCGAACGCAGCTTTAAAATCGACACAGAGATGGTGTGTGTCAATTTGATTTTCGTGGGTTTTTTCCAGGATTTGTCGTAGCGGGAAAATCTGGTCTATGGTGGATTTTCCATGTCGAAAGCCACACTGATAAGGTCCAACTAGTGTTTGTGTAATCGGCTTTAATCTTTCACACAGAACGATTGAGAAAACCTTATATGCGATGGAAATAAGACTGATACTTCGATAGTTGGCACAGATTGTTGGGTCTCGTTTCTTATGTATAGGGCAAAGCACGCTGAGATTCCAATCTTCGGGCATGCTTTCCGCTAGCCATATTTTGCTGATGAGCTGATACATGCGCCTTATCAATTCATCGCAGTTTTAAACAATTCAGCTGACAGGCCGTCAGCACCCGCTGCGTTATTGTTTTTGAGTCGTTGGATAGCAACTCGAACCTCTTCACGGCTAGGTGGTAGTACTTCCACTCCGTCATCGTTGATTGGGGTGATGAACTGCTTTCTCCATGGGCGGCATTGGTGGAATCGTCGCCAGTAAGTACTTCGGAAAAACGCTGTCTCCATAATCTCAGCGCACACTGCGTATCTGTTACCAGATCTTTATTTTATCTCTACAAGTGGATGCTCCGGCTTGAAACCGAAAGTTAGACGCTTAACCTGCTGATAGAATTTTCGTGCATCCTTCTTTCCCTGGTACATATCGAGTTCCTCACGCCCACGCTTTTCCTGCTCTCTTTTCATGCGTCTGAAAAGACGCCTCTCTTCCATCTTCTTTTCGCGGTAGTTTTCTCGCACGGCTCGCATTGCAGCTGACTGCAGCGTGTCTCTATAAGCGGCGTTTTTTACTGCTGTCGCGATGCGACACTCCTGATCGTACCATTGGTTCCGAGGTTGCGGGCGCCGGAAACCAATGACTTCTTCAGCGGCAGTGCGCATGGAGTGGGATATATGAGCCCAAAGTCCACCGGCGTCGTCGGGTTCAGAGGTTGGTTGGTTGAGCTTAACCGAGAGCTGAGCGGAATAGGCTTCGGCAGTCCGTTGTAATTCCAGCTTAGCGACATCTAGCTTTCGTTGCATCCCTGTGCGTATGTTTTTCGCATTGCATAATCGCATGCAGATCTTGGCTGCAACAAGATAGTGGTCGGGGTCAATGTTAATCCCCCGAAATGTACGCACATCTAGAACACTAGAGGCATGCCTACAGTCGATTACAACATGATCAATTTGGTTTCGCGTTTTTTGATCCGGGGACAGCCAGGTGGCCTTCTGGATGTCGGCGTGCTTAAATTTGGTGGTACTAACTACAATGTTTCGCCCAGCGGCGAAGTTGATCAGTCTTAGACCGTTGTTCGTGGAGGTTTCATGAAGACTGAACTGACCGACAGTGGGGCCAAAAATGCCTTTCCTTCCGACTTTCGCATTAAAATCGCCGGGGCCTATTTTCACGTCATGGACCGGAAGGTGGTCGTATACGTTTTTAAGAAAAATTTTGCCTTGATGCGGATTGTGGCCAATCTTTCGTTTTCAGGTGTGAACCGGGAAACAAGGTGACGTAGTTTCCGGCTAACGACGAGTCCACATCCGAATTCGCACTTCTCCGCATGGCAGTTGTAGTAGATATCACAGTGTGCTTTTTTAGAGCAGCATTGCCTTTTCCATTCCATTTCCTGGATGGCAGTGATGTCTGCTTTTATTGTTTTGAGAACTTCCGCCAGTTGGATAATGGCACCTTCCCTATAAAGGGTCCGGACATTCCAGGTGCATATCCGTAAATCATTGTCCGTTTTTCGTTTGCGAAGGTCGTCAACGTAACTGCGGTTCTTATCCGAGGCTGGTTTAGTTTTCATTGGGCAGTAGCAATGTGGCGGGACCCAAACTCTGCGCACATTACATGTTTAAGGTCCACGGAGCGACCCGCCGCTCAAATTAGCCGCCAAACTAACGGATGCCAGTTTGCCGTTGCCCAGGGAACACCACGAGGAGGTTTGAGTCGTCTTGGGACGATTTCAACATGGATAATGCTGGCCTCGCCTGGTTGAGGCAGTCAGACACGTTGCCATGTGAAGGTTCGCCCCCTTGATCCCCTTGTTTACTAAAGTATTTTTAATACATTCTGCATTCACATTGTTTAATGCGCAATCGCCTTAACAAATACAAAATATTTGTGCATTATCGAATTATCCAGTAATATCAATTACATCTTACAGACAGTTTGTATTTCCCTTTTTTCTAAAGGTTTATATTTAGTCTGTTTGAAAAAATTCTTTTATCAGCAAAATTTGTTTTGGGAAAAAATTTTACTTTGTGCTGCATATTATTGATTAAAAATGTTTTTCCGAAACTGCTTGTTGTATTTGATGTATTCTTTATTGAATTTAATTTCAGGCAATTGAACATTGTTTTTAGTTTTAAATATGATATGAAATAAGTTTTTTTAAATAAAGTTATCAATTTTATAGGATTAAGATTTAAAAAATAAAGGAGTAAATAATTATCATCAGCATATAACTGATAACGTTCAGAATCCCTTACGTGAAAAAAGATGACAAATGTATTTTTTGTGCAGTCGCACCTCATCAAAAAATGTATTTGATAGACAAGCGAAAAAAAAAATATGTTTAATCAGAAAAACTCTTTACTCCTTAACTTAACTTATAGACCTTTAAATTAATAAAAATAAGTAAATCTTTGAATTGTAAAAAAGTATTATTCATCAGTATTTATAATAATAAATTATAAATTAATAATACTAATAATAAATTGGGCTTGCTTTTGTTAGTTTTATATATGGTGTTCTTATGCTTGTGATGAGGTTTTTATATAAAGTTTTTTTTGTGTTTTTGTTTTTGATTTTGGTTTGTGTTATATACAACATCAATGCATTGCATTGCACATATATAGCATACTTATATATAAAATCTCAACTTATTTTATTTCGTAAATAGAATTTAACTAGTTGTATGCAAACTTCTGCATCTTCAGCACTGTCGTGACCAGCTTCTGCAATAATACAATAGCAAAAATCATACCAACCACTACTTGTATAATAATGAACATTCGTAATCTTACCATTCTCTTGAATAATACGTTTAAGATTCTCGATACAGAGTGTTTTCAATGCACGCTTCTTTGGTGGACCCATTTTATGTGGAAACAATACTGAAGTATCCACAACAACGCTGTGTATAAGTTTTAATGCTTTCAAATCGCTTTCGAGACTGTGTCCCACAAGAACAGTCTTTGAATGAAACATTGACATTAGGATTGCTTGAACATCGCGCAATGTACGTGTCTCATTTGCCAACATTTGCTCGGTGATGCCGGAGTAGCTGAAACAGGTGGATTTAATATAATTTTTAATGAAATAATAAAAGTATTCTTACGTAGTATTGTAGTCGACTATTTTGTTGTCTGGCTTTACGAGAGCATCGTAAACTGTTCGTGCATTAATATCGACAACAGTAACGCGAGTCAACTCGATGCCTTCCGTTGTATAACACATTTCACAATCAAGTGCATAGATATCTTTCTTTGTCGGAACGTAATCTTCTTTTTCAATTGTTGCAACATAGCCAGTTAGATTGTCGACATCGAAATAGTCGCTAACATGGTAATTGGCATATGTACAGCCAGCTGTACCGGCTGGCTGTTGGCAACAACGATGCTGATTATCGGCAAAGCCTACAAAAATTGACAAACACTAATATTTCTTCCATCACACAAAATTTACTCGTTTACCTCTTCTATAGCCAGTGCTCTTTGGATGATAATTACACTCATCCACACATTCTTCATCATATATTGACATATTAAACACCTTACCGCAACGGCTGCAATAGCGTTCCGTTTCATTAGGCCGCCGCATTGGCTTCCAGTACGAAATGGTTGCAGTACCTGCGCGCTTGCCTGCACGCGGATATCCATTAGAGATCAATTGTTCATCCGTCAATCGTAAATCGTAGACCATTCCGTAAGCTTTTTCCCCAGGCAGCTTGTCAAAGGGTTCACCGCCGACCGTAGATTCAGTTTTCCTGCGATTTATAAAGCAAAAAAGTATATGTCGCATTAAATATTCATTTTTTGTCATTTTTGCAGTAAATTTTGATTTCACAATGGCTTTCATCAGAATTTTGAATGGTTTATTTAATAATTAAAGTTATTATAAAACGAAAGGAATTAAAAGATGTATTATTTTCAAGCTGAAAGCGACAGTAAAATTTTCAAAACATCATTTATGAATTTTTGACAATTATGAAAGAAAATTTTTCAAAACAAAAAATTCTCTCTAAAATTATTAGCCTCTCTAGAGTGGAAATAGCATGGTTTTGAAACGCTACACTTTAAATTGAAACAATATTTATACAACTAATGTACATATTACGTATATCGATGGTTTAGTGAGCAAAAATTATAAGATTACTTTTAACAAAAATTAGTTTACTGCATTTGGCATCTCATCAAGTTATAACCTCAAAGTTAAATCCCAATATAAGCTGTTCAGTAAAAAATTTAAATGAGTTTTGTACTGAATGTTTTGTACTGAAATGTATTGAAATATAAAAACAGTCAGTTTCCTGTGAGCTTAACCTTCGATATATGCAAACTTTAAAGATATTACGAACAAATACAACGAACATTTTCTTCTGCACACTCCATGATGTATTTTGTGATAATTTTCCAGCTAAGATTGCTTCATGTGAAACTATCTTGTTGCTATAGGCAGGTTTATTTCCTGAATCTGCAGGTGGAAAATATATTAAATTATTATGGCATCTTTAACATTATGTTTAAAAACTTACCTACTGCCTCTTTTCTCAGTTTATTGATAGTTAGCAGAGCACTACTCTTATATATAACGGGAGTGTTACATTTTTTAAAAACTGCCAATTCCTCTGTTTGAGCCTAAGAGATATAAGAAAAGTTAATATCTGTAATAATATGTAGAACGTTGAAAATGCTGATTATTAAAATATTTCTAACTTCAGAGAAAAGGGTCACCGTAATATATGATGTTTTCTTTATCGAAATCGGTGACATACCGGTTGATACCGAAACAAACAGTCTGTTCGGCGATAAGACTAAGAGAACTAGGTGTATGGAAAGCCTGAAAACTGGGCATTCATCCATACTCAACAACTTTTATTTAATTCCATTAGGGATTGATTACTGCAAGCCCTCGGCTTCCTTCGAAGGAAGTTATGGTACGATAATTCCACCTATCCCATACTGGGCCAATGGTGCGCCCTGGAAACGAGGGTATCTAAACTTCTATACAAATAGATAGAATAAATTAAACGATAACTCAAAAGAACTTGGGGAATCTCTGGCTCGTAGGCTTCCTGACCACTGTAGTGTATTTCAGATTTAAATGATCGCAATAGTGGAGGTTGCATCATGCCAACCTATAATGTTGTATGGAAACGGGAAACTTATATCTTCTCAGATAGCCAGGCAGCGATCAACTCGATGGAGCAAGTAGCCATAAACTCTAAAGTAGCCAAAGAATGCCGTGCTTCATTAGGTGAAATAGCGAATTATATCAGTATCAACCTAATATGGGTGCCAGGGCATAAAATCATAAAAGGTAACGAGCGGCATCAGTGGTGCTTAACTCACCAGATATCCCGTAAGCGACTCTTTAGCTGCTTATCAAGGTACTCATGCGGTTCAAAGGAGCAGAAGTTTCCTTTACGTTTCGACAATTCGAGTTAATATTTATAAGAAAAATAATATATACTAATACCGGTGGCGATCGTGGCGCAGTGGGTAGAGTGTGTGGCCCATACGCCAGAGTATCCTGGTTTGAATCCCACCTGGCACAGAAAGTTTTTTTCGATTGAATTAATTTTTCTTACCTTGTTTATCCGACGCTTGAAATCGGTTCGACTCAAATCGTTTTGGTTAAAACCTTTGCATAAATCAAATTTCAAACCGTGTTGAAAATTTCAAGCCGATTGAATAAAACCTCATTTCAATTCGGTTCTTATTTTTCAAGACGGTTTAAAATAGCGCATAAACAGGATGTTATTTTAAAACATTTGGGAAATCATATGCTTTTGCTTTGGTTAAGCAGTTAATAGCGGTTTTATATGCAAAATTATTCTTGTTTTAATAGAATTGATTATTAAAGAAAGAAATAATTTAAAGTTTTTGTTTTCCATTGTTATTTAAGCAAACAAAAAAAAATTCAAATTTTCAAAACGCTTTGATTGCCCTTTTCAATGAAACCGCTTGCTGCTTACGTATTAACACACGGCGTAAAATCGATCTGAGTCAAAGCGATTGGGATCAAATCGACTTGAAGGGTCGGATAAACAAGGTATCTGTTAGGCCGTCACCTCTCTGCAGACAATGGTAAAAATTGACATAAAAAGCTTCTTGAGAACATAAGCCGTTCGGAGTCGGCATAAAACATGTAGATCCAGTTCTCGATCATTTGTGTTCAAACATTTCACAACACACACAACGCATTTGATCATAAGAAGCTCGGTCAAAGTCCTTTCAAGAGCTGAAGTGGCCATTTCGTTTTTTTCTTTTGTTTTTTTTTTTTACTGAACGCATCAATCCATAGCCTGCCTAGAAGGAATGGCGTCAGCTACACTCTCTATCGCAGCGTCATCTCGAAATAAACCAACAAATATTGAACAAAACCATGGTTGAATTATAAGGTTGTCGCCGGGCTGATCTTACTCTCTTCTCAGTACCCGTAATTGTCAAAATCAGCAAATTTTGCGAAAGAAAAACAGGTAAAAAATGAGAGCATTTGCAGATTTTCTATGAGCTGTCAACTTCGATTTGACAATTATGGATACTCGCTCTCTCCTTTGCGACAGATTGGTGACCAGTCCAGAGCTGTGATGGGCTAAAACTGGGAGTAGCCGGGGCTAGTGCTACGAGATCTGACCAAGGACTTAAAACTGGTACCACGGGCAGTCAGCGGCCCCCGGTGTATGTCTGGCTTCTGCTGGCATATACTGGGCTGACTGGAATGGGCTGGCCCTTCGGGGAGCTTTTCGTGGTGGCTGTGGTTTACCACCCATATCGCGGGCAGAGCTATCTAGTTCGGTGTGGTTTGCACTCTCAAACCGGGCGCCATACCCTTTAGTATTGAAGAGGTTTTAGATAGGCCTCCACCCTCCCCAAGGGTTGCGAAGTGTCATCACAACATGGAGCTAATTTGGTACCTTTGAACCCTCAAAGGGGCTCTAACCGACGCTTTGTATCGGTCCCAATTGTTATGGAACAACGTTGAATTAAGCCTTCACGGCAGGTGTCAACGTTAAACACAACAAAGTCTCCCTTGCGACAACCCTGAAGTGTCGGCGTCACTCTCGCATTCTTCTCTTGCTCTTGTATGCTACAACACATATTTTGTTGTTGGTTTCTCTTGGGAAAAAAGCTTTTTAAATTTGCTTAGTTTTACGTATCTTAATGCCAACACGTTCGAATAAAAATTATATTATGCAAATCTTCTCGAAAATACCTTTCCATCGATATAAGTTTTATGTGAATATGTTGAAATTAACACAGGTAAACAGGGTTCACAAACTTTTTTGTTTGCGTATTAATATATAGGATTTAGATAAGGAAATGACTTTAAGCATAGATTTGTGTATATAACTTTGCAGTGGTTTGAAATATTTGAAAATTTTTTCACAGAAATTATAAAAAAATATAAAAACAGCATTTAGAAAAATTTAATTTTCATCAAAAAATCATAGAGGTGTAAGCTCACGATTTTCGATGATAGAAACACTTATTTGAATTATGTGTCAAAATCAGCAAATAAATTATATGTCATACAAAAAAGAATGTGAAAAAAGAAAATTAAAAAAAAAACAAATAACAAAAGAATTTTTTGCCTATTTTTGAGAAAAAATTTCATATTTTAGAGGTTTTTTAAAATAACATAAAAAATTGAATTGGTGAGATAACGGTAAATTCTCCAAAGTCTTTTAATTGAACTTTCAGACAAAGAAAATTTGATGAAACTCAGTTGAAAAATGGCTGAGATATTTGCTTGCAAAATAAAATTTTTAAATTTCAATTGTTTTTTCTCATTCTGAGACAATGTCCTTGCTTAAAAAAAATGCGTTGCACGCACAAAATCTACAGCTTTCGAGATATCGCAATAATTTTGATGTCATAATAATTGGAATTTTTTTAGCATACTATTCGTGAAAAATATTACCAAAAAAGTTTTCGTATACCATTATTTTTCTCTATCAACGACTTTTCATACAAAAATCGGTGTACTGAGAACATTTATAGTGTTCGAGATATCACAATTTTGATGTCGGGAATTTTTAAAATTTACTATTTATAAGCAGTTTTACCATCACAATATATATTCACTCAAGAAATGGTGAAAAATGTCTCAAGTATTTTTTGCACATGTTATCAATGTCTAAAATTCTCTCTTTCATCATGTTCTTCTATCGCTTTTATTTAATAAATGCTCCTTTTGCGCTCATATTTAAGGTCGAAGGTCACCAATCTAAAATTCAATCATATTGTGCTGCCAGACCTTTCATGTGATACCGCATTCACCAGTCTACCTCCTTCAACGTTAATATTTCGGGTCAGAGGTCATCAATTTAAAAACTAACATGATTAGGCAGGCATATCTATGGTGCAGTACCTTTCGAATGATATAAGTTACATTGCCATTATTCTAAAATATATTTTAAAAAAGATTACAACATTTGATGTTTGCGTATTAATATATAAGATCTGATATAAATATACTATATTTAACCCTGCAGTAGTCGCGTGGTCTGCATATGTAATCCACGCATGTTAAATCACGTCCACTCATGTTAAATAAGTTATTCCTTTTATTTATTTTTGTAAGCACAGAAAGTATATTTATGTTCTTTATGATTAATATAAGTGAAAAATATAATGGAATTTCAAAGTAAATTAGCAAGAACCATTAAATTTTAATCTTTTATTTTTAAGTGACTTTAAATCATGCAACATTTAGGTACACGATTACTGTAGGGTTAAAGGGGTATCGAAAAAATCCGGTAATGAGTTAGCATAAATTTATGATATCTAAAGATCTTTTTCGGTCACAGAAAAGTGACCGTGTAGCGGCCGTGGCATACTGGCAAGGTCCGTGGCTTGTATGCGATAGAACCCAGGTACAAATCCCATCTGTTACAGAATGTTTTTCAATTGAATCAATTTTTGTGTTCGACCGTCACCTCTCTGCAGACAATGGCAAACCTCAGAGAGTAAAAACTGCCATGAAAAAGCTTCTTGAGAACATAAGCCGTTCGGAGTCGGCATAAAGCGTGTAGGTCCAATTATCGATCATTTGAGTTCAAACATTTCACAACACGCACAACACAATTGATAATAAGAAGCTCGGTCAAAGTCTTTTCAAAGGCTGAAATTTCCATTTTCGTCGTCCTCGTCAAATAATTGCATTTTAAAAACATTTAAACGATCTTCGTTTGAAGGAAATCATCAGCCAAACTTAAGCTTCCGAATCAACACAATGCTTTCGCATTTATAGGGGGCATACTCTAAGTGTTGGTTAAGTCTAAAAAAAAACCTCTTAACAGAAAAACTCTATTCGATCAGCATGCACATTGTAACTTGGGGACCAAAGTACTTACTCCAAGTGAGGAAACACTATGGCATAATACAACGTTTTGGTTTTAATCATGCTGTTAAATTCTTTGGCCAAGCGTTTAATAAACCCATGTATAGAGAATGCTTTTTTACAAATGCTTTTAATATGAGTGGTCTTTGAAGGTCCTTGAAAATATTTGCTCTACTTAAAGCTTAACATTGTTTCAAATTCAAACATATTATTTTAAAAACACCAGACTTCAGATTAAACTACCCAGATAGCAATTTCACCTAAATATTTGAAGTCATTTATGCTTCTTATAAGTTATAAAAGTAATTATTCATGCTTTGCTTGAAAGAGATAACATTTTTTTTTTTTTTAAATAAACAAAGTTTCAGTTTGTAATAACAATAACAATAAAAATTCCTGAATTTAATAAAAACAATACCCTCTCTAATAAAAAAAACTTGTCATCACACGGTTTTTACTTCAATAGTAAAAAAAAAAAAAAATAATAAACCTAGTATGAGCCAAGAATCCAACCGCGGATCTCTCGACTGATAATCTGTTTTCCCAGATCGCAGTACCACCGAAGCAATTTATAGCTTACAAATTAAGTGCTTATATGAAATGATTTCAGTTGAGGCTTTTTTTACAAAGTTTTACTTTTATAATGAAAGTTCAAAGAAAATAGTAATTAAGTTTTGACACTCGCTCGAGCAAATTTATGAATAGACAAGTAGAGAGTGTGAAGCTGTCGATACAAAAGTTCCGAATCCTATCCGTGCTTGGGTGGCCATGGCAAATATATAAAAAATTTTAAAATGTACAAGACTTTCGTTCTTATTAAAATGAGATTGAAACGTACTGCAGAAATTATACGTAATATATATATAAAATTTTTTCAGTTTCCGAGTTCCTAAAATTTAAATAAAACCCTATATATATAAAGTTTGATTTATGTAAGTTGGTGTATAAAGTTATTATTTTCATAAGCCTTTACTCCTTGCATAGACATTGTATAAAACTCGTTTCAAGGATTATTCAAGGAAGTTTAAATTCTCCTCTCTACATAAATTCCTTATATAAAGCTTTACTCAAGGCTTATTAAGGTGAAATTGTTTTCTAGGTATAGTGGTCTAAATTGTCTTAATCATTTATTGTTACTAGTGGTCGAAAATCGAACATATCAAAATCGATTTTTTTTTTTGCTGAACGCATCAAATCATATCCTGAACAGAAAGAACGGTGTCAGTGGCCAGCGGCCAGCGGAGTTCTCTGAGAAGTGTCTGAGTCACTTTCGCATTCTACTCTTCCTCGAGTATGCTACGACAACAATGTTCAGTAGAGCTGTGTCGCTTTGTATTTTTTTGTTGTTTCTCATTGTCCCATTGGAGAAAAAAGTTTTAACTTTCATAATGAACGGTGTCGCAATGAGAGTGCACGACTTTAATTTTGTGGTATTTTTGAAAATTGCTAACTTTGAAATTCGATTCGAAACAGAAGCATGTCTACTTTCCAATGCAATAAAAATATGCACTTCTATTGAGACACCATTTCTTTTTATTTTGTATCAGCAACGCTGATCGAGTGTGTTCAAAAAGCTAGGAAAGAAAGCCCACAAAACAACCACAAAGCTCTGTTGAAACTTTTGACTTAACAATAATTCTATTAAAAATTGATTTTTTACTATTTGCGATAAACTTAACCTTTTTTAAAACCATTTTTTTACAAAAAAAAAGTTCCTGTTATTTATTCCATTGCGAAAATTGGTATACGAAAAATCGTACTTTTGCCAAATACGTTGGCAACCCCGATATGTCAATCATCTGCCAACTGTTTTTGCACGTGTTTCAAATTTATCTTTAGCAATTTTATTTGAAAAGTGGATTCGTACAGTGGCATAAATAATAATTTATACATTTTTTTCATACAATTTTTTTTTTTTTTTTTTTTTTGAGGTCGGGGGGTTGAAAATAGCACACAATCCAAAAATTTTAAAAAAATTTCAACGCGTTCTATTAGTGACCAGAAATGGGTTAACAAAGAGAGAGAGAGAGAGCAGCAACAGCACTTTTTTGCCGCATGTCTCACTTAGGATACTTGTCGGTCAAACTTTTGAAGCTTCGCCATCTTTTTTCTCTCTCTCATTGGCTTGCTTAAGGTAGGCTACACATACTTTTCTGTTTGGCAAGCCTAAATGCAACATTCTTTCTTCCGTTTTCTGTTCAAAACCGGTTTTCTGCCAATTGTCTAAATTGTTTTTGGCTTTGGACCTTGAACATAATTTGTCGGTTGCTTGAATTTTTTCGATGGGAGAGAAGCTTTCTCAAATTTCAGTTCTTTTTTTACCCGCGAAACAACAATAAATTTTGTCGGTGTCCGAAAGTGGAGCATGTATCTTTGCAAAATTTGTTTGCATTACTTTTTTTTGGTTATTTTCTGGAGTAAGACAGGCATAAAAATCCAAACTACAGCCACGAGTATGAGATTGCATACATTTATTTTGAAATGCAATAATCACATAACATATTTAATTTTTTTTCTTTCTGGCACATCTGTGGTACAGTACCTTTCGAATAATATAAGTTTCATTCCCTTAGTTTTATTATAAATATTAAAAAAGTGTACTAATATATAGGATGTAGATAAGGAAATATAACTTTGTGTATGTAACTTTGGAGTGGTTTGAAATATTTTAAAAAATTTTTTCACAAATATTATTTTTTAAGCTGTAGACTTTTGTAAAAAACATAAAAACAGCATTTTGAAAAATTGAATTTTCATTAAGCTCATGATTTTCGATGATAGAAACACTTAATTAAATGTTGTGTCAAAATGAAGTAATTTTTGCAAATAAATGGTATGTCATATGAAAAAGTGTGAAAAAATAAATTATGAAAAAAATATAAAAAAAAATTTAAAAAATAACCTTTTATTTAAAACCAAAACGTGAACTAAAAAGAAAAAATAAATTTCATTGACATTTATATACATATGTATATAGTAGGTATATTCTAGATTTAGAAGAACCTCTCCCTTGGTTACCCATCATCATAATAAAAGCGTACGTAAATAGGTAAGTTCTAGGGACGTATATAAGTTTAGAAATTTTCAAAATGTAAAATATACAAGTTTACTACACAATATCAGTGAAATTGAATCTTTTAGTAGGCTTATCTGTATATAAAACGCGATCCATTATACAAGCTTACTGCACAATATCAGTGCCTTAAGCTTTTAAAATTTAAATGTATTTTACATTTTGAAAGTTTTTAAATTTATATACATCCCTAGAACTTACCTATTTACGTACCTTACATAGAGCATTTTAATTTTTTAGACCATTAACCTTAACATTTAATGGTCTACGTTATTACCATTTACATTATTTATTGCATTATATACTTTATTATGATATAGCATTTTTATTGATTTGTGGGCGAGTATAGGAGGTGTGACCAAATTTAAACCCCTATTGATGTAAATGCATACTTGATGTAAATGTGCTGCCAAATTTTCAGCTCAACAGTAGTTTTGGAGATATATCATTTTTATTGATTTGTGGGCGGTAAAAGGTGTGGCAACATTTTTTTCTAACCCATACAATACTTGAAGGACTTTACTGCCAAAATTTTTGCTGAAACAGCCCGGTAGTTTTGGAGATATATGAATTTGTGGGCGGCAAAGGAGGGTGTGGTGAAATTTTTTTCTTAAATCCCATTTTCTACTTGAAGGAAATTTACTACCAAAATATTATCTGAATCGGTCCCTCTACGCACGGGTGACAATCTTGACGCGATGTAGGGGCTTAAGTTGCAAAGACACAATGGCTATTGGGTTAGGCTTTGTGGAGCAACGAACCAAAAGTCACCCCCCCATTTCTAAGGTTGTAGACGCCATGCCGAGGGAGATTGCACCGGTGGTGCAGGGTCTAGGGGTTTTAGATCGCGAATGGTGTCTCCTCAGGGCAGCCCACTCCCTGTTGTACTTTAGTAGGGTAGGGCGGATAATGGGGATCTCTGTCCGATCGGTCCGTTTTTCTCTCCAACTCGTGGGATATTAATGAACACTCAAAAAAAAAAAACACAAAAAGGAAGGGTGCGCTGTGGGAACGAGTCCCGAAGCGGTGGAGTCCCAAAAGGATTTAACCGTGGAAGGGTGCGGGAAGCCGCAAGGTAACCCGCCGGGCCTGGTGGACGATAAAGCTCCGAAAGGAGTGGAATTGTCAGCCAGACCCGTCGAAGCTTCAACACCAGGGAAGGAAGCTGAGTCCGAGGCTAAGCGGCTCCTTGATAGGGAGAAGCAAAGGCGGAGGAGGAAGCATAAGAAGGCGGGCAGAACTGCGGGGGAGATTGCTTTGGAGTCCCCAGTCAATAATATGATGGATCAATTCCAAAGCATGTCATGCGATGAGTCCACCCCGGAAACCAACAAGGCTAAAAGATTCAGGGAACAACCTGGATCTTCCGGCGAAGTCGATAACGGGGTGACTCGAACATGTGAGTCGAAAGGTGGACAGCTCATGGCTGTTAGCTCTTCGGCTAAGGACGGGGAATGTGGACATCCTGTAAAGGTTGATAGCCTTCCACATAAAGGAAGGACGATGGAAGTTGGTGGACGACCCTCAAAAGTCGATAGCCAGTGGAAATCGTGGAGGGCTGATAGCCAGAAACCGAGCGGTAGCAAACCTTTGCCTACACAGAGAGTTGGCTTCAGTCGAAGGCTTCAGCGGGAGGGAAATTCAACCCGGAAGGGATTATTGGAAGTGGCCGTGCATCCTATGCTACGGTAGCGGAAAAGGACCCCTTAATGGGCCTTTAAATCCGCCCTCTTGGAGGCTCTCCACACCATCAATGAAAGCGATGGCGATGTAGGATTTGTTGGCAATGCAAACTTGGAGGATGGAATTATTGTACTCAAGTGCAAGAACCCATCATCTAAGGTATGGCTGTGCCGAACCGTGCCAAAGCTCATGAACCTATGGGAAGGGGCTGAGTTGCGGGTCGACCGACTATACGCATTAAAGGACGTTAGAAGGATGTTCATCATTGTTTACGGTACTTCCGAAAGCAAGGAGGTCATCCTTAGGAGGTTGCAGACCCAGAACCGGTGCGTTGCGGACACTTCCAAATGGAGAGTTAGCAATGCAACGAAGTTCGGAGATGCAAAGGAAGGAGGCGTCAAGTTCACTGCGTGGTGCCTGACAGATGAGGTGGAAGCGATCAGGCTGGCAGGGGGGAAGAGTTTCCCGCGAACTGCGGCCTTGATTAAGCTCTCATCAAATTCCAAAAGGATGCAAGGTGAGCTCGACGAAACCCCTGGTACGGGGCTGGTGGGGAATTCTGCAAGGGAGGAACCACCAGGGCGGGTGGTGGGCCCGTACCAGGAAAACCTCGTGGTGTGTCAGCTCAATCTACACCATAGTAGGGCAGCATCAGCAATGATGATGCGTTGCATGGAGGAGGACGGAATTGACATAGCAATGCTCCAAGAACCTTGGATTCTTCACAATAGAATCAAAGGTCTCTCAGAGCAGAAAGCCACGCTGTACCAACCGGTGGCAGATGGCAGACGGAGGACCTGTATCCTGATGAGACATGGTATACTAGCGGTGCATATGCCACACCTATGTTCCCCGGATCTTACCGTTGTGAGAATCGGGGATGGTACAGGTACTTGTATGATGGCTTCAGCGTATCTTCCTTACGACTCTCCGGACCAGCCACCTTCAAAAGAGGTGGAGAACCTGGTAAAGTACTGTGAGGAAAGAGGCATTGGAGTGATCATAGGATGTGATGCCAACGCGCATAATTCTGCGTGGGGAAGCACCAACAACAATGACAGAGGAGAGCAACTGCTTGAATTTGTGGAGAGGTATAATCTGTTGGTAGCAAATAGAGGAGTACGGCCGACTTTCGTTGATGCAAGGCGAGCGGAAGTCATTGACGTCACTCTTATTTGCAGAAAGATTCTGAGCAGAATAGAAAACTGGAGGGTCGTGGATAGGCTAACCATGTCGGACCACAGATCCATTCAGTTTGAAGTCAAGTTCGGAATCCGACACCAGCAGAGTAGCAGGAAGGTCAGGATTCCCAAGAACACGGATCCTGTGAAATATAAGGCGAAGTTGAGGGAAACACTGACCCAAAAAGCTATAAAAGTACCAGGGAACACAGCGGAAGTGGAAAGCCATGTCAAACATCTTAGTTCGGCCATGGTCGAAGCTTACGAGGTGGCATGTCCTACAACTTCAATAGACGAGGGTGATCCGACGCAGAGAACTCGAATCTCTGAAGAAGAAGGTTAGGAAGGCCTTCAATCGGCACATGAGAGGGAGAACCCCAGAAACATGGGCAGAATACAAGGCACGGAAAAGGGAACTTAAGAACCTCATACGACACCGTAAAAGGCAGTCGTGGAGAGATTTCTGCTCTGGGATGGAAACTATTTCAGAAGCATGCAGGCTTCAGAAAATGGTTTCAAAAGATCCATTCTCCAAAGTGGGACTGATCCGGAAAACGGATGGAACCATGGCAGAGAACCTGGAAGAGTCGATGCAAGTTCTGTAGAGGTGCATTTTCCTGGAAGTTTTAAGTCTGATGACCCATGGACAAACCTGAAGAAAGGGATGCACAGGATTGACAGACTGGAAGCCGAAAGAATGATCACTATGGACGGGGTAAGGAGTGCTATACGCTCATTTGCTCCGTACAAAACATCAGGGATGGACGGTATATTTCCGGCTATGATGCAATGGGGGGAAAATCTCATTGCACCCAGGCTGTATATTCGTTACTTGCTTAGCGACTGGGTATGTTCCGATAGTCTGGAGAGAGGCGAAAGTTGTCTTTCTCCCGAAACCCGGAAAAAAAGATTATGCGGAGGCGAAGTCGTTCAGACCGATCAGCCTTACGTCTTTCCTCTTGAAAACGATGGAAAGAGTGATGGTTGACTGTCTTGAGAGCACTTCACTGATGCATAATCCTCTGAGTAGATGCCAATATGCTTATAGAGCAGGCATGTCTACGGAGAGTGCTCTTCACAAATTAGTTAGAGTGGCTGAAAAAGAGATATTTTCAGGAGGCATCGCGATGGCCACATTTATGGACATCGAGGGTGCTTTCGACAAAATATGCTTTGGAAGGCTGCGACAGGTTCTGACAGAGCGCAATGTAAGCCCAATTATGACAAATTGGGTAGACAATATGCTCAAGCACAGGGCTGCCAACATTCAGAACGGTAGAGTCAAGACTAGAGGTAGAGTAAGTAAAGGATGTCCTCAAGGAGGGGTGTTATCGCCAACCCTTTGGAACATCACTGTGGACTCACTTTTGGCTAGACTAGATGAATCGGGCATACACACGATAGGGTATGCAGATGATATTGCGTTGGTGGTCTGTGGTAAGTTCATTGACACCATTTCTGACATAATGAAGGGAGCACTCCGAATAGTGGAGGAGTGGTGTCGAGAACAAGGCCTCACCGTGAACGCAGGAAAATCAGACAATATTCTCTTTACTAGAAAGAGGGTAGGCCTGAGGAGAGAACCACTCAGACTTTTTGGAGCTGAAATCAACATGTCCACGAAAGTTAAATATCTAGGGGTAACTCTAGATAGTAAACTGAACTGGAACGAACATGTAGGAGACAGGATTGAAAAGGCCAAGAGGGTTCTGTTTCAGTGTAGACGCGTTTGTGGTCTAAAATGGGGGCTAAACCCAGAGGCTATGAAATGGATCTACACTATGATGGTTAGACCTGTCATCACGTATTCTTCGGTGATCTGGTGGACAAAAGTCAGTCAGAAAACCATAAAGAAGAGACTAGACAGAGCCCAAAAAATGTTATAAAACTCTAATAACAGATGGATCCGTTTGTGAAGAAACCGCTGGTAGCAACATCAGTATATTGACAGACGGCTCTCTGATGAATGGCAGAGCCGGGTCAAGCGTCTACTTAGAAGAGTTGAACCTATCCTGTGCACTGAGGCTGGGGAGGTTCGTGTCTGTATACCAGGCGGAAATGCTTGGTGTAGTGCATGCGCTGGACCACTTGATAGATGACCGGGTAAATGGCAAGAAAATTGTCATTGCCCTTGACAATCAGTCGGTGATTAGGTGCATGCAACGGACAGATATTACTTCTAGGTTGGCCATGGAATGTCTTACCAAACTCAATAGGTGCGCTCAGACAAATGAGCTCACACTTATGTGGGTGCGAGGACATTCTGGCATAGAGCAGAATGAAAAGGCTGATTCTTTAGCAAGAGAAGGATCAGCAGAAGAATTCTGTGGACCAGAACCACGTATCGCCATAGGCGACAACATGGTGGCAGGCCTTATTAAGCAATGGACGGACTCGGAACACCGTACAAGGTGGGAAGAAGCTGGTAATTGCAGGCAATCAAAGGCGGCCGTGAAATGGTCAAGTAGTGAGGCAGCAAAAGTCACCCGATACAATCGGCAGACTTTAAGCTGGCTTACTGCACTGGTCACAGGACACGGTCCCTACATGTACCATCTAAGGAAGATGACTCTGACCGAGGACGATGCGTGTAGGTTGTGCCTAGAGGAGCCGGAAACAGCAGCACACATTCTGTGCCAGTGTCCGGCGGTGGCAAGCATAAGATTGACCATTCTGGGACGTCCATTTATTGACGAAGCCGAGATTGGTCAACTGACCTACAAGGACATGCTTGAGGTGACAAAGGGTGCTTATATAAGGAGCATGCTCACTTATGAGTGCTCCGAGCAGTAGCATCCTTCGTCAAATAGGGGACGAAAAGGGACCCACTGTGGTCTGAATCGGTCTAGTAGTTTTGGAGATATAGCATTCTTATTGATTTCTGGGCGGTAAGAGGGGGTGTGGCAACATTTGTTTTCTAACCCATGAAATACTTGAAGGATATTTACTGCCAAAATTTCAGCTGAAACAGCCCGGTAGTTTTGGAGATATATTAATTTGTGGGCGGTAAAAGGGGGTGTTGTTAAATTTTTTTCTTAAACCCCATTTTCTACTTGAAGGAAATTTACTACCAAAATTTCATCTGAATCGGCCTAGTAGTTTTTGAAATATATTACATTTTTATTGATTTGTGGGCGGTAAAAGGGGGTGTGGCAACATATTTTTTTCTAACCCATTTTCTACTTGAAGGAAATTTACTGCCAAAATTTCATCTGAAACAGCCCGGTAGCTTTGGAGATATATTAATTTGTGGGCGAAAAAAGAGGGCGTGGTAAACATTTTTTCTTAACCCCATTTTGTACTTGAAGGAAATTTACTACCAATATTTTATCTGAATCGGCCTAGAAGTTTTCGAAATATAGCATTTTTATTGATTTGTGGGCGGTAAAAGGGGGTGTGGCAAAAGTTTTTTCATAATATTACATTGTCACCGGGCTTACACATGTATGCTAAATTTCAGCTTAATCGGAGACCCATAAGCTGTCGAAAATTGTTTGCAAGATTTGCGGACATACATACATACATACATACGAACGAAGCAAGTTAAATAAAAGCTTATAAAAAATAAAATTACAACAAAAGAATGTTTGGCCTATTTTCGAGCAAAAATTGAATATATTTAGAGGTTTTTTTTTAAACAACATAAAAAAATTGAATTGGTGAGATTACGGTAAATCTTTTATTTTTTTCCAGTCATTTAATTCAACTTTCAGAAGAAAATTGGATGAAAATCTATTAGAAAATGGCAGAGATATTTGCGTGCAAAATCATAACTTGAAATTTAAATTGTTTTTTTATCATTCAAAAAATCAACAGTTTTTGAGAAATCGCAATAATTTTGATGATGTCATAATAACGGGAAGTTTATTAGCAAGAAACTTGGAGCTCTAAAGCCTCTAAAGCCTCCTTGGAGCCAGTTTGGAGCTCTAAAGCCATGTTGGAGTGAAAAATATTTTTTTTTTCATTTTTGTTCTTGTAATTTGTTCATTTCTCTTTTTGGTTTTGGAAAAAATTTTGGAAAAATGTTTGTTTTTGACTAAGTTATGAATTTTTAAAAAAGGTCTGTTTTCTCTGCTGCGAAGGTCATGTCCCACCTTAAGTTTCATTCTCAGTTTAACAGATTATTTGATTACTCCATACCTGTTCATTCATGGATAAAGAAATGCACCCAAATTTTTATATAAAATAGTAAATATCCTCAAATCTTGAAAAGAGCCTACATAAAAAATAGTCAGAATTTCTTCTTTAATTATTTTGTTTGCTTACACGCTCCCAAGCATCTGGTACATTTGGATAAATAGACATGCAATGCTTCACCATCATTTCATAATATTGCATACGTATGTTGAACGAGATTTTTGTTGAAGCAGCTTCCAAGACAGGCGGTTTTGGCTTTTTTTCCTACAATAATAGAAAAACTTTATATTATGTTATTTTTATTTTTCATTATAAGTTACTTACCGGTTCTACGCTAGTAGCGGCTTCTGTTGTTTTGTGAGCCAACCGCCCAATACCCTTAACAGTCTGCGCTGGTGTAAATGCAGGTTTTTTTTCTGCTTTTAATTCTTCGACACGCTTTTTAGCACGTTCCAATGCAAGCATGTTAGCAACCGGTGCAATTGAGCGTGCTTAAATTTATTATTGTCAAAAAAAAATTATAGATTAAATAATATATAAGCTTATTGAGTGTTAAGCGACAAAAACAAATTTGATATGGTAATCTTTTTGAATTGACAGAGCTACTACGTATCTTGTTCAAAAAGTTATGCAACATAAATGCAACATTTTTGCATGGAAATATTACTCGTTGGGAATATGTGTACGTAACAAGTTCATGCAACGCAAGACAAATTTTATGTTCGAACTTATTCTAAGAATAGAAAAGAAATGTTATGTCACCAGATCAAGGAGCAAAGTCTTTTGCTAAAATTTTCCAAAAAATGCTCGCGACTTGACAACGGGGCTTGAACATAACTGAACTTGTGAGTTATTTCTTGTTATATTTTGATGATGGAATTATGAAGTTGGCGAGTTGCCAACAGGGCGAGTAAGTTTATGTTCAACGCTTTATCTCGACATTAGATTATTGAAATTTTGTACAGATGTGAAAAGGTATTTTTTATGGAAATTAATTTTTCAAAAAGTTTACGCGATTGAACACATATAAAAAAAAAAAACCCAAAAAAATGTATTTGAGCTCAAGATGTGTAATTCCGAGTAATAAATATAATTACAGTGTATTTTCGCAGGCGGTGTTAGAAAACTCTTTGGTATAAGAGGTGTTAAGTTCTGTGATTTTACTTTTCGAAGCACTTCATTTGCTTCGCGCACTCTTTCTTCTGCTTCACGCAGTGCAATTTCAGCAGCAGAAGCTTCTTCTTCCTGTTTCTTGCGCAGCACTGTTTGGCGATGATAAATTGCCTACATTGCAGAAAGAATAATTTTATAACTTGCTACAAAAAAAAAAAAAAAGAGAAAAGTGGCTTTTATAAGAACCTGCATTGCATTGCGCACATGATTTGGTTTAGGTGGCGGCATCGGAGTGTCTCTTTTCAATTTTTCAGCGTTCTCATAAGCAACGCGCTTCCGCTGCAACGCCAAAGCAGCCGCATTTTGTTCCTCTTCATCCAATGATGCTTTGCGTTTCATAGCGGCGACCTTAGCCTTTTCTTTTTCTGTTGCTGTTGCCGAAGTTTCGTTTTGATGCATCGATGCGAATTCTTGTTCCAGTTGGTCGTAAATCATTTCACACTCCTTCATTATGTCTTCTTCTGAAGTTGCGAACAGTTCTGTCGCATCCATGTCTAGCGACGGTTTCAATTGTTCCGAAGAAGAGTGCCACGCTTTTTTGCTAGACGAACGGGAAGATACAGATTTGTGTTTATCTGGTGATGGTTTATGTGGTTTATCTGTGATGGATCTATCTTCTTTCAATTTTATATTAGCGGAAGAAGTTGAAACTTTTTCTTTAGAAGAAGAAATGCCATGATTTTTGTTGTGTGACGAAGAGCCCGTGTGTTTTGATGAGCTGGTAGTAGAAGAGCTGCTGCAAGTACGTTGTCTGTGTTTGGTTTCGGATGTGTGTTTGGAACGGCTAATGCTGGAAGCGGATGTAGAGGAAGATGACGAAGACGTGTGCTTTTTGTCCTTACTTTTGGACGTATCTTTATCCTTGTGATTTTTTTTATCTAACTCCTTGCGCTTATCGCTTTCCATTTTAACGCTTCTAGATTTGGTATCTTTACTTTCGGCACTTCCGCGCTCTTTCTCCTTGGAGCTGGATGATGACTTGTGCTTATGTTTGACTCTTTCCGTCGATGTTGAGTCCTTGCGTTCTTCTCGGCTTCGATCTTTCTTGCTGCTACTGCCGCTCCTGTTTTTTTGATCGCTTTTGTGCTCCTTGCTTTTAATCTCATTTTTATGCGGTCTAGAGATCGATTTGATACTAGGCTGTTTATTGTCCTCATTTGTTCCTTTAAAGTTTCTCTGTTCCTCTGTATGAAATCCTTTATTGCTTTTGCTGACAGGACTAGCTGCAATTTTTTCTTGTTTTTCTTCCTCTTCTTCTGATTTCTCTCCTAGCGAATCCAGTTCTTCGGTAGGACTAAATGTTGACTCTTCAACTTTTTCAGTGTCCAGTCCGTTCTCAGCAACTTCAGCGGTTTCCTTTTCCTGATTTAATTGTTCATCGAAAATTTCCGTCAACTCATCCAATTCATCATTGCAATCATCCAAATTAATCGCATTCAAGTTATTTGAGCTGCTCGGTACGTAGATAGGAGCTACATCAGTCGGATTTGTAGACGGCTGCTTAGATTTACTTGATTTTGTATGCTGTAATTCTGGTTTATCGGGTCTATATTCTAATTTCTTCTTCTTCCTAGCAGCTAGACTGCTTATTGGATCGCAGGATAGTTTTAGCAACTTAGGGGCCGGGGTATATTCTGGCACAGGTGCTGCTTGTGGAGGAATTGCTAACTGTTCGTCTGAAAACAAACATAATGTGTGGGTCTGTTCCATGAACTCGCTTTTATCCTATATATACTTACCTTTTTTTACATGTTTGAAGTGACAAAAAGGACGATGACAAGAAATCTCATTGTTTTTGGATAAACCACCACCATTGTAGTATGGGCAGCTGATGCTCTTGAAAAGTCCCGTTGAAGGCAGCATTTCACTTGACTATTTTTGTGATTTTTATATGCAACAATTTAATTAAAAACAATATCCAACACTAATTGAAAGTAACATAAAACAAAAAAAATCCTTAAAAATCTTTATAGAAGTCCAGTATTTGCTTCTTTTCGCCGATTTTTTATTTCCTCCACATTACAAATTGTCAAAGTTTCATCAAACTTCGAAATTTCGGATGGGATGTCAGAAAACTTTTATTGGAACTACCTTGCCACCTGACGTAGTTTGTGTGTATCGTTGACGCAAATTTACAAACATCGATATTGCGGTGGTTTTATCTACCGATTTTCCCTTGTAAAAAATTACTAACCAATTTCACTAACACTAATAAAAAATTCCTACTTTTCACTAACAGGCATGCTACACAGGCTAATATACCCCTGTAGGAAAATCAACTAATTTAAAAGTAGTTGATAAAGTAGTTTTTTGTCAACCACAACTAGTTGAAATTCTGACTTTTTCCCATAGAACGAACTAACTTATTTTGTATGGTGATGTCCGCTAAATAAGTCAATTGACTTTCGTCTGCATATATTTTCAACTACTTGTTAAATTAGTTATATTTAAATTGTTTTTTAATGACTTTAAAACAACCAATTGAAAACTATTACTGATGGCCTAAAGTTAATAATATTTGATGAAATAACATGGTTAAATATATATAAACTTGTAATCTAATAAAAATTTGCAATTAAAACATGTCAAAATCAAAGTAGTTGCCGCCTTAATATAATTCAAAGTAGTTCATATACTGGTTTATTTTAAACTAGTTTTTTAATTAGTTGTTTTTAAAAACAAGTTAGTTCGTTCCTATAGGGACTGGCCCTGTAGTTCGAAAAACTCAATGCATTCACACTTTTTTACAAACACACTCACACTGGATTCACTTTCACGGCACTTTCATCGCTACTAGAAACTTAATTTCAAAGCCAGTGGATTTTGACAGCAGCGGCTAGTGTATGTCACAAAGGGGGATATCAGTGTTGTTTTTAATTACTTTTGGTGGATTCATTTCGGGTTTTCCCTCGAATCGTACTTTATTTCGGGTTTTCCTCGATTTCGTACAGGACGCAACACTGATAACTTGTTTACATTTACAAAGCAAATGAAACAAATGTGAAAAGTTGCAAATAAAAGTGAAAAATATACAATTTTATTACAATAAATATACAAAAAAAATATACAATGAAAGAAAATTAACTCAAAAACAAATCATTAAATTAAATTGATTCAATAGCAGCGAGAACCTTCGCATACGATGAAATTTTTTGATGAACTTTCACTAGCCCGTGTAGCACCTCTTGCATGAAAGCATGAAAGTTCGAAATTCTTCAAATCATTCGAACAGTACACGTATTCTTTCGCACTTTCACTGTCACTGGCCGGTGTAGCCGCTGTGTAACGCTGCAACCACATGTGATAGTACTGGCATGCCAATAAAGAATATGTATTTACTTCGAAAATATTCTGAAATAAACAACAAATTACGCTGCGCCCACACGTGATAGTAAATGTTCATTTGCAAAATGTGGTCAAAGCCAAAGGTTCGACCACTTTATTTTTTCAATTGCTTTTAATCAGTGATGCTTTATATGCCAACACAGCATGAAACTTAAATGGGATAAAAATGGTAAACTAATTATGTTGTAAAATGTGTTTATCAATATTTTTCAAAATGAAATGCAACTTATTCATATGATATTTTATGTGCCAAATAAGGGAAATTAAAATAATTTCATATATTTCACTACAAGACATGAAACAACTACAACTAAGAACAACTACAATTTTTTATTTTTGATGAAGTACTCTTTCAGTTCATTCATGATAGAACATATTTTTGCTTGTCTTTTGAAAAAGTAAAACAAAAAATTTGTGAAAATATTTACAAAAAAATAAAAAATTATAAAATTATAAAATAATAAAAAATTTAGAAAGTCTCATTGCTGAAAAAGAATAAAAATAAATTACATTATGTAGACAAAATCGGTTTTCAGTACAAGCACCAGTATGGCTTTCGTCACAGATCTGGAAGGCATCTAGCATTAATTCAGGCCATTTAGTACATTGGTGCAAATCTTGATGCAGATTGTGCTGAGGTCGGAGGTCTATTTCTAGACCTACGAAAAGCATTTGAATGCGTCGATTATAACGTTCTAATTAAAAAACTTCGGCATATAGGATTTGGTCACATGGAATCCAACTTAATGCGAAGTTGTCTGACTGATAGATCTAAGCTCGTGGTGAATGGTGACAGCACCAGCAATTCTGAAATCTGTCGCTACGGAGTAGCATTCTTGGACCATTGCTTTTTCTTGTATCCATCAATGGCATCCAAAACACCATTGTAAATGGTCATGCTCGTAAATCATCATACTCACGTCTAGCGCTTAAAACGAAAATTGAATAAAAAATGCCGTTTCTGTATGAGTTCTTCCGGTTAAATCGTATCTCAATGAATGCGGACAAAACCTAATTCATCATATTCTCACCACGTCACAAGTCAGCTGATAATTGTGTGCTGAATATTAATGGCGCAGAAGTTAGGGAGGAGCGATGCGTACGATTCGTGGGTCTAACGCTGACCAGCAACTTAAATTGGGCGGACCACATACACACGCTGCAGACCAAAGTATCTACGGGCCTCGGGTTGTTGCACAAATTTAAAAGAAGATTTTCAGTTGACACCAAATACTTGATCTACACAGGTTCATTCACACCTATCGTGCATGCCGATGACCTGGGAATACAAAAGTAAAGCTCAATTCAAAAAGCTACAACGGTTACAGAACAAATCCAGAAAGGCCATCTTCAACTTACACCCGCGTTTCACCTCTAGACTGCTGTATAACCCGACATTTAAAAGAATATTGCCAATAGCGTCTCTGCAAAAGGACCAACTAATTCAAGTTTATAAAAATTTAAAAAAACTCCAGTAATAACACGACGCAGCTAACAACGCGCCCACATATTATCCATACTATGAACAGAGATGATTTGGTTGTGGCGAGATGTAAATTCAAGATGACAAAGCTACAATACTCCTATGGAGGTCCGACGATCTACAACAGCTTGCCGTCAGTATGTAAGACCGCCAGTTCTTTTAGTTTGTTAAGTATGAAGTTAAGAATTACTTGCTCTCTTTAGATTAAATTGAAACAGCTTTTGTAAATATTGTAATATAATTTTATATACGCATTTTAATAGGATGAGCAATTGAGCAATGGAGCTTAATTTATATCTGTGTTCAATTTAAACTTGTAAATGAATATTTAATTAATAAAAATAAATATAAATAAGATTTGCTATCTTTGGCAATGGTCGGGAGTACGGTATTCACCACCCTAATTAAGTGTGCGAAAGAGACAAATGTAAACTTGAAGCTCTTGTTGGAGGGAGATACAAAGTCTCATGTATATTTACACCGATTAGAACATTCGGTTAATTTTTTCCCTATACTCGTACAAAAATAACTGGTAAAATCCGGAAAGATTAACTAGTAATTAACCGGGTAACTACCAGTAACCTTTTTTGCTGGGTCTGTTCGTAGGAGGAGGCGTCGATAGCGACGAAGACTTACGATTTGTTTGCTTCCATCTTAAAAGCAAAAGAGAAATCACTGAAAAATTACAATTTTATTCATGCAATGCCGAATATTTTCCGATGCCGTATATCCGAAAATATTCGGTATTTTCACACGAGGTACTTTTTTTGTAGTTACCCTGCGTCCACACGGGCAAGTAATCACTTGTAAATAAATAATATATAGTCTTCGAAAAGTTCGAAATTAGCTGCAAGTTGCTTCAGCGTGCTCATGTGCAAGTTCATTTAAAAATGTCGAATGCGAAGGAAGTCCCTGCAATTGCAGTATTGCTTCAAATGAGGAAGTTAAAAAATGAGAAAAATATGTTACGAGTGTTGCATCTTGTATAAAATTGTGGAAATCCCGGAAAATCCACAAAAGCATCACTTTAATCTCGCTTTTTGACATTTACTTACAGCAAGTGCCAAAATTCAGTGCCTCTGTAATTTCTAGGCTAGGCTGCAAGTCCGAAAATGCGAGTGTGTTAGTAAAAATGTGTGGATGATTTGAGTTTTTCGAACTTGCACGTGTGAACACATGTGGTTATAAAGGTAAATGTTTTATATAATTTTTAGGATATATAAGAACATTAAATATTTAAGGTGACGGAATATGAAATTTGAGGAAACATTAGGTTATATTTGCATGAGTGAATCTCTTGTACAAAGCTCCTATCAAAAACATAGAGAATCCAATAAAAATATCGAATAGTATTCAATACTTTGTTGGGTACCCTAACGTACGAAAAAGTAGCCAAAACCTTTACAACTAGATACTACCACCAGTGATCCAGTTCCTCGACGCGTTGACTTTAATTGTCGACATTTTGGTGTCGACAATGCCGACTATGTCGACAATAGTGTCGAAAATGTACAAAATGGCAGTATTGGTGTCGAGAATGTAAAAATTAATTGGCCATACTGCAGTTGTCAAACAATTTATTTGTTATTTGTTAAAAATTAAGCATTGGCATTTGTTAATCACAATTCTACGTAGATTAATATATTCTTTAATCTAATATTGTTGCCGCTTAAAAACTTTAATTTTATTGCTATTTCACAATGCAAAAATTAAAAATGCTTTCTATAAAAGCCGGCTGCCATTTTGCTCAGTCAATAAAACACATGGCAGCTAAGGTTCTGGGTTGCATAAAAATGTTAAATTATCTACACATGAATGTATTGTCGACACGTCGTTAATAGTGATTGTCTACGCGACAATGTCGACAACGTCGAAAATGGTATTCTCGACATCATGTTGTCTACGTCGCTCATCACTGACTACCACCTTGTTAATTGCATCATGATAGTACAATGAATGGATAATTATACCATGGAGCTGGCAACTCTAGGCTTCTAGTCAAAATTTTTGTTTTGTTTTGAAATCTAATGTAAACTACTTGTTTTTGTATGATATTTTAATAAAAATTGTAACAAGAGAAAGTGTTCATTATTTGTATTAAATATAAAAATACTTGAAATCGTTTCTTTTAAGGTAAGAATTAAATGAATTATTGAAACAATGGTGTGCATACACAAAGTTCAAAGTCCAAACCTACTGCAAAAAATATAATTGGAATCAAAACAATGACAAATATTCATTTATAATGAAGACTTACTATTAATTTATTTAAATTTATATTGAGGTTATTCACTGTACAAAATAGGACGACTGCATTTAAAGTGGAATAAATGTAAATAACGAAGCTGTAAATAGTTTGATAACCTGAGGTAAATATTTTTGCATTGTGCATGGTTCAACTTGCATGTTCTATAGTTGCGGTTTCTTAATATAAATGTAAATATATACATTCCATTTTACAAACCCGAAGGTTATTTAATTAATTTCAAATGCATGAAAAACTTCTAATTTATATAAATTAGAACTTGGCTAAAACTTTTCCGACGTTTAATTTAATTATACCTTGGCTCCAAGGATAAGTGGCAACAATTAGCAAATAATATTGAAATTGAATTTGCTTGATTGAAAACTGAAATATTTTGAAAGCTAATCTGTTTCGAAAAAGAATTGAAATATTAGCACCCAGCGAACCATAGTTGACGACTTTGTTGAAATTCCGACTAATTCGTAACTATTTCGAGCTGTCTTAAAGAAATCGTTACAATTTCTTTACGCAAATATCGGAACAGTTTCACTTTTTATACGAATTTATATAGAATTTCGTTATGTGACTGTTTGTACAACATATTGAAATGCGAAGAGTTAAATTCCCTTTCTTTCGAACTGTCTGAACGAAATCGTTACTTTTTCGTTAAGACTCGTTACGAAATCGTAACGACATTTCGTTACGAAGTCGTGTCAACCCCTTCATACGATCTTCGTTACGATTTCGCAACGAAATCGGAAATACGAAATCGTAACAAATATTTCGCAATATTTCCGATTTCGGAATCCGATTCCGCTACGAAATCGTAAATAATATCGTATGAAGGGTTTGAAGGGGTCGTAAATAATATCGTATGAAGGGGTTGACACGATTTCGTAACGAAATATTCGAATCGGAATTTCGACAATGTCGTCAACTATGGTTTGCTGGGCATATAAATGGAACTCCACGGTTCGTTTACTTGTTGAAAAATTTCAGAAACACAAATATTTTTCTGGATTAATAAAAACTTTCGGAGAAACTTGTTTTGAAACAAAAGGTCCGCATTATTTACCTGGGTATTTCTTTAACCAGTGGATAACGTTCTACATTTCCATTTGTTTTAGGTGTTATCTACTAGCAACTGGTTAATGATATCCAAAAATGAGAAATGTTTAGACTTTAGATGAGAACCCCGTGCTATCAACAGCGGCTTTAAAGTTAACCTCCGGAGGTTTCCATCGCCATAAACTTTTTTTTTATTTTGGACCACAGCAAAAACCGCCAAATTTATATTTTTATCATAACGTCATTTGTTAACAGACGATATACAGCTTCGATGATGGTTTTAAAGTCCTCAAAGAATCAACGAATTTGTTCTTATATCCCAATTTTCTCCGAGGCCGCTACCAAGCATTTTTTAATTTAATTTTGTTTTCGCACTTGTGGATAAAGTGTTAGATTAGTTCTAGGTGTGATCTACTAGCAACTGGTTAAAGATATCCAGATATTAACAATTTCTAGAATCTAGACACTAGATTCCCTAGAGAACCCTGGTGCTATAAACAGGGGCGTAACCCGCTTCCTTTTTTTAGAGCTGACCTCGGAGACTTTTTTTATTTTGGACCGCAGCAAAAACCGCCGAAATGATAATTTTGTCATATCTTTTTTATTTGCTAACAGATGATCGTCGAAGTTGTAAATGGTTGTAAAGAGTGGACTTTTCCGTTCTATGTCCCATTCATCCCCCGAGGTAGCTACCATTTTCCCCCTTAGCCAGAACACAAAATAAAAATAGCCCAAACATAAAAAAATGGTCAAAATATTTATTCATGTAGTTAAAAAAAAACTTGCATTTCTATTTGTATTTATACTAAACAGTTGCAAATATACATACAAACATATTTGTTTTTCAATATTAAATAAAAATATGTTAAGAAACTATTACAGCACATTTTAAACGTATTTAAAGCAGGGACGTAACTGTTATACAACTTTTTTGGAATTGGTTAATATAAATGATTAAAATCGACTAAAATAAATTTAAGTTATAAATAACTGTTATTTTTTAGAATTATTTTTTTTTGTTTGCCGCATAACTTATTTTTGAGGAATAAATTTTTAGGTTGACTAATAACAGTTGTCTTCTGAAATGCAATTCTTTCGGTTATTAGTGTAAAATATCAATAAAAAGTTTCGCTTTTAGCTTTTTTATTATTTTCTTTAATGAATTTACATATGTTTCAATTTAATTTTGCAAACAATTTTTGTTTCAAAGTCTCTTATGTAATGTTGCATCGGAGATCACTTAAAATAATCTTTAACCCTTTTTAGCCCGCTGGTCGATTTTCCGACCACTAACTTTCAAATTAATTTCTGGAAAAAATTCTTTCCGCATATACACGGTTCAGTTAAATGGAAATTCAGAAAAAATAAATTTTTTAAATTTCCTGTTTTTACCTATTCAGGTAAGCGGTTAAAAAATTCCTTTTTTTGACAATTTTTGAAAAATCAAAAAAAAAATATATATAAATGTAATGTATAATAAAACAATTACGATGCAGGCAGCCAAAAACGTAAAATATGTGAATCAGTTAGTTTTGGACAACACAGGTTAATTTAACTATGTGTTACCTGTGTGATAAAACACAGATGGTCGATTTTTCGACAAATGGCAGTATATGTATACTTTTATTATAATATTTTCACATGTCACTTTAACATATATTTCATTTAATAAATATAACAATATTTTATTAAAAATTTTTTTAATTTTTGTATACAGATTGGGCCATTTTTCGATTTTTCGACCACTTCGTAGCCGAAAAATTTTAATTCGAAAAAATCTTAAACTTTGGAATTTTCTTAATTAGATCACTAATAACAAAATCTGAAAATTTCATTACGAAATTCCAACGCGTTCTGGTAGCGGACCAAAATGGGTTAAAGCTGAGAAATATCGCTCCACAGTAACTTGAGTTGCTAGCCATAAAATGGGTGATACATCTTTTTAGTTACTCCAATATTCGAAGAGGTTAGCATCAATGTCAATGCGTGGTGGCTGAGAATTACCAATTTCAGTATACGTAACCATTACCTTTCTACTTGAATAGACATCTATTTCTTTATCCGAAAACTCTTCCATTTCTAGTTCTCTTAAAGACTTCCTTAGCAAAGAGGTGTGAGCCCACATCCCAAAACAAAATGTCAACTTCCTTATGATTTTCTACACTAATAACCGAAAAAAATTTCATTTCTGAAAATAACTGTTATTAGTCAACCTAAAAATGTATTCCTCAAAAATGAAAGTTATGCAGCAATCAAAAAAATTTTTTCTTAAAAATTAAAACTATTCATAACGAATATTTTTTTGGGTTAAAATTGCCCAAATTTTTCCGCTGTGAAATATAGAAAAACAATTATTTTCGCTGATTTAAAGCATATCAGATGCAGCAGAGCTGTGAGGTAATGATAATAAGTTTATTACAAATTCTGAAAGCTCCTTATATGCAAATTCTTTCATTCCATTTTTTAATTTACTCACTTTAATCCAAAATTGATTAATATCCATGTCGTTTTAAAAATTACTCGTATTATCTTTCGATAATACATAATTTCAACATAATAAGCAATTTAAACTGTGTAACAATGGTTTCATGGTCGCAACTGAATAAATTAGGCAAATGTGACTGGTGATCAAGTTACTGGCCGAATCAAGTATCAAATGTTTCGTATTGGATATACCGCTTTGACTTGAGTATCAGTGTAATCGAATTAAAAGTATTGGATACTCAGGGTTGTTTTTTCTGTTTAAGCTTAATGCAAAGTCAATATATCAATGCAGTAAAATGCAACCATGTGCATGAACTGCCGTTGATGTTTTGTTACTGCAAAACCTATGCTAACTAATTTGCATTTTTACATAATATTTATGCTAGCATTTGAGGGCAGAACTCTAAAACCGTCGATCTTGAGAGTGCAAAAATTCTGCATTTTTTATACTTTTTAGGTCAAAATTTTCGAGAAAAGAATACAATTTAATTTTGGAGGTCAACATGTTTTTGAGAAAAGAACACAAAACGTGCAGAATTCTCAAAGACGGCAGAAAAAATGCAGAATTTTTTCGAGAAAAGAAAACGTCAGATAAAACAGTCTTAGGAGAATTATTGTATACTAGTACCGCCTGTGGCCGAAATTCGACCATATCAAAATCGATTTTTTCGACGCATCAAATCATATCCTGAACAAAAAGAACGGCGTCAGCGGCCAGTGGCCAGCGGAGTTCTTTGAGAAGTGTCTGAGCCACTCTCGCACTCTACTCTTCCTCGAGTATGCTACAACAACGATGTTCAACAGAGCTGTCACTTTGTACTTTTTTGTTGTTTCTCATTGTTCCATTGGGGTTTTCATTGTTCCAAAAGTTTTAACTTTCTTAATGAACGGCGTGCCAATGAGAGTGCACGATTTACATTTTTTGGAATTTTTGAAAAATTTAAAAATTTTTAAAACTAAATCGAAACATGTCTACTTTCTAATGCAATAAAAATATGCACTTCTGCTGGGACACCAATTGTTTTTTATTTTATACCAGCAACGCTGATCGAGTGTGTCCAAAAAGCTAGGAAAGAAAAAACAACAACCACAAAGCTCTGTTAAATATTTTTACATTTTTCACTCTCGCCTTCTACTCTCAGCATAGCTGTGTGGCTTGAACAGAGAGTAAAAAAAAGGTAAACCTTCAACAGATCTTTGGGGCTTTGTATTTTGTTGTTGTTTCTCTTATATGGGAAGAAAGATGTTTTAAATTTCTAGTTTTGTCTATCTTAACGACAAAACATTTAAAGTAAAATTATATTGTGCACTTGGTATGAACCAGAACTTTCAAATAATATAAGTTTCATTCGAAAATGTTGTTTTTAAAGTCGGTAAAAAACGTGTCTAATTTTTGTGTTCAAGTATTAATATAAAGATAATAGGTTAGTTCACGTACTTTACTTGCAGGGAGAGAGTAAAAGAAGAATTGAGAAAAGAAATGTCACAAAGAGAAAAATAATAGAAAAAGTACTTGAACAGAAAACCAGTAGAAACTTGCAAACTAACAGCTGATCGAACGACTTGACAGCTTTTTTGAAACTCAAAAAATTTGTGTGAAATATCTTTTGAGAGCTTGAGTTTTTTGACAAATAATTTTTTCGGTAGCTGCAAGTTCTTGCAATTAGAAACCCTCACTTTTTTACGCTCTCGCTGTTTTCTCTCGTTGCAAGTTTTTCGAATACGTGAACGCTTTACTAGTCAAAACGTGTAACAATTTGTAAAAATGTGTAACAATTTTTTGTTAGTGAACAAACCCAATGTTCCCAAATATTAAACACAACAAAATTTTGCAATTGCATGTAAATAGAAATCAGTATTAATTACAACAATTTTTGTATTATTTTTTCAAAATAATATGTAATACGATTAACAAAGAGAGAGAGAGAGAGAGAGAGTGAGAGTGCAACAGTATTTGTTTGCCGAATGTCTCACTTAGGGTACTTGTCAGGGATGATATTGCCTAAATTGTAAAAGGGCCAAAGTGTATACAAAAATAGGGAATTTTTGACAAGAATGGGCCTTTAGTGTTAATTCAATATTAAAGGCTTTCTATTTGAATATTCAGCCATGACCACAAATATCCAAATTGATTTCGAATTAACTGTTTCGGGAAATCAAAACAATTTGAAATCTTTCATGGGATTTTTTGTGCTTTCACCGTTTTAATCTAAGCAGGGAAGTTTTTTATTTGTCTCTGAAATTTCTCTCTGTATAAAAAATTGTGGGCCAAAGTGATAGTTTATTTTTTGTTTTAAAAAGATTTTATTTCTTATATAGAGACCAGAGAACTGCACAAGCCTATTCATTTGCAATTTCAAGTACTTGCTAAATTTATGAATACAAGCGCGCTTGAACTTGATAATTTTCAATCAAGTTCAAGTATACTTGAAATTAGTCAAGTCGACGTCAGCTTGTTGCCCGAATTTATGAACGCGTGATCAACGACGCGAAGTAAAAACAAGCGGCAGCATACTTCAAACGTACGTCATAGAGATTGAAAAGCTTGAATTTGTTTGTGAGTTTTCAACTAGCTCAACTTACTTACTTAAGAAAAGTAAGTAAAACATCTTTAAAAAATTATTGTTTAGACTGCTTTTGAGTGCGAAAGTAATTATTTTTTTTTAATGTGATTTAATTTTACTCAAGGCAGAATTAAAGAAAAATTTGTTGGGCACAAGGGTATACCCAAATAAATAGTTTGTGAAAAATATGGGTCGCTGATAAGGGTGGTCCTGGAAAATGATTTCTTTGTGCGTTATGTTCTTAAAAAATATTTTGTGCTGTCAATTGGGCCAATTATTTGGATTCTAATGTCAGAATATAAAAGGTTTTTTTGACAGTAGGGTGGACCCTACAAATTTTTATTTTTTGTGTTGCTGCAGGATTTTGTTTTATTTTTAAATAAAGCCGGACCAGAACATAAAAAGTTTTTTTGGACACTAGGGTGGCCCTAAAACTATTTTTTTGTGATTTTGACAGATTTCGCCAGTTTGTGTACTGTAGTTGGACCAATTATTTAGAATCTCATGTCAGAACACTAAAAAGTTTTTTTGACATTAGGGTGTACCCTAATAATATTATTTTTGTGATTTTGACAGATTTCGACAGTTTTTGCAACGTAGTTGGACCAATAATTTAGAATCTCATGTCAGAACATAAATAGTTTATTTGGACATTAGGGTGGACCCTAAAAATATTTTTTGTGATTTTGACAGATTTCGCCAGTTTTTTTAATGTAGTCGGACCAATTATTTAGAATCTTTATTTGGTAATTTGGACACCCTAGGGTCAAAAAAACTTTTTTGTGTTCTGACATGAGAATCTAAATAATTGGTCCAAATATATTGCAAAAACGGGCAAAATCACAAAAAAAGTATTTTTAGGGTCCACCCTAGTGTCCAAATAAACTTTTTAAGTTCTGACATGTGATTCTAAATAATTTATCCGACTGCAAAAAAAAAGTATTTTTAGGGTCCACCCTAGTGTCAAAAAATTTTTTAGTGTTCTTATACCAAATTTAAAATAATTGGTCCGATTTAATTGAAAAATATGGCAAAAACTTGCAGAAGCAAAAAAAAAATTTGGGGTTCACCCTAGTGTCCAAATAAACTTTTAATGTTCTGACGTCAGATTCTTAAAAATTGGTCCAATTGTATTGCAAAAACGGGCAAAATCACAAAAAAGTATTTTTAGGGTCCACCCTAGTGGCAAAAAAAATTGTTTTTTTTTAATTTTACACCAGATTTTAAATAATTGGCCCGACTATATCGCAAAAAATGGCAAAATATGGCAATAACACAAAAAAAAATTTGTGGTCCACCCTAGTGTCAAAAAACTTCATATTCTTACATCAGATTCCAAATAATTGATCCGACTTAGATTGCAAAAAAGGGCAAAACCTGTCAAAATCACAAAAAAAATATTTTTTAGGGCCACCCTAGTGTCCAAACAACTTTTTATATTCTGACATCAGAATCGCAATCAGCGACCCCCAAGACAACAAACTTTCCCAATTTCAGAAGAATATTCCGAAAATTTCAAGCGCTTCAAGTTTTTGTGCGCAGCAGAGCAAAAAGCTTGCGCTTGATTGGTTTGATACGAAGCTTGCTTTGCTTGGTTTTTCAAGTTCAAACCAAGCGAATTTTCAAGTACTTGAAAAAGCTTGATTTTTCAAGTACTTGATGCAGGTCTCTGATAGAGACCCCATTGCACTTTAGAAAAAATGCTTGTGCATTGATTCTAAAAGTTAAAAATATGCCAAAAAATAATCAAATTAGTTTATTTCTCCCAAAAATTTTGAACAAAGCCATTCATTCAATAAGCTAGTAATAATAATGCGCTAATGATTCCTTCGAGATACATATAAATGTCGGAAAGATATGATAAATTTAACAGTCTGCATTAAAGCTTGTAAGAAGACGAATCAAGGATGCAAGACGAAATGGTGATGACAGAAAAAAAAGGAATCAGTTCTACCAAAAAAATATATTCAGGAATGGCCGCATTTAATAAAGAATAATTTCATAAATTGAGGAATATAGAGTTTTGAACAACAAAATTAAGTTAAAGCACATCGAATAAGGTGACAACAAATGTTCCATTGTAGTTTCCGCAGTCTCCATTCTTTAAATAGCTTATAGTTTTTGAGTTAAAACATTCTAAAATTGAAAAATGTTCATTTCGGATGCCATTTTGGGACCACTGTGCTGAATTTTTTTTTAAACCCTACACTCCAAACCCTCGAATTTTTATGCAAATAATAGTTTATTACTTCTAAAGCATTTATTTAAGATAAATTCACGCGCCGAAAGAGCTTGAAGTTTTATTTAGGATATCATACGTCGGAAATTATTTTTGGTACAGATAAAATAAAAAAACAATAGATGGAAATTCATTGCAAATTGACGACATTAAATACTTAATAGGTTAAGATTACTTAAGACTAAGATGAGCCTTTTTTGCGGGTTCGCCTTTTCATCTATATGCAGGAAAAAATGTTGTAAGGAATGTATCTTGCATGAAGCTGTCCACCACAATATCCCATTTTTAAACCTATAGAATTACTTTGGGATACTATTAAAAGTAAAATCAGTTCGAAAATTCAGCCATTTTTTTGGAGGATATGCAGGAATCTTTATACTTTCTCCATTACAGTAGATACCAAATGCTTGTAAGGAATTTGCCCTGTAGATGTCAATCAACAATCCAAAAAACTGGTTATTCTGCATAATGCTATTTCTGCAGCCAACCAAAAACGTACCTGCGTAGGCTTTTATAGATTAAATATAGCTTAAAAAAACACAATTGAGGAGAATTGTTTAAGATTTTGTTCTTCTAGAGCTAATTATAGCTTTTAAAAAAAAAACTGTTGAAAAAATTCAACAGTACTTATTTTACTGCGATCGACTTAAAATCATTTTATTAAAAATTTTAAATGTAAATTAGATGTACAACGATGACATACTACTTAGATGATATTTTTTCAGCAGAATTTTTTAAAAGGGCTTAAAATGAATCGAAAGGGCTTTGGGGCTTATGAAGTCAAAAAGGGCTCAAAAAAGCCCTAAAAGCCCCCAAATATCATCCCTGGTACTTGTCTGCCAAACTTTTGAAGATTCGCCATTTTTTTCTCTCTCTCATTGGTTTGTCCACGGTATGATACACATGCTTTTCTGTTTGGCAATGCTAAAGGCAACATTCTTTCTTCTGTTTTCTGTTCAAAATCTGTTTTCTACCAGTTGCCCAAATTGTTTTCGGCTACTGGCCTTAAACATAATTTGTCGGTTGCTTGGAATTTTTGGATTAGAGAGAAACTCTCTAAAATTTCAGTTTTTTCTTTTACCCGCGAGACAATAACAAATTTTGTCGGTGCCCGAAAGTGGAGCATTCACCTTTGCAAAAATTGTTTGCATAACTTTTTTTTTATTGCTCTCGAGTAAGACGTAGTAAGGCGTAGAGATTCAAACTACAGTAATGAGTATGAGAATGCATACGTTTATTTCGAAATGCAATAATCACACATTATATTTAATTTTTTATTTTTCAGCACATCTGTGGTACAGAACTTTTCGAATAACATAAGTTTCATTTCCTTATTTTTATTATTAATATGAAAAAAGTGTGCGAAAATATTTGATGTTTGTGCATTAATATATAAGATGTAGATAAGAAAAAACATAGATTTGTGTGCATAGCTTCGATATGGTTTGAAATATTTGAAAATTTTTTCACAGAAATTATTTTTTAAGCTGTATAACTTTGTAAAAAATATAAAAACAGCATTTTGAATTTTTTGAATTTCTTTTTCATCAAAAATATCATTGTTCGACGCTAATATAAATAATAAATAATATATTTATGATAGTAAAACAAATTAGAAAAGAATTAAAATAATAAGTTTTCCAATGTAATAATATGTTTAAATAAATTACCAAATATGACCAAGAAATTAAAAGGAAAAGTTATGTTAAAATTTTTTTTTACTCTAGTGATTTTGTAGTGTTTTTTTTTTTTAAAATTTTAATTTCTTCCTTTTTAGAGAATATGATAAATTTTCGAAAAAAGTGTATAAACTACATAAATACAATTGTGCTTAAAAAATTTGTTCTATTAAATTCTGAAAGATTTTTTGGTTATTTCAAATATCTGTTTCTTAAATTTAAATTAGATGTCACGTGTTTTGAAGTAATTATACCCATTATTGTAACGAATTTTATTACCTTAGTGCCAATATTATTCGAGATGTAGGGTTTTTCTAATATTTCCACGCCCCTTTGTTGAATAAGCGCCCACTTTCTTGACCGTTATTTGTAATAATTGTGCCTAACTCGTACTTCATTTCAGTACCCCAGCGTCAATATTAACTGAGATAGAGTTTTTCTAGTATTGCCACGCCCACTTTTCGAATAAAGCCTACTTTATTGACCGTAATTTTTAATAATTCTGCCTACCCCTGTTTTACAATAAATTTCAGTGCCCTAGTGTCAATATTATTCGAGATACACTGTTTTTCTAATATTGCCATGCCCAATTGTCGAATACCGCCCACTTTATTGACCGTAATTTGTAATAACTGTGTCTACCCCTACACTAAATTGCAGTATTCTAGCGTCAATATTATTATTCGAATATTATAAGAGATACAGTGTTTTTCGAATATTGCCACGCCCATTTGTCGAATAACACCGTCTTTATTGACCATAATTTGTAATAAAAATGCCTACCCCAATACTAAATTGCAGTACTCTAGTCTCAAAATTATTCAAGATACACTGTTTTTCTAATTTTGCCACGCCTATTTGTCGAATAACGCCCATTTTTTTGACGGTAATTTGTAATAATTGTGCCTACCCCTACACTAAATTGCAGTGCCCTTGTGTCAATATTATTCGAGATACAGTATATCTAGTATTGCCACGCCCATTTCTCTAAAATCGCCCACTTATGATATGTATCTTCTCACCATAAATTTAAAAAAAAATAAAAATAAAGAGAAAAAATGGGAAACCGACGAACTTGAGAACCTCCTCCTTTTTTGAAGTCGGTTAAAAAGTGAACGACAACATTTGACGTTTGCGTATTAATATTTAAGATTCGGCTGTGTTCATAATTGCAACAAAAGGTCTCTGCCCACTGACGGCACGTAACGAAACGAAACGACAAGCCGGTCGTTGCCGTTTCGGCCACCGTTTTTTCGTCGGTAGTTGCCGTTTCGTCGACGGTTAGTGTGCTTGAATTAGAGATGAGTTGCTCTGAAAATGTATAGTTCACGGAACCATGTTCACAATCGGACATAGTTCCAATCATTACTTCGAACTATTCCTAACATGTCCAAACAGTTCCGGTTGCAATGATTTTATTTTTAATTAAGCAATATGAACCGACATCTCTTTCACATATATTATGGCTTATACGAATTTTGTGATCAACTACAAGTGAAAAGATGATGTTTGTGAATGAATGAAAAAACTGATATATGAAATGGTAAGACGACATTTCGTCGTTCTAAAAAGGAACTGTTGGAACCATGGTACAATGAAAAGAAGCTAGCCGTGACAACTGGCTATTTTCTCAGGGCGTCGACCAACACTTGCCAAAATCAATACAAAGTTTAATTTTTCATCTGTTTTGCTGCTTATTCGTGTTCTCTTTTTCTATGCGTTTTTGACAAATGCTGGTCGACAAAAGAACTGTCACTACCACCTTAAAATTATTATGTCATGGTTGGAACTAGATAGTTCCGCGGACATGTTTTGGCTCCGAGAGAACTGCTAGTGTTCTTGTCATGTGCATTGTTTCGGTTATTTGGTTAAACATGCAAACTAGCAGAACTAGATAGCTCCGGGACATGTTTTGGCTCCGAGAGAACTGCTACGTATGCACATGTTTAAACAATTAAAATATATAGGAACAAATTTTATATAAAGAATGTACTATAGGATAGGGTTCATAGATTATATTATGCTTATGAGTATAGAATTTTTTAAGAGCTGATTTTATAATATATATTTATATCCTTTGAGCGACTAATTTGCGCGGCACATTACCACCGCCCAATGAAAATTAAACCAGCCTCGGATAAGAACCCCAATTACGTTGACGACCGTTGGAATGTCCGGACCCTTTATAGGGAAGGTGTCATTATCCAACTTGCGGAAGCCCTCAAAACATTAAAGGCAGACATCACCGCCATCCAGGAAATGCGATGAAAAGGGCAAGGCTGCTCAAAACGATCAGACTGCGATATCTACTACAGCTGCCATGCGGAGAAGCGCGAATGCGAATGCAGATTCGTCGTTAGCCGGAAACTACGCCACCTTGTTTCCCAGTTCACACCTGTGAACGAAAATATTGGCCACGATCCGCATCAAGGCAACATTTTTTTTTATTAGCCTTATTTGCGCGCACGCCCCGATGGAGGACCAAGCCGTCAAGGACGCTTTCTACTCTAGTCTTGAGGACTTGGACCTTCCGGTCCATGACGTGAAAATAGTTCTCGGTGATTTCAATGCGAAACTCGGAAGGGAAGGCATCTTTGACCCCACTGTCGGTCAGTTCAGTCTTCATGAGACCTCCACGAACAACGAAAGCTAGATGTCGATAAGCTGCAATTACAACGGACTGTCGAGGCCTATTCCGCTCAACTCTCGGTTAAGTTCAATCAACCAATCTCTGAACCCGACGACGCCGGCGCACTTTGGGCGCATAAATCCTACTACATGCGCTCTTCCGCTGAAGAAAAACGCTGCAGTCAGCTGCAACGCGAGCCGTACGAGAAAAATACCACGAAAAGAGGAAGGAAGAGAGGCGCCTTTTCAGAAGCAAGAAAAGAGAGCAGGAAAAGCGTATCGTGAGGAACTCGATATGTACCAGGGCAGGAAGGATGCACGAAAATTCTATCAACAGGTTAAGCGTCTATCCCAAGGTTTCAAGCCCGGTACATCCACTTGTATAGACGAAAATGGAGATCTGAATACGGATACACAGTGTGTGCTGAGATTGTGGAGACAGCACTTCTCCAATTTACTTACTGGCGACGATTCCACCAATGCCGCCCATGGAGAGCGCAGTTCAGTGTCACCAATCAGCGATGACGGAGTGGAAGTACCACCACCTAGCCATGAAGAGGTTCGAGTTGCTATCCAACGACTCAAAAGCAATAAAGCAGTGGCTGCTGACGACCTGTCAGCTGAATTGTTTAAAACCGGCTGCGATGAATTGATAAGGCGCATGCATCAGCTCATCAGCAAAATATGGCTAAGGGAAAGCATGCCCGACGATTGGAATCTCAGCGTACTTTGCCCTATACATAAGAAAGGAGACCCAACAATCTGCGCCAACTATCGAGGTATCAGTCTTATTTCCATCGCATATAAGGTTCTCTCATGCGAACTGTGTGAAAGATTAAAGCCGATTACAAAAACACTATTGGACCTTATCAGTGTGGCTTTCGACCTGGAAAATCCACCATAGACCAGATAATTCTCCAAATCCTGGAAAAAACTCACGAAAACCAAATTGACACACATCATCTCTTTGTCGATTATAAAGCAGCGTTCGATAGCCCGAGAAGGGATTGCCTATACGCAACAATGTCTGAGTTCGGTATACCTGCAAAGTTGATTGGACTTTTCAGGATGACGTTGAGCAACACACGCAGCTCCGTCAAGGTAGGAAATGACAACTCCGAAACCTTTAATACCGAAAGAGGTTTCAGACAAGGTGATCCACTGTCTTGCAATCTCTTCAACATCATCATGGAGGGGATCATACAAAAGGCCGGTGTGCAGCGTAATGGCACCATTTTCTACAAAGGTGTCCACCTCCTTGCGTACGCTGATGATATTGATATTGTTGGCAGAACCAAGAGAGATGTTACCGCTGCTTTCACTGCTATCGAAAAGGAATCAGCCAAAGTGGGTTTGACGATATTTGAGGGTAAAACAAAGTATGTGCAGTCTACATCAAAGGAGCGCGGCGTCTAGACTCCCACGTTTCATCTGACAGCTAAAACTTTGAAGTAGTCAAAGAGTTTGTATACCTTGGCATCGCCATTAATAACAACAACGATGTCAGCCTGGAGATAAAGCGAAGAACAATAATTGCTAATAGGTGCTACTACGGGTTCAGTAAGCAACTGAGTTCCAGAGCCCTCTCTCGATCGACAAAACTAACACTCTACAAGCGCTGAAGCATGGCTAGTTTCGCAAACTGACGCAGCTGCTCTCGGGGTGTTCGAGAGAAAAGTTCTTCGCAAAATCTTCGGTCCTGTTCGAGTCGGCGATGACTATCACATCCGAATGAACCACGAGCTGTATAACGCTTGGTTTTCACTATGTCAATTTCATTGGTCAATTGCTGGTCATTTGGACAATGTTTGACAATGGAGAAAAATTAAAAACAACTGAATTATCGAATTGAGGTATACAAAAAATATAGAATAATTTTGTTTAGGTGATATTTTAATTGATAAAGTTTTATGTCGTCATACAACTGACATAGTGAAAAGTTGGCTTAAGCTCTACGAAGACAATGACGTAGTGCAGCGTATAACTGTTCAGCGACTACGCTGGTTGGGTTATGTCCATCGTATGGACGACGAAGCTCCAGCGAAAAAGGTGCTCGAGGCGAGGGTCGTTGGACAACGACGACGAGGCAGACCATGGATGGACCAGGCCGAGGAAGCCTTAACCGCACTTGGTGTATCCGATTGGAGAAGGCGCGCGCAAAGCAGAAACCCGAACACGGGTTGTTATGGCCACCTATATCCTCATATCCTCAGCAGATTATATTATAAATTTAGTACACAAACACATTTTTCCCTTCTACAGATCAAAGGAACTAAATGGCTCCGCGGACATGTTTCCGCGAACTAGTTCCGCTGTACGAAAGAATCGTTCCATGTTCATTCTGGCTCCGAAACTGTTAATCCTCTAATGCCACATTTTTTGTTTGAGCTCCAAAAATCTGATTAGACTTATTTGTTGAAGAGAAAAACGAATCTGAACTTCGTTTTTCATTTTGATACTTTGTTCATTTATTACGGGTGAAAATGTCGACTCCGCCTAGAAGCGGACTTGGGCATTAACACAAAAAATAAGCAGAGAAGTGTGATTTAGATTTTTAATAGTAAAACAAGTTTTTATGAAGTGAACAATTTGCTACTCACTAATATTTTTTTCACTTCGATATCACTTCCATTAATGTGTTTTTTAATTGGCTGAAAAAGAAGTTTTTTGAAAATTAATCAAATTCGTTAAAATACAATATGATGAAATTAAATTTCATATTGAAATAATTGTCAAAAGGAGCATGCCAGCGCCAATCGGTAAAAACTGAAATGTGACTTGGATATTCGTTTACATTCTAAAGAAAACAATTTGAAAATTTTTTCACATATAACGGTTTTATATCGATCGGCGTAAACACCGCCTAGAGGCGGACCTGGGCATTAGAGGGTTAAGCACAAGCCTAGCATGAATACATATGAACACAGTGTAGCTACATTTTGTAATTTCGTTACGTGCCGTAAGTGGGCAGAGGCCTTAATTCAGCAACATTGCGCAAAAAGAGTGGTCCACACTGGCCTCACTACAAATGTCAAATAGGGATGGGCACTTTTTTAAAAACCTCCGTTTCGGATAACCGGTTTTAACAATTTCGGGTTTTCACCGAAACTGAAATCCGAAGAAAAACACCGGATTTCCCAAAAACCGACTTTTTTAAGAGAGTTTAAATAAAAAATACTAAGATTTCTTTAAAGAATTAATTTTGAGGCTGAGTTAGAAGATTTTTGAAGTTAGTATAATTTTCAATCTGTATTAATTTGGATTTCTTCATCTCTAAATTGCGCGCGCAGAGTAGGTCTTTCTTTTATATCATGTGTTTGATCGGGCTTTTTTGACCTTATTATTTTTCAAATGCAAATAAAAAACAATTTTTATTTCATTTTTTTCCTCCGACGTTTCGCTGGTTCTTTTCCAGCATCTTCAGGGATGAATTTATTGAATTGTTTTCCTTTTTACATTTAAAATAAATATGGCTGGTACTTTTGACGGCACATACACAAACTTATTAATTAAATATAAAATATCACAGAAAAATTTTTAAATCGTCAAGTCGTTAAAACTATTGCACTACTGAAACTTAAATTGCTACTGTCTTTCTATCCAAACGCTTACATCACTCTGTTGAACTGACAAAGACTCACCAGCAATCTTACCAGCAACGATGTTGTGTCTTACTTTAAAACGATTTATCCAACTCATTGAACAACAAAAGTTAGGGATATCCAACTCTTGAGCAAAAAAGTCAGCTTTTTCTTAAAGCAGGGGCTCATTAACGGGTATTCCCCGGTTACTCTGAAGCTTAAACCACTGTAACAATGCCTGATATATCTGTTCTTGAGTTGATGTCCTGACACGCTTACATTTCAAAACATTCGCATTAAGCATGGGTTCTATCTAATTTTTATTTTTTATTTATTGTGGATATTGTACAATGAGACACGCCGAACTCCTTCGCGAGGGTTACATTAGATTCACCGGCTTCTAAATGGTGTTATATTTTTCACTTTTTGCACTTTTTTCTTCAATTGAAAAACACTTTCGCTTCACGGAACTCATTGTGTCGAGCCTTTAACTTTGTCAAAACAGATGATAAACACTGACTGACGCGAGCTTTGCTTTTGTTTATGTTACTTTCCGCAGTCAAAGGAAATCAAAAGCAAGCGAAATGAAAAATGTACAGTTATTTGAACGTCGAAACAAAATGCGCGTCGTTCTAACCGGACAAATTATCCATAAAATAGGTCGCTATAAGCAGATGGTCGCTTAAACCGGAGTCGTAGAGTCGTACTAAACGGATATGTTTTCCTAGTAATTAGCTATGAAACCAAACTTGTGTTTACATCGTGGTCGCTAAAAGCGGTTAGTCGTTATAAGCGAAGTCGTTATATCCGGATTCTACTGTATATACGCCAATAATGGGCCAATTTATTGGTGTTGCAAAGAATTTAATAGTATCCGCGTTAGCTACTTAGCATCCATATCCAAATTCTCCTTAAAAAAAATCTTTACAAGCTCCTATTTCCTTGCTCATAATCTCCTCTGCCCTATAATTGTAATCATTAGTTCACTAAAGCTTTTCCTTAGACATGTAGGTGAAATCATGCCAACCGGGTAGGCGGCCTAAGCCTACACTGTTAGCAAAAAAAAAAAAAAAATAGGTTAAGCATAGGTTAAGACTAGAATGAAGATCATATCTTGTTCGGTTAAGAAATAAATAAATAAACAAAATAAGACTTATTTTTATGTTTTATTTTTCCCCTCATATATAACAGTTATTTTTTAACTTTTATTTTTACCCTCACAAAATAATAGCTATTTTTGGGTTTTAAATTTTCCCTTACAAATAACTGCTAATTTTTAACTGTTCTTTTTTCCTCACAAAATAAGACTCATTTTTTAGTTTTATTTTTTCCCTCATAAATAACAGTTATTTTTAGGTTTAATTTTTTTCCTCAAAATAAGACTTATTTTTGAGTTTTATTTTTCTTTTACAAAAAACTGTTATTTTTATATGCATAACAATTAATTATATTTATATATACTTCATGGGGTATATTTGCTAGTTCCGTTATGGTTACATCGCCAAGGACAGCAACTAAAATATGTATGTGTCAGAGCATATGTTTCCAAACTCTTAATATGAATGAAGGCCGATGCAAGTTGTATATTACAAATTAGCTGGTTTATTATGCGTATTTGAGAGCATAAGCCAGAACTAGTCTAATATCTTCAGGATGGTTCTTCGCCAAAAATACTTTCTCTATTTTTGGAGATATTTAGAATCGATGTATGTAAGTCATTTGTATTGATATACTGGAGCCTATCAGCAAGAAAAATTGAGGTGTTTAAGGAGCTTTTGTGTATATGTATCGTTCAAGTTATGCAATGATATAAATAATGCAATAAAAGTGTTTTAACTCATTCCCATTTTTGTCAAAATTTTTATATTTGGAGATTTTGGAATTTGGAGATTTTAATTCGTCAAATCATCTCATTGAAGAGACAAGTAATAACGAATACATTTAATGTTTGGTAAATTTTAATTTATTTTTTTCAATGCAAGAGAAGCAACTGAAATGGATAGTGATAACGAAACAAATATATATCCTGAAATTTGAATTGTGGCATTTATTTATTTATTTTATATTTAGTTTTTAGCAATTAATAAAAATATAAATTTTTAAGAATTACATTTGTGAGCTTTATGCCAAGTAATTCTTAAAAATTTATATTTTAAGAATTGCTAAAAACTAAATACAAATATATTTCATTCGTGTTCAAAATCAAATCAAATGGAAGTGAATCTAGTCCTCTTCTTGGCAGGTATTTAATATCTATTCAGGTTTCTTCATCAGCTGAGGAGCCGAATGATGAGGGCGAAGATTATGATTTCACAAAGCATATTTGGAGATAGAAAAATATGCTCCGAAGTCTACTGATATTGAAAAAGGTATTTTTTAATATTGGGATTGTAAAAAATTAACACATCGTTTTTTATTCCAATTAACTCAAGTTGTGCATTGTATTCCTGCAAATAGAGTCAGTGTTGAAAGGTCATTTTCTGCACTGAACTTAATTTTAAGTGGCTTGAGATGTAATTTACCTGCAGAAAATTTGGTTCTTTTGTGCAGTGATTTCAACATAATGATTTTTTCCCTTAAAATTTTTAAAATAACTGTCCCTGGTTTTAACTTATTGATGCCATACTTGCGTTGTTTAACCTGAGGATTTTATTGGATTAAGTTCACGCAAAAGAAGCTTTTCGGCCATTTTGTGGCATGGTGCATCAATTTTATTTATTGTATAAAGGCTGCTTTTCAGATTGCTGAAAATTGTTGTTTTCTCCATCTTGGGTGTGCTGCACAAACTAGAGCAGGCATGCTCATCTAGTAGCTCATCTTGCTCGCATTACCCTCCATACAAATTGTTTTTCTGTCATGAGCTTTGTCTTTGCGCTTATGCGAAAGCCAAACCACGCATAAAAAACAACAACACAATCTACAAAAACAAAATTCAAATAACAGCACCACAAGCCGCACCACAAGTCTAATTTTGGACGCATAAACAACAACAACAAATGCATGCAAATTGTCCGTTGCTTGTGTGTTAGCGCACACAGGATTTGTTTTTTTTTTATTTACCAAAAGTTACGACGCACAATATCTTATATTTGATTTTGTTTTTTAAAAATCATTTGCTCTTCTGTAAAATTTCGTGAGCTCCACTGAACTGAAGCAACGAGAAGCACTAAAGATTTGACGGAGTTCATCCGCCATGATATGGATACCATGCTGGAAGACGAACGGCAGGAGAACAAAAAACGAAAATTTTCTCGAGCAAGCAACTCTAGTTCATTGGAAGATGAGCGCTTTAGAGACGACAAAAGATTCGGCATTTTTAATGATGTCACATTCATCTCACGTTGCAGTCATATTGAAATCAGTCTCAGAACGAGCAAAGTTGTGAAAAATTCACGCAGAATGAAATGACAGCGGAAAGCCGGAGGGTTCCAAGTCGAAAATGACAACGTTTAGGCGAAAAAGTTTTAAAAAAAAAACAACCGACTACAAAATCACTACAAAGTAAAAAATAATTTTAAAATTTTCCTTTTAGAAGAAGATATTATTATATATGAAACTAAATTATTTTAATTTTTTTGTTATTTGTTTTATTATCATAAATACATTAATTTCTTTATGATTACAAAAGCTTTTAAGGTCGGCGCTAATATAATCAGACTTTTAATCAGAAGCACCAACTTCAAAGCAGTTGTATTCATGAAGAAATCAATATATTTATGATAATAAAACAAATAAGAAAAAAATTAAAATAATATAGTTTCATATATAATAATGTTTAAATAAATTGTCAAATATGACCAAGAAATTAAAAGGAAAATTTTAAAATTATTTTTTACTTTGTAGTGATTTTGTAGTCGGTTGTTTTTTTTTTAAAAAAGTTTTTATTTCTTCCTTTTTAGAGATTATGATAAATTTCGAAAAAAGTGTATAAACAACATAAATATAATTGTTGTGAAAAAATTTGTTCTATTAAATTCTGAAAGTTTGTTGGTTATTTCAAATATCTGTCTCTTAAATTTAAATTAGATGTCACGTGTTTTGAAATTATTATACTCATTTGTAACGAGTTTTATTAACCTAGTGTCAATATTATTCGAGATATAGTGTTTATCTAGTATTGCCACGCCCATTTATCGAATAACGCCTACTTTATTGACCGTCATTTTTAATAATTCTGACTACCCCTGTACTACAATAAGTTTCAATGCCCTAGTGTCAATATTATTCGAGATACACTGTTTTTCTAATATTGCCACACCCAGTAATCGAATGCCGCCCACTTTATTGGCCGTAATTTGTGCTTATAATGCCTACCTCTATACTAAATTGCAGTACCATAGTATCAATATTATTCGAGATATACTCTTTTTCTAATATTGCCACGCCCATTTGTCGAATAGTGCTCATTTTGTTGACGGTAATTTGTAATAAATGTGCCTACCCCTACACTAAATTGCAGTACCCTAGTGTCAATATTATTCGAGATACAGTAGTACCGCCCACTTTTTTACGGGCACCTCCGTGCTTATGATATCTATCTGTTCTCCAAAAATTATGGCAATCAGGCATGGTTTAGAAGTTATTGATGCACATACATTTAAAAAAAAAAAACAGAAACCGACGAACTTGAGAACCTCCTACTTTTTGAAGTCGGTTAAAAAGATTACAACGTTTAGGCGAACTCAATTAAGAAAATTAAAGGTAGATTTTGCCTTCCGAAAGATTTACGAAAAAAGTCTGCAACATTTTAAATCGTGAATTCAGGTCAAAAAAGCAAACTCTATGTTGAGGATAGTGCGACCCATCGTTAGTGCGACCCAGCGTTGTTCGAAAAACTTAGGGCAATCCCTGGGGTGAAAGCTTATTCTTTATGCCTAAATAGGAAAAAACTAATAATCTTGTTTCACGTGGACTTACCTCTGATGACGAGGAGTCAGAAATCTTCGATGAGCTAAGGGACGAACTACCTCGTGGAAAAGTAACTAATTTTGCAACAAATTTATAAGAAACTATTTTTGGTCTAAATCCTTCCTGGTAAGCCAGTTGTGAAGGTTTTAAAAGTTAAATTTTTATTTAATACGCAATTGATATGGGAAAAACTAAAGAGCATCAATGGTCCCATTCAATGTAAAATATGCCAACTGTTTGGCCATATCGCTAAAAATTGTGCAAGTGCTTATAGTTGTGTTAAGTGCAACAATGAGCATCTTCCAGGTGAATGCTTGGTCTCTAAAGCTTCGGGACAGAAACCGTGCTGTGTGAACTGTGGGAAGGATCATCCTGCTAGCTATCGTGGGTGCGATAAATATAAAGAATATACTTTACAAAAGAAAAGAGCTCTTCAAAAGTTGAGAGAGAATAAAAAACTTGCTTTGGAAAGGAATATATTTCCTCCAATAACACCACCTCCTCTCATGTTTCCTTATACAAGCCACTTTAGAAAGCAGGATAATCCTTCAGTAGCTACACTGAGCAAACAAAACATGAACCCCCCCTTATATTTAAAAAATTTGTTTTGACTTATCTAAAAATCTATTTGGAGTCAATGTGCAGGCACTCCTGGGCAAGATTGAGAACTTTTAAAATAATATTAATAACTGCTCTTCTCTGCAAGATAAAAGAATGCAATATTTAGAATTGCTTAACCAAGTTATTTCAAATGATATATAATGAAATTAAACTTTTTAACTTTTAATACCTCGTCGTTGGTCGATCATAACAGAAGATTTGAATTACTAAAAATCATACAAGCAAACAATGTGTCTTTTGCATTCTTACAGGAGACTCACCTTAATAGAAGACATAAAGGTATTTTAGACGATTATATGTTCATACGGAACGATAAGTAGCAGGGAGTTGCGATTGCTTTAAAAAAAAAAAAAATATTAATTTCGATGTTGTAAATATTCCTTATTCTAATATTCCAAACATTTTTATTACTATTATAATCAAGTTAGGCAGGATGTCTAAAAGCCTTTTATTGGAGTCCATTTATGTGAAAATATAGAAGATAGAGCTTTATTATATGATGAAGCCATAATTGAGGGTGATCTTAATGCCCAGAGTCCAAGGTAGGGAGACACTAGGCCGGGTCGATTTGTGGGGAGGCAAAAAAATCGCCCATTGGTCTGTGAAAATCGTATTCTAGGGATCAAAATAAGAAACTTTGCCCAAGGAACCATACCTCTACAACGAATTCTGATGTCCCCCAATTTGGGTCGAACTTTTTTGGGTAGGGGCAAATTTTGAAAAATCCCACTTTGACCCATTTAGAGTGCTCCAATCGAGTCCAAATGTATGACCGACCTGCACTAACTTTGGAGGCCCGACCCACCCATGCCAGTGGCACACCCCCTGGAACCCCCCTGGGGGTTCCCCATACAAACATTTCAAAAAATCGCCAGTTTTGGCACTTTACATGAAAAAATCAGCGAAATGCCTGTTTTTTTCTTTTTGGAGTTTTTTTTCTCTGTAGAAATTTATTCAACCCTTTTAAAAAATGAAGGTATCACTGTGACACAATTGCAAATCGGAAAATTGCTTGTGTGCGTTTTTTAAGGCACCACAAGACACAGCTGCATGTCGTAAACTTACTTGTGTAGTTTTTTTATAGCACCTACTTAAGAAATGAAGGTTGTTTTTACAACCCTTTTTGTGGGTATTTTATGGCACCTTCTTAAGAAATGCGCGTTTTATGCAACCATTTTAACAATTAATCACTGGATCACTGTATCACTGGAATGCACCGCAACCCTTTTAAAAAATTAAGGTATCACTGTGACACAATTGCAGATCCTAAAATTGCTTGTGTGCGTTTTTAAGCCACCACAAGACACAGCTGGTAGAATTGAAGTTACCATTTCATTCTTATTACCTCGTCTCGTAGACCATATATAACGCAAAAGTTTTTGTGAATGCATTAAGTCGTTGTGAAGAACTCAAAGTGTGAAGTGCTAATTTCAGATAAAAAAATATTTAAAAAAAAAATAAGTGAAGTTGACCATTCCAAATCAAAAAGTTTACAATGAATCCACCATCCTCTACACCGCAACATGAAGCAACAACAACATCAACAACTATCGAAAACCCAATGAGTCATATACCCAAGCACGATGTTACTGTTTTTGGTGTGTCTACTGATTTGACTGATCTTAATTTACCAACCCATCTGGATATCTTGAGATATTATTTTTACTTAAGCGAACGTGCTAAAACAGAACAAAAAAAGGTTTCCCATAAATCATTCACTATTCAAGTACAAGATAAGTTGAATGGAATTTGGGAAAAACTTGGTATGGAAATAATGCTGAAAAAAGTGTATTTAATAAATTGAATAAATTGCTTGACAAGTATCAAGAGCAAATCAAGAGAAGAAACAAAACCCAACAATTTACAGAGTATGTAAAATCTCTGGAAACAATTTTTTACATTGGAACATGTAAATGCGATTTGAAGGCAGCTCCATGTGCATGCGGCTGGGTTCCCGAACGCCTCAAAGAGTTCATGCACGATCAACATAATCAGAGAAGACTAACAATGGATGCAGTTGTGATGGAAACTGAAGAGCAAGGAGCAACGTCTATGTCATCAATGCCAACATACCAAGATCCCGATGATTCAACATACGCACCGCCACCGGTTCAAGAAGATATGGATAGAAGCACAAGTTCACAATACACAGAGAGATACAATTGTTTTAACTTTGCCTTGGTATGTGACAGATTTGGTGTGCCTGATAGAGTAGCATCGGCATTGGGAACCGCTCTTTTCCAAGATTTTAAAATGAAAGATAAGCATGGCAAACCTCTCATCATGGATAAATCGAAAGTTCGCAGAGAAAAAGAGAAATGCAGACAAGAATTGGTTCGCAAACGGTTAGATCATACCAATTTGTTAGCGTTTTCATTCGATGGCAGAAAAGATGATACTTTAACGACAGCTAAAGTTGATGAGAAGTATTATACTAGGATGGTAAAAGAACCTCATCTTGTTATTTTGAGAGAACCCAATTCTGAATTGATTGGTTACGTAAGACTGGAACATGAAACCGCTGAATACAAAACAACCAAATTAAATGATTTTTTCAACGATAAAAATATATCACTGGATGCATTAATTGGAATATGCACTGACGGTGAGCCAACAAACACTGGCCCACACGGTGGAATTATACGACGATTCGAATTGCTGTTAAAAAGACCATTGCATTGGTTCGTTTGCCTTCTACACTTCAACGATCTTCCGTTTCGGCATTTGTTTGAAGCTTTGGATAAATCAACCAGCACTGGACCAAGATCGGCAACCGGAAAACTGAGCCGTCAAATCGAAACTTGTGAAACTCTTCCGGTAATTTATTGCTATCACTCATTTATTATAATTGTCAACCATTTTTAATTATTTTATTATTATATATTTTCAGGTGGTGGACGGCTTCCAGAAAATTGAGTTGCAAAATATGCCCCCGCTCCAGAAAAAAATTGAATTTTCCACCGATTCGAAGTACTTATACGACATGGCCCATGCAATTTCTAGCGGCGTGGTTTCGGTGGATCTGGCTAACATCAAACCAGGGAGAATTGTACATTCTCGGTGGCTCACCAAGGCCGCTAGATTATTACGATTATATGTGACAACGGAAAATCCAGATGCAAATTTGAGAATTCTGGTTGAATTTATAATTAAATGTTATGTGCCAATGTACTTCAATATCAAGTATTACAGCTCTGTCGTGTACGTCAGTGTATTATTTTTCAACTTCATTAGTTGGTCACAATTTCTAGAACCTCGTTTACGCAAAATTGTCAATCAAGTAATTACAAATAATTCATATTATGCGCATTTGGAAAATATCTTGTTATCAATGTTGTTTGATGATAGCAAAGAAAAGCGGGTTTGTGCTATCAACATAATTCTACGCTATCGAACAGATGTTGACGACCCAACGCAACTTAGAGCTTATAAAAAACCAGATATAAAGGTTAATTGCACAAGTTACACGGAAATGATCAATATGAATGACATAAATAACGTATTTGAACCACCATTCACGCGAAGCATTCCGTACGATACATTGAAAGAATATTTAAATCAAGAAGATCCACCGTTTAATGATCCAAAAATTGCATCACACATACAAGGAACGGAACGACATGTTCAATTGCTAGCTAGCGTTTCCAAACGGGCTATACCGGAAAATGTAGAGGCTGTTATGGCGACGACATTAGAGAGCCGTGCGAAATTGCCCAGACTTGAAAGTAAGAAAGACTTCAAACAATAATTTTTTTAGTTTCTTTTCTATAACTAACTTAAATTAATTTTTTCATTTACATATGTTCTGACCAGAGTACTGCAAAGCTCACTATTTTGTTGCATTACTCATTCATTCAAATTTTTGCTCTACTCAGCTCACTCAACAGCTCTAAGCGTTGAATGAATATGAACGACGCTGGCAAACACTTCATTTGTGTGAGGGTGAGTTTGCTCATCAAAAATGTTTCGCTCACATATTTGAGCAAACGAAATTAAGCGTTGAATAAAGTGAGCATGATGCTGCCGTTTGCTTTTTTCGGGTGGCTGATCGCATTCACATGTCTATGTTATCACTGTTGGTCACTGATTTCAAATCAGTTGTCAGAATTTAAAAGTTGAAAATTTAAAAAAAAAAGTGTTACACAAAAATATGTTATCTTGCCGCTTCTTTTTAACGAGAATTAAGTAATTGGAAGTCGCTGATTTCAAATATAAAATCAGATTTTCAATATTCAAAATGGGTTGCGGATAGGGTTGCCACCTAATTTTTTTTTGCGAACCCGAGGCTGAAGAAAATACTAGGTAACAGTAGGTCGCTCATACCAAATCAGTTAAAATTTGAATTTGCATTTCGACACTGGAGCAAACACTACTCAAAAATTAGTCGCTGATTCCAAATCAGTTGTCAAAATTTGAAAAATCTTAAATTTCGTTATATTAGGGTTGCCACCTAAAGTATGTTATTTCTCAATTTTTTTACATCACCACTTAGTAATAGGGAGAGACCAGAGCCGATTGAACTGCTACCGGTAATTGAAAAATTTTTACCGGTGTTGACTTTTTATTAAAAAAAAATTTTAAGAAAAAAAAGGATTTCCTACATTAGTAAGTATTTAATAAAAGAGTCTCTGATTTCGTATCTGAAGTAAAATTTGCAACATTATCCACAACTTTGGATTTCAAAATTCTAATGCCTGATTCGAAACCACTTTTGCAAATTAAAAATTATTTTTTCATAAAATTATAAGATGTTTAAAGAATTTGTTCTAAGGAAACATACATACATCAACCCAACAGGAAATTAAAATAATGATTACGTGCAGCGTTGCCAGTATTTATCCCACTTTAGGATTCTTTTTATACCACATTTGAAGTTTTTTGCAATTATCTTGAAAAGTACCGATCCAAGAGTCTTCTAGATAAAACTGGCAACAATGTTGCCAGCTTTTATGAAATTTTCCGCCCGATCGATTGAGTTATGTCTCGATTTTGCCAAAAATGTGGTTCTTCTGTAATCACGTTTTTAAAAAGAGTCAAAAATCCCACCAACACACATAAAATCTGATTGTGTGGGATTTTTGACTCATTTTAAAAACGTGATTACAGGAGAATGAGAATTTTGGCAAAATCGAGACATAGCTCATTCGATCGGGCGAAAATTTTTATAAAGGCTGGCAACAAAAAAGGCTTGCAAAAAACTTCAAATGTGGTATAAAAACAATCCTAAAGTGGGATAAATACTGGCAACGCTGATTACGTGCTTTTTTAGTTCAGCGTCTTTTTTAATTTTCGTGGCATTAAAAATAAAACTTCTGATTGGGTTTGCAAGCCTGCTTACAGAATTCCATATAATTCCTTGCTCGCTTGCTTGTTTGTGACACAGCAACACGATTATTCAAAACATCAAATATAATTTGTTGCAATGTCTGCTGACAGAATTCCATTGAAACATAGGAAAATAAAAATACAGTACCACCTCGCTTAACACAACTAATATAAATGTCAGAGTATTTCTTTCTGAAGTTGCGTTTAGTGAGTCAACAAGTAAATATTGGAGTGACGCATTTAGTGACGTCGTACTGTACCTTCTAATTGTTACTTTACTTCAAATTATGAATTTAATAAATAAAACAGTATTTATTTTAGTATTTCATTTTTTTTTTTAATAATAATAAAAAAGTAAGCATAAAATTATTTTTTAACTAAAAAATAACAGAAATAAAAAAAGTATGAATTCATATACAGGTTATAATATTAAGATATAAATAATTTCTATATTACATAATTAGTTTTTAAAACTTTTGAAGAACGAGTGCAAAAATATCAAACTGTCTACAGATTTGGGTGCAAGTCGGTTTCTCTTTTCGGTGATAACGTTGCCTGCCAATGAAAAAGCTCGTTCAGCGGCTGCACTACTGGCAGGAATTGAATGAACTTGCAATGCAAGTTTAGATAAACGTGGATAACACTTTTCATTTGATTTCCACCATTTGAGTACATCAAAGTCATCTGTGATTTCAAAGTTTTCCTTACAGTATCTATCCATCTCCTCTGTTGGTGGTTTTATAGTCATCAATGCTTGGTCTTTTAAGAAGTCAGGGAAAAAAAAGTTAAGATCTTTTTCAAATGGCGATTGCTTTGCAGATTCTGCATTTGAGTCTATTGAACTGCTTTCAGTACGTGGAAATTGTGAAACGGAGTCAGAATTAAGTGTACATTGACTGGATGCAATTGAATGGGATGATGGTGATTCATCAAAATTGTCAATTAGGGAATTGCAAAAATTCTTAATGTCACTTAGATCGGTTGGTTGCATATTTAAAGCTGGGGGATATAAAAAGCAAGCTGTTTTTTGCCATAAACTCAGATTTGCTGACCAAGTTCTATCAATGTTATTAATAACTTTTTCTTTCAAAGATAATATAGCAGGAACGTCTGTATCTTTAGGCACACACAGGTTCTTAATTTTTTGAATTTATGGTATGACAAAATACATTGAGGGAGAGCTGCAAAGTTGTAATTTCTTAAATATAATTTCAAAATCACTGCATAAGTCAACTAGCTCCTTAAGTGTTGAAATATTTATAAGTAATAGTCGTTGGCTTTCTTCTTTCTCTTGCAGTATCTCGTTAATTTGGAACCAATTGTCTACTATTGACTTAAACATAGTAAAATTGGAATTCCAGCGCGTGGGACATTCGTTTTTTAAAGAAGTTGTTAATTGGTGCTGCAAGTTGGATTTTTTGAAGAATTTTACAATTTTTTTGCACGCTCCGACAAGATCTGTCAGCTCTGCGGTTTCCTTAAAGCTGTGTTCTAAGACGTTTGCAAACAAATGGCTGCTGCAGTTTAAACGAATGTTATTTTCCAAGGCTTTCACAACGTTTGAGCCTCTGTCGGTTACGAATTTAATTTTCTCCATATTATTTATTCCAAACTCACAAAACAAAGTATTCAACTTGCTCAAAATGTTTGCACCAGTTGAACGCTTGAAATCCATGGATTTCATACCCAAAACGATGTCATATAATTTTAAATTTTTTTCGTAATGCAATGTCACTCCCAAAAAATTTCTATGCACATAATTATCCGTCCATAAGTCAATTGTAGCAGATGCTCCTCCGCAGCGCACAATGTCAACTATTTCGTTTTTGATTTCATTTTTTTTGTCATCTGCTAGCTTCTGCGTTGTACGGGAAAGCGTTGTTGGATCAGGAAGAAGGTCTTCAATATCAGCATTTTCTCCATATTTTGCTCCAATAATAATGAGAAACTTTGCGAGCTTTACAAATCCAGAACCATTGATACCTGAAAATGGTTGGCAATCCTCAGTAATCCATGCTACACAGTTATCGATGGCAGATTTTTTGTCTTCTGCAGAAACATTTTTCAGAACCTGCGATTGCTTAAGTAATTGACAGCACTTATGTCGGCTTAAATTTGATGAATTCTTCGGTGAATATTTAAGAAGATTGGAACATGTGCGACAGTATACATATCCCTCCAAAATAACTCCATCCTCCTTTATTATTTCAGACATTATAGTCCATACTATGCTTCTCCCCTTGCATCGCGGTGACAAGGTATAAACACTTTTTGAAATTATGTCTAGAACAGTATCTGCGTCGTTTGACATTTTTTTTTTGTTTAAAAAGACTTCACCGCTAAAAATTTTTATAACAACTAACTTGAACGAATTCTTTGCTTCTTCTTTTACTCAATTTTTGAGGCCTACGGCGAGAATTTTTGGGAATTGAAAGAAATAAATTCTATGGAATTCTGTGAGCAGGCATTGCAAACCCAGTCAGAAATTTTATTTGATTTCACTGTTACGGATAATTTGGTTGCTGCGAAACTTTATGAAATTCTGTTAGCAGGCTTGCAAACTCAATCAGAAATTTTTTTTCAGTGTCAATGCCACTAATAATAAAAAAGATGCTGAGAAGCGTTATCACCATTTGAAATAAGCAACTTCCTATAACTATTTTAAAAAGTTGCAAATGTTTTTTTTTTTCAAATTCGGACAACGAATTTGGAATAAGCGACCTTTTTTAATAATAATGTAATGACTTCCTATAATTAAATGCTAATGTAAAAAAAGCAAAATAACATTTTTTTAGGTGGCAAACCTAATTTTAAAAAAAATTTGAATTTTAAAATTCTGACAGTGGATTTGGGATCAGAAACCTATTTTTAGCTATTGATTTCCACAAAAAAAAAAATAAAATTCAAGTGGCAACCCTATCCACCATCTTGAATTTTAAAATTCTAATACAAGATTCAAAATCAACGGCCCCCATGCACAAAATGTGTAAAAAAATTTGTAGGGCCCACCCTAGTGGCAAACAAAATTGTTTTTAAATTCTGACTTAACATGCAAAAACTCATACCCGTTGATTGTTGCTTTCCGCGTTTCATTCTTGCTCAAAGTATTCGTTGCTGAGCCGAACGAGCAAACACCCGAAATGAAGATGACGAAGATGAATTGAATAAACTCACAGAGGCAACACGAAGCAAATGGTTTGATTGAATTTAGCTCAACAGCGAATATGTGTATCTGAGCAAAAGTGAGCGGTTGAACGCAAAGGCATGTTTTTTAGGGTGTTGATTGCGTTTGAACGTTTTCCAAATGAGCTTTGCAGTACTCTGGTTCTGACTAAATAAATTTCAAAAGGAAAAAAATAGATATTATTATAAATAAATAATAAATATTATTATAAATAAAGAAATAAAAATAAAGAAAAAACATAGCCATTTCGCTGATTTTTTCATGTAAAGTGCCAAAACTGGTGATTTTTTGAAATGTTTGTATGGGGAACCCCACAGGGGGGTTTCAGGGGGTGTGCCACTGGCATGGGTGGGTCAAGCCTCCAAAGTTAGTGGGGGTCGGTCATACATTTGGACTCGATTGGAGCACTCTAAATGGGTCAAAGTGGGATTTTTCAAAATTTGCCCCTACCCAAAAGTTCGACCCAAATTGGGGGACATCAGAATTCGTTTTAGAGGTATGGTTCCTTCGGCAAAGTTTCTTATTTTGATCCCTAGAATACGATTTTCACAGAGCATTGAGCGATTTTTAAATCGACCCGCCCTAGGAGACACCGTTTATAATTTAAATGGTAAAAACTTAGAAGAGTGACAAAATGATAATTTTCTAAATCTTATTATTATTTCGTCCTCAACGCCAACTTTTCCTCGTAGTTCATCTTTTTTGGATCACTTTCTCATTTCCTCCCATATCATCAGCTGGTTGGAAAGTAATTTCGACATTAAAACTCTTTCGACCTTTTTGGACCATTTCCCTCTGGTTCTTAATTTAAATCTGCATGATTTTGAGTTGCTAATTGTTGACAGGAGCGCTAACAAATCCCATAAAAACACAGACTGGGCAATCTTTAGAGAAGATCTTGATGCCAAGCTTAACCCATTTTTTCCTTATCATGATGCTAATCTGTCGAATAACGAAGTAGATGACTTAATTAATCAATTTAATTCAGTTATAAACACACAACATAAGAATATGCCTTCCGATATCTTAAGACTGTTTAAGACCAATCATATTTGGCAAAAACAACTAAAGCGTATATATCACATTGCTCTTTATAGGATAAATAGTGCATACAAGGAACTGTCTGGCAGGATTTCATTGTTAAAATTATTATAGATGAGATAAGGATCTGGCTTAATCAACAATTCAGGGGAAGGTTGAGTAAAATGACTCTTGGTCCATGGGCTTTTAGAAAAGCTTTCCGCATAATTGGAAAGAAAATAAAATTCTCATGTGATAAAGTAATTGTCAATAAGAATATAATAACCGAGGAACAAGGAAGTGTTGATCACTTTAAAAGAATTGTATTTATTTGCTTATTTATTTATTTAGCCAACCAAGGCAAATTTTACTTATTCTAACAGGTATTTTTCCTTCTTTTTTCTCCGTTTCTTGTTTTTGGTGATTGAAGGTATTTTATTCGTTACGGGCGTGATCCGCCTGCATCACTGAAATTTTTTTTAAACATGTCAAAAACAAAAGTCAAGGAAAAGCGAAAAAGAAAGAGGTCTTATAATAAATTATTTAATAGCTTATAATAATTTTAAATTATACATATAATGAAGATTTAAAGCGGACGTGGGAGTGGGAGTCAGAGAAATAGGGGCATTGGAAAAAGTTCGTTTAAACATGAATGGTGTGTAAGAAGAGGAAAAATTAGGGTGGGAAAAGGTGTTTAGAAATGGAGCGTCTGAACACGGATTTTGACATTGATGGCGAGAAGTGTTCGGAACTTAAGCCTTGATCTTCAATCCAAATCTTGGCTCTGAAATTTGAAAAAATCGGATGAAAACCACGTCTACCTCCCATACAAAGTGTCTTTATTTTAAATGTAAAATCTCTTAAAAATCCACAAAAATTAAAGAAATGTCTTAAAATTTTGCACATAAACTTTGATATTTAATATAAACCATCTCTATGATATATGGCAAAATCGGATGAAAACCACGCCCACTTCCCATACAAAGTGGCTTTATTTTAAACGTGAAATCTCTTGAAAATCCACAAAAATTAAAGAAATGTCTTGAAATTTTGCACATTACCTTTGATATATAATATGAACCATCTCTATGATATTTGCCAATATCGGATCAAAACCACGCCTACCTCCCATACAAAGTGACTTTATTTTAACAGTAAAATCTCTTCAAAATCCACAAAAATTAATAAAATGCCTTGAAATTTTGCATGTAAGGTTTGATCTTCAATATCAATCATAGCAATGAAATTTGGAAAAATCGGATGAAAACCACGCCTACCTCCTATACAACGTGAAAGTGATACAAGTGACGGTAACATCTTTTCAAAATCCACTAACCCTAATGAAATGCCTTGAAATTTAGCATATAAGCTTTGGTCTTCAATATAAATCCTGACAATGAAATTTGGAAAAATCGGATAAAAACCACGCCTACCTCCCATACAAAGTGGCTTTATTGAAAACTTTAAATCGCTCAAAAATCTGCAAAAAATACAGAAATGTCTTGAAATTTTGCATACAAACTTTGATATTTAACATAAGCCACTCTTTTATATTTGGCAAAATCGGATGAAAACCATGCGTACCTTCAATACAAAGTGACGTCATCAAAATTGAAAAACTTTCATAAATATATAAAACTGAATGACATCGTGTCTGTATGTACCCAAGTTCTGCCCACGTCGTTTATCCAACCCATACATGTATTCTTCAGTAAAATGTGGAGTCTTTATAATAGAAAAGTGGGTGCGGCATTTTACTTTGTTTACAAATTACTCTATGTGGCAGCTAAGGGAAAATTAAATTAAGTGTATGACATAAATATTTTTGCAGATCATACATAAAAATTTTACAGACGTCTAAAGACTTCGAATATACTTTAATTCGGCCGCGGGGGGTATTTTAGCTTCGGTACCCTGCCAAAGCTCCATTCCTTACTAGTTTTGAATTCCTTTGCACGTCTTTTTATGAATTTAAGCAGTTTATTTGCCCTGGATATAATATGATCCATGTGAAGGTTAAAGCGCAGCCTGCTATCTAGGATAACCCCAAGATCTGCAATGTGGTTAACTCTGTTGAGAACGACCCCATTAAGCACATAATTGCTATGATTTATTTCATTTTTACGGGAAAAACTTATGACGTAGCATTTATTTACACTTAAGAAAAGCTTATTATGACTACATCAATGCTCCAGAGATAAAAGCTTATTCTTAAAGACTACTGAATCCTCTTCTGATTTAATGACATACATATTACATTTTGAGGTCATCTGCATATAGGAGATGTGGAATGTCATTCAAAGCTTCTGATATATGAACTGCTTAGAGCACAAGTGGCTTAAGTCCATTTTTTAATGAAATTGAGTTAAGTACATAGAGTGAAGAGGAAAATGTAACCTATTTATGAGTCCGGGTTAGAAACTCCTAGCTTACGTTATCTCTGAATAAAATGCAATACTTTGTTATTGTTTTGACAAATGATATAATTTTTTCAGAGCACAAATGGCGTAAGTCCATTAATTTTAAATCTCGCTTAATAATGAAGATAATCACTAGAAAAAAGTTTTGATTGACTTCTGGAACTAAATGCTATCATTCCTCATCAAAAAATTCTTAAAAATATCTCACACTAGATTTCTACAGCGGAAATGAGAAATTTCAAAGTTCAGAGGACAAGTGGCGTAAGTCCATTCATTGTTAATCTCCCTTAATAATGGAAATTCTTAAAAATATCTCGCATTAGATTTCTACAGCGGAAATGAGAAATTTCAAGAAAAGTCAGAGGACAAGTGGCGTAAGTCCATTTATTTTGTATCTCCCTTAATAATGAAGATAATCACTAGGGGGAAGTTTTGTTCGACTTTTGGTTCGATCATTCCTCAGCGGAAATAAGAAATTTCAAAAATATGTTCAGTTGAGTATGCAAAATTCTTCATTATTTTTTTGTATTATTAAGTTAATTTCGTACGTATGAATAGCTCTTTTTCTTCACTTGACCTAGCTTGTAAGCAAAACTGAGTTCCTACATAGAATAGAATACATAGAAGTTCTAATAAGAATTTTTCTAAATATTCCATTTTCTCAAAACTACCAAAAGTGGACTTACACCACTTGTGCTCTGAGCAGCTAATTTCTGCTATAAATATGTTGAAGAGAAATGGTCCAAGGTGGCTACCTTGCAGTACGCACGACGAAGCAACAATCTTTTTAGATAGAATGCCCTGAAATTTAACATATTGTGATCTTTCATTACAGATAGGACTTGAGCCACTTCAGCAAGGAACCTGAAGTGCCGAATTTTTCAAGTTTTATATTCAAGATTTAATGATCGACGCAATCAAAGGCTTTGCTAAAATCAGTATAGACTGCATCTATCTGATGACCTTTTTCCATTTTAACAAGAACTTTAGAGGTCATTGTTGTAAGATTTGTAGTGGTTGATCTTCCTTTACGGAATCCATCTTGTTGGACATTTAAACGTGGATTATTTACGTCTGTAAGTTTGAAACATATAATTTTTCAAATAGTTTGGGAATGGCCGATAGTATTGCAATGCCCCTATAATTTGAGAGATCTCTCTTGTCACCGTTCTTATAAATTGGCGTAAGATGAGAAGATTTCCATAAAGAAGGAAAAATACCTGTTTGCAAGGATTTGTTAAAAATTAAGTATAAGGTCATGACTATTTGGTCTGAGCATATAATAAGAAAACTTAACGTAACAGGTCTGGACTAGGCGACTTGTTAGGATCTAATTCCTTAATAGAATTGATTATGTCACTCTGCGTTAGATTGATTGAGCTAACCAATGTTGATATGTGGGAAATCGATGATGGAGTTTGATTTTGGGTTGAAGGTGTACATATCACCTCTTTAAAGTGATGTGCAAAAAGATTACAAATGTCCTGAGGGATAGAAGAAGTGAAATTTCCCTTAAACATGGATGTTGGGCAACCAGTCGATTTTCGCTTGACGTTTACGAAGTCGAGGAATTTTTTAGAATCTAATAATTCTTTCACCAATTATTTTGGTATAAAGTTTATAAGCTTATTCAGACTTGATAGAGAACTCTTTAGACAGTTGTTCATATCTTGTGTTTACCTCGTTACTTACAGAGACGGCATCTTTAATGAATCTGTAAAGTTTATTTCTCCGATTTCTCAATTGTCTAAGATTTGCATCAAGCCACGGTTCCGATAGTTTGTTTTTTTTTCTTTATTTTTGGAACATGAGTATCGACAATAGCAAAGATGCTCTGATAAAAAAACGAAACAGCCTCTTCCAATTCTAAGGCTGATAGGCGGGTCCAATTCAAACGGTTTATGTCATCTATTACATTATTATAATTGGCATTAAGGAAATCGTGCACAACAGAATTATTAAAGGATTGTGTAAAAGTAATATGGGTAGCGCGTAACTCTATAGTAAAGGCAATGTGTTGGAGGGTATTGGAAAATGTTTGCTCGGCTTCACATGTTGGACTCACCTGTACTTCGTCATAGGAGCTAGCAATAATTAAATCTAACCATCGCCCTTTCTGGTTTGGAATTGGAGCCACTGGCTGACAATCGTTAGTATAAAAGGTAGTAAGTAAGTTAAAGTCGACTGCATTGGAGAGGTTTATTGGGAGAAGATGGTTATCATTATCATCGGTGAAAAAATAAATATTGGGACGGCTTAAGTCTCCTAAGAAAATAACCTTATCTTCCTCGGGTAAAGCGGCTATTATTGCTGTGATAGTTTCGCATAATTCATTGTACGAGCTTTCAGCAGAATTAGGAGGAATATAAATGACACCAATGTATATGTAAAGATTTTGGCCTAGACGAATTTTTATTATTCGGTGCTCCAAGTGTATTGGAGATGTGTTCTAATCAGCTCACTCGATAGAGTGTTATGCGTGGCGAACACCTCCTCCACGTGATAGGCCTGTGTTTGTATATTCTCGGTCATTTCTGAAAATTGTCCAATTACTATCCAGAATTTCCTCATTTTTGAAGGTATCATTTAACCACGTTTCCGTAAAGACAAGAACATTAAAGTGACAAGACTTAGCTACAACAAAAAGTTTATTGAGTTTACCTCTCATACCACCGCAATTGTGGTAAAATATTTTTAATGAAGTTATTGCTGTGTTAGTCTGGTTTTGAGAAATAGGTGTTGAGTTTGGTGTTCATTTTCTTGTAAAGTGCGCCCAATTTTAAATTTTTTGAGGTCGAGTCTACCTTTAGTTCTGCTAGGTTATCAAGCCCTCGAGTCTTATCTCGAGTCTTATCTTCATTTTTGATAGCTGCAATTCGGCACTAACTCCTGCAGATTCAGAGATTTTCAATTCTCAGGAAGAAATAACCGATATTATTTGCAAATTAAAGTCCAAGAAATCTAGCGGTCCTGGAGGAATTTCCGGTTTTGTTTTAAATAAAATGGCATTACTGGTAATTAAATTTCTAACAAGTTTATTTAACAACTGCATAAACAACGGATACTTTCTAACTCTTTGAAAAACGGCTAGAATTCTCCCTATAGTTAAAAAACCTTACAATTTTAATATAAATAACTTTCGGCCTATTTCTCACCTACCAAATGTGGGAAAGGTCATAGAAGAGATAATATTAGCTGAATTTATATCCGATTACCAATTTGGCTTCAAAAAAAGACATTCAACCATACATGCACTTTTAAAGGTTCATAATGACATAACCGTTGGGCTAAGAGAAAGAAAATGTACTGTTGCTTGCTCATTGGATGTAGAAAATGCTTTTGACAGTGTTTGGAAAGAAGGTCTCGTTTTCAAGATTATTAAACTGGATTTATCCCCTTCAAATCTTCCATTTGGATGATAGTTTTTTATCTGATAGGAAATTTCTTATGTAAGTGCAAGCGAGCATTTCTGTTTTATGTGAGACAAATAGCGGTGTTGCCCAAGTTTCAGTTGGGACCAAAGCTTTTTAATATTTTTCTATACGACTTCCCCCATGTGATTAGCAGGGATAATTCCATAGCCTTTACGGGAATATTGTATGCTGACGATACGCTTGTGAATGGGTCTGAGGACTATCCACTTAATGCACTTAGAAGACTTGAGGACCACGTCTAAATAATAAATCTTTCTCTACAAGAAATTTGGAATTAAATTAAATAATTAAAAGTCGGAATGTGTTTGTTTCAGAAACGCTAGCGGGAAGGGGAAAGAAGGTGCTGTAAGGGAAAGTCGTAACCTAAAAATGAAAATAGATGAGAACTAAATATCCTTTAAAAATAACATAAATTACCTGGGGATTAATTTTAATAACCTGCTAAAATTTAAGGCCGGCGATACATTTAGAGGAACGTAAAAAAGAGTGATATTGAGGTGATGGTTTTTATAAGAAGAAATTTGCTTAGAGTTTTAAAATTTTCAAATTTAGTAAAATGAACGTTTATGTTTAAGAAAAATATTTTTTTTCCAAAAACAAAGATGGCGCTGGCTACAACGATTGCTGCAAAGGATCTCTTTTCGCACTGCGGGCATTCTGCTGGCTCCTAGGTTAACACGATAAAAAAAAATTTTAATTTTAAAACGTAATGAAAAATCTTCTATCTGAATAAAACTGATTTTTAAAATAGCCTTTTAAAATCTTTTTATTCGAAATTTAAAACAAAAAATAAGTAAAAAATGCAATTTTCTATTTCCAAGTACGTATAAATTTTTAAAAAAGACTTTTTTTAAAATTCTGTCTCATTCAGATAGAAGATATTTCCCCCTAATTTAAATTCCCTTTTTACATACATTTCTACGGAGTGCAAAATATTGCTTTAAGGCAACGTTGCGTATGACTTGATTTTTCACATTTAATTAAAATATTTATTGGGCAATAGTTTTTTTTTTTACAAGGTATTTGTTTTTTATTGAATATTATGACTTTAATATTAATGAATTCAAATTTTGAATTTAACAAGCATGTGTAGTAGGCCGGGTCAAATTTTTTGGCAACAAAGAGTATAGCAAAGAAGAAATCTAAGGGCAATTCTTAGAACATTTGCCCAAGAAACCATTGGTCTGAAGTATATATTGAGCTGCCGGAAAATTCGTTTAAGTTTGCAAGCCGGAAAGAATACATTTTTCTCATAAAAATTTCTAATACAAAATTTTATTATTTTTTTTATAAAAACTTGTCATGGCGGTTTTTTAGATAAGGAATATTTTATTTATTAATTTTCTTCTAGGGCAACCACCAGAGAGCGCTACAATAGAATTTTTGCCCAAGTAACATTGTTGGAGCAACTAGGTGCGAGTGAGCTCTAAAAGTGTTCTAAACGTGGATACTATGTAGTGATTGATTTTTTTTACCTTTTTTATCACTAATACTTTACTCAGTTTTGTAAAGGAATTTATAAAACCTGCAGAACTCGGAAATTTACTACTTGCTTTGTAAAGGCTCCTTTACAGAAATAAACATAGCATAAACATTTTTTTATTGCATTTTCAAAGCTAATAAATGTAAAATACTGTAAATTAAAGCACTACATTTTTTGGGAATAACAAGTGATTAAAAACTCTGATGAAGAGCTTCTTTGAAAAAAATGGCGATGTTATTAAATATAGAAAATCATGGAATTTAAATAAAGTTAAATATTATAGTTAAAACTATTATTTGCAACAAAATCGATTGTTTTTATGATATAAACATTTAAGAGAATGCATTTATAGTGGATTAAAGAAATTTAAAATTTTTCCAACTATTTTAAAATAATAAACACTCCTTAATTAAAATTTTTTTTAAGCCCATTGCAGTTTTTCGAAGCATAACATTTACTTTTCCGATAAATACAAAATCGCACCGAAATTCACAGCATGTAACGAATATACGAACATATTTTTAGTCTGATATAAATTCCACTCTATTATTTTTTTCAATTTATTTGTCATTGTCAACTCATATATTCAGTTAATTTACTTTAACAATTTTACTTTACATACTTTAACAAATTCTGAAAAGTTGTAAACAAAACTGTCTAGCTTTGCAAGAGCTCTTATTTGGTTTTGAGAGGGACCGTTTGAAAGCTGACAGCTACTTTCTACTTTATATGAAGCAAAAATAGTGCTTTTAAACTCAAGAAAGTAGCCTTATATATTCTCTGCGAGAGCTTTAGTAGCGCGACAAAAGCTACAGTTACAGCTTGCTGCTTTATGAGATAGCACTATAAGCTCTGCAAGAATTAACATATGGCTAAAATTGTTACTTGGGTTTTTTTTCTATTTTAAGGAAAAAATCGTTTTTTTGTCATCTATAAAAATTAATTTTTATGCAATTAAAATACAATTAAAAAGGAAATTTGTGTTTATCATATCATAAATACCACTTATTTTGATTTTTTTTTTTAAATATTTTTTTTTTTAAAAATTCATAAGTTTTGTAAATTGTTCTTACTTTCCATTTTGGGTACTTTACTTCGACTTTCTTATATCGATGCCATAACCTCTTCATGATTTTTGTCGGTAACACGTCTTGAAACGCTACTTTAAAGCTGAACATGTCGTTTTAGTGCTTGTATATGGCAACCAATATCGGGGTCAAGAAACGGTGGATCTGGAAAGCCAATGTACTATACCAAATGCTCGTATGAAAAATTTTCCATAAATGGAGGACCAAATAAAATGTTGTCATCATTTAAATTAATCATATCGGAAAAATCTTTGCAATTAAAAGATATAATCGGTTTTTTATACGGTCTAACTTCGTTTAGATTCCACAAATTCTCTTTAATATGAACTATTTTTCTTACAGCTGCTTGACGAATTTCCACTCTTTTATCAAACTCTTTCCACTCTTTTATCCAGTGGTGTCTTGCTTACAGGTATTCATTAATCATAAGCGAATTTTTCCTTTCAAAAAGAAAAAAACCCAAAAAATTCTATTGTAGCGCCCTAGCCTTAGCAAAAATGAACTATTTAAAGTAGATTCCTCCTCCAAAACACCCCCTAGTTTTTATAAAAATTAAAAAAAAAGGTTTTAATCTCATTTGTATGAGAATATATTTTTTCCGACTTGCGAACTTAAACGAATTTTCCGGCAGCTAGATATTGACTTCAGACCAATGGTTTATTGGGCAAAGTTTCTAAGAATTGCACGTAGATTTATTTTTTGCTATACTCTTTGTTAATTTTTTTTTTTCTTCCGAACAAATTGACCCGGCCTAATGTGCAGTGTTAAATTCAATTCACATCAATTATTAATTATTCAATTAATTAATATAAGTTAATTATTCACGGTTTTCGATTGTTTATCAACGAAATGTATATTTATATATTTTATCTTTATATATGTTACTATGGGTCTTATAGAAACAATATTTGCAACATTTAGTTTGCGTTTTATACGTTATCTCTCGTACGCGCTATCGATTTTCTTTCTCATGAATCATTATCTCTTTCTCTTTTTGTAAATTTTGCAAGTATTCATAGGACAAACGTCAAAAAGACTAGTCACAATACTCTACGAACAAGAGTGAAGTAAACTTTAATTAAATTATTGCCATGTGGCGTTCGCTTTTATTTAGTTCATAATATTACTATAGAGATAACGGGCCATACTATTACAGCCGCTAGTTTAAATATCAATGTTAATGTTGGAATGTTTAAGTAAAAAAAAAAAGTAATCAAAAGTCTCAGTAAAGTACAATTACAATTACAATTCAGTGCAGTTCACAACCATCTGTGGAGAGTTAAAATGTCAAAATATCGCTGGCAATTATATGCCCGTACATTTACTTGCCGCAGAAATTTGACATTCAACAATAAAAAAAAAAAATAAGAATTATGTGTTGGTGTTAAATAAGTTATTAAACAAATTTGTTTAGTTTATTAATGTGTAGTCTTGCCTTTTATACGATAAACTGAGCTTTAGCATAAAAGTTAAAGCAAATGAAAATTTTTGTACAACTGCCCTTAATTGAAACTTTTTAGCTTGTAACTTTTTGTTTACGATTCGAAAAAGATACTTTATTTACAAAATTTGTCTTTAATTAAGCTTTAATAGCTTTAATTAAGTGTAAAAATAATGTCGATATTTTGAGTATCTAGTGTAAAAACCAACCTTAACTTATTCTACCATGGTTGTAACGCTCGCATCTAAGGAGCTATATAGAAAAAAAGGAGGGAAAGAGAGACGTCTTTTCCGGTGGGAAAAAAGTGTGGTCGAAAAGCACGAGTGCGAGAAGATTTCTGCTTCTTTGTCGATAGGCATAAGGCTCGAAAATTTTTCTAGAAGATAAGATGCCTGGCCGATGGTTTCTTCCTCATGGCGACTTGTCTTACTTAAGGCAAGGTTCTAGTAGAAACGTAACGTAATTTCAGGATTTTTTTTGAGCGAACGTGCACTGTACACTCTACAGCCCTGCCAAGTGATCTGAAACGAAAAAACCAAAAAAATTATTAACCAAGATGAAATTTGGAGGGCCTTGTAGATTTCCGATTAATAAAGCCCTTTTTAAAAAAATGGCGGCCCTTTGAAAAAACTCTTTTTTTTCCTCCCTTTTCTTTTGTTTTCACGTTAAAAAATAATGATAATACATTTTTTTTGGAAAAAACGCTTCCTGAAGGCCCCCTAAATTGAATAAGCTTTAATTTGGGAACAAGTCTAGTTTAATGAATCCGCTGAAATTTCAGAAAGTTGTTTGGTACAGAGCATGGCAAAATTATAAATGTTTTATACGTACAAGCTAGCATTTTTGTCGTAGATTATAATAGTATTGAAAAAAAGGCCACAATCCCCCTGTGGCCCAAGCAACCACTTGAAATTTAGCGGGCTTATTAAAGTAGTCTTAAGCCTTAATTTGAGCCGTCAAACATCGAAATCGGTCAAGTTGTTGAAGCGGAATCGTGTACAGCGCGGAAAAAAAGGTGTTTCGAGAAAAACGCAATTAAAGTTTGACAAAAAAAAAAAAATCGTAAGTTATGTTTGTTTTTTGACACTTACATCTAATCAGCTATTCCAGCACCATACAGGTCCCTTCCTCATCCTCAGAGAGCATGTTTTGCTACACCAGAGTGCCAAGTTTTTCAATTCTGGCTTTTTTTGCAAGCTCCGAGAGTTTATCCTCCGCTGACTTCACACGCCGGTCGTCAGTCTTCGCAGCGAAGTTTACGCAGTTTGTCTCGATGACGATTCCTAATGTCTGCATAGCTTTTAATATGGTTGAATAGCATTCATTAAAGATGCCGGAAGATATATATACTGCTATTCTGATAGTTTGTTCGCCACAATGAAGGTGTTTGGGACCAGTTTCCACAGTCCACACAGATTCATTGTCATTTTCCGTGTTTCTACCTGTGCATCTTTACAGTAAATTATCACTTGAAAAAGCTTCATATATGGGTCGAATTGCTTCTTGAACCGATTTTTGAAGGGCAGGTTCATGGTGGAAATCGGCGTGTTCATTATTGGCTTCTGTAACATGCTACTTACACCAACTGTTTTCACCTGGTGGGTAGTTTTCATGTTTCGGCTCTTCATCCGTGGAACATTTTTGATCAAACGTTGCCCACACAGATTTTTTCATCTCTTCGGCCGAATCAGGGTGTCGTCTAATGGCAAGTCCATAGTACAAAGTCAAATCTTTTATTAATTTGTCTGTCAATTTTACTGCGCCTTTACCTCCAATTCCTTTATGTTGTTTCTTGACTGCGCGCAATCTTGAGCCCATTCAGTTCTGGACGTTACCTATACATTCCTTCTTCTGAACAATAATGTCGTCGTAAGGGTCACATTTGAGGAGAGCTTGCAAAGTTTTTGTGTCACCGTCACCGACATATGTAGCATATTTCATGCCGTGCAATTCTGATCGACAAAAAATTTCCTTCATACAATCTACCTCCATCCTATCAGCACTTCCAGTGTGATTTATGCTGCAATGTTCTTCATGAGTTTCATACCACAAATCGTACTCATTAGTTTCTTTTTTGCTGGCCCAGTTGCTACAGCGTTGGCAGAATGACGACTTTACAACAAAATCCAACACTTTGTGCGGTTATTTTCCGATCAGCGTTGCAATTCCAAATAACGACGAAAAGCCACATTTTTTCCACGAACCGTCGCCCGAAACGCTCTAATTTGTTTCTACATTTCCCGCCTGCACGTTTTTCTGTCTTTCATCAGCAATTGCTTTACGTTGCATAACTTCGAGTGTACTCTTTGATGCCTCGAGCAGATTAGTACTAAATGCATAGTACGTTCCATTTGCAAAGCCTGCAGACAGTTCCATTAGCGAATAAAAAGTATTGATCGACCATAATCCGAGTCCCAGAATCCATATGACAAACATTAAACGACGATTTATTTCGTAAGATCATTTACTAAAGGGCCCGCAGAAACACGTTGTTAAAAAATTAAAACCAAGTCCACGGATACTCGAACGAGAAAACGTTACATCACTGTTACAGCTTTAGATTTAAAACACTGAGAAAACAGTCAGAAAATTTATAATCACGTTATTATGGCCACCATCAATTTCGACGTCGTCGTAGTTCGTGTCTTTAACTTTTTTCGCTGAAGTACTAGTATACTCAGTTTCCGCTTCTATTTTATCGGGATCATAATCAGGGGATTCCTTCTTTCGAGGCCAAGCTAGCCGATCATTCCCCACTGATTTTTGCGTGTTTGACATTTTTGGAACACATACGAAAAAAACTGGTCGCAAAAAATCGCCTGTTTTCGCGTCGAAAATAACGGTAGAATCAGGTTTTGTATATCAATGCGAAGCTTAATCTTTGTTTATCAATATTGCCAACAAACCAATTTTGGAAATTTGGTTCAGTTGCCAAAAGGACCTCAACAAGAATTCATTGTGCGCAAAAAGCAAGAAAATCCTCATTTCTTGCACAAAGTCATCGTAAAAATATTAAAAATTAGTAAATCAATATAACTTATGTTCGGAAGCCATATATCGAACGATAATCTACTTAAAAAAAAATTAGAAGTGGAAGAAAAAAAGGATTTATTTCAGAGGACTCTGCAAAGAAAGTGTTTCGCATATTCAATCAGAACCCTAGGCTCTCTATTAGGGACGTGGCTATAAAAGTAAATATGTCACCTGTTTATATACAGATTGTACGCAGAGAGAAAGGTCTTCAGTCATATAAGGTTCAATTAAAGCCGAATAGAAATGATAAACAAAACACAACTGCTAAGACATGTGCTCGAAAGCTGTACGATAAAATTGTGCACAAATTTGACTGCACTGTAATGGACGATGAAACCTATATGAAGGCCGACTTTAAACAGATCCCTGGTCAACTTTACTTCACGCGAAAGAGGAGAGGCGACGTTTCTCCTAAATTTAAAGAAAAAAAAATTGATATATTTGCAAAAAATACCTAGTCTGACAAGCAGTTTGTAAATGCGGTCAAAAAAGCAGCGTTTTTGTAACAACCGACAATGTCAACCAACAAATTTATGTGAAGGAATGCTTGCAGAAAGGACTTTTGCCATTGATACGTGAGGCGTCTTCACAAAAAACCTTCATTACTTTGGCCATGTATGATAAGTATAAAATCAATTTTGGTTCCAAAAATGCTAACCCTCCAAACTATCCGGAACTTCTACCTATCGAGAAATTTCGGGCTCAAATCAAAAGGAAACTGTTGAAGCCAAAGGATCCGCCAAAAAACAAACATGATCTTAGGTCAAAGTGCATGAAGGCATTATCTAAAGTCAGCGGAAGGGATGTGCAGGTGTAAATTCAAAGATGCGATATTTTGCATATTCTTCTAATAAATAAACACACGTGTTTAGCCCTTGAAAGCACTTTGACCAAGCTTCTTATGATCAATTGTGTTGTGCGTGTTGTGAAATGTTAGAACACAAAAGATCGAGAACTGGACCTACAAGTTTTATGTCGACTCCGAACGACTTATGTTCTCAAGAAGCTTTTAATGGCAGTTCTTACTCTCTGAGGTTTGCCATTGTCTGCAGAGAGGTGACGGCCGAACAGAAAAATTAATTCAATTGAAAAAACTTTCTGTGTCAGGTGGTATTTGAACCTGGGTTCTCTGGCGTATGGGCCACACACTCTACCCACTACGCCTCGGCCGCCACCTTCTTAGGTAAGTAAATACTTTTTTACCAGCTTCCTTTCGACGACTAGTTTTTTTCGTATACATACCTTACGTTACGGCAAATAGAAGTGTATACAACGCTAATCCGATCGAGGGTACGCAGGGTACTACTTAGGTAGTCAAAAATGCCCATCCCTCGAAGCCGCTCCGAGCGCGCATTTATACCTGTTTTTCGCCGACGCACTCTCTCGTCTAATACGCTATGACTCGTAAAATAAATTAGATAGGGAAATATTCTTCTGACTACATATTTTCAAGATCCTAAGGATGAAAATAAAGCAAAAAACAAATTTTCCGTCGATTTCTACTAGAACCTCCCCTTAAAGCTCTGCGACGTTGCCAAGCAATTTTAAGCGCCTTCGAGACCTTCATTTCAATTTTAGATTTCCACGCTTATTTATGATCCAGGATAATCCCGATATACTTGACGCCCGTGCGCAACTGCAGGGTTACTTTCGGTCTTTTAAAAGAAAAGGATTCCAATTTCAAATCTGATTTCATAATAAAAAAAAATAAATATTTCTTTTTTTAATTTTTTATTCGAAAAAGTGCTTGAGAAAAAATTCGTATTTCATATTCACCAATTCTGTTAAAACCCATAACTTGACAACTTAGCTTCATAAAAAAAATTTGTGTAATTACATTAACACCTTCTAGAAGTACAATTAGGCCGAATGTGAACGAATTTCAGAACACAATTTTTTTCATTGTGCGCTTCACATGAAATGAACCATATACAAGACAGTATTTTTCTAAAGGTGAACCTAAAACATATGCAAATACAGTCGAACTTCCTTACAATGAACTTCTATCTTCCTTCAACGAAAAGTCTCCCTATTACGAATTTCTAGAACATAATTTTTTTTTCTTTTTACTTTAGGTGCTCTAAATAACGGTTTTTTCTAAATAGCGAACTAAATTTCAGTTCCCTTCTGGATTCGCTATAGAGGGGAAGTTAGACTGTACTTATGCCAATGATATACAAATTAACTCTCTTAGCCTTAATTAAAATTGATTGCATTTTTGAATTGATAATATTTCGTAATCGAGGGCTTACCTAATTATATTGACTGCTACGCTTTTTACAGATACTTTTAAGCAACTAACTACAATTTTTAAATTTCGTCCGCCATTATATTCTAAGTTTTAAGAAATGCGACCAGAATCTTATTATACAAATCATAAATTTAAGTCAGTTTTGCTAGCTATCAATAATAGTGCACAGTTATGATAATTATTTATTTATTATTAACGCTTATTCACTTATGAAGTTTCTGTTTTTTTTTAATATATTCGCTATGAAGACTAAAGCAACACTTAATGAAAAAAATGTTAAAACTGACATACTATAACTCTCTTCAATTTTTTTTTCAAGGTTTCGAAGAATGAATCGTGCCAGCATTTACTTCATGGATCAAAATGATCAAAATACATATGATTTTGATGAAACTTTACCGCCTCTACCTTTGCCTGCTCTACATGATACATTGCAACGATATTATGAATCTCTTAAACCCTTTGGAAATGCTGAGGAACTATTAAACTCACGCAAAGTTATTTCAGAATTCGAAAATGGAATTGGAGCACAGTTGCAGACAACACTGGAACAACGTGCCTCGACGTTAAAGAACTGGTTAGAAGAATGGTGGGATGCTTACGCTTATCATATTCTGAGAATTTCATTGAATCCATACATAGTAATGGCATTGCCTCTAAAGTTAGAAGTCATTGATATTCCAGAGACCCCTGAGCTACTTTTAAAGGTTTTTCTTTTTATTACTAATAGAGTATTTGCATACTCTACGAGAATAATTTTAGAATTTAGCACGCATAACATATCACACAATCGAATTCTGGGATCTATTACACAAGGCTAAAATAAAGCCGCTCTCTTCAAATGGTGGTAAAATAAAGTACTCCTCAGCCCTATACAAGCGATTTTATTCAACTTGTCGAGTTCCTGGTAAAGAAATTGACCATATTGAAAAACATTTCCGAACTGGTAAAAATAAATGTACATAGCTGGTTATACATAAAGGATGCTCCAATAAGTGACTTAGATTTTCAAACTAGATTTGTAATATTCCTAGTTCATTCGGTGAACGCAATATAGACCTTATCAGCGTTAAAAACTTGATATGCAACAATATTTTTTTTTTGCATACATATTACATGTGGGCATTTCCAGAAAAAAGTCCACCGTGACCCAAAAATTAAAAGTTATTCAAAACTTATTATTTAATATATTATCTTAGAGATACATTAAAATTTTATTGATTTAAGCAATTTGAACATTAACTCATCTACCATGATTATCAAATCATCTGCACTGTTTCACAAATATAATTTTTCTTTTTCGTAAATGTTTTGTAAACGTTGTTGTTTTAGTAAAAATGGAAGGCATTGGCTAAAAAAATTAAAAATGGTTGAGGTAAGAAGAGGCAAAATATATTTAATTTGCTTTTAATTACTAAAATACTTAATTACCTAATTACTTAACTACCCTATTGAATTACAATGGAAATTTAAGTAACGTAACGCCAGTAACGTCACATCAGATGACTAAGCCTAATAACAAAAAAACGGGAAAAGATTTTTAAATTTGATTACTTGGAAAATATACTTATATTATTTCAAAACCTCCTAAAAAAGGTTTTCTTGCCCAAATTCGCAGAGTTTTGTAATGCAAGTCGAAAACTACTTCTGTCTTTTGTAACGTCACGCCAGAGCATAGTTTTGCTTATATCCTTAAATCCTAAGGATCGATTGTTGTTATTCTTTTATTTAATATAGTGTAACTTAATTACTACGCAAATATAAAACGAGCTTTTGGAAAATTTTGCTTTTGACGTAGAATTACGTTTTACAGCGCGGTTTGTATGGTGATATTTTCACAAATTTTTTCAAGGTCATGCTAACATTTCTTGGGGGACACTTTAGGATATAGTACAGCCTTTAATATTCATCGTACAAAGATAAAATGTATGCCAAAATATCAGTTATATCGTGCATAAAAGGAATATCCAACTTTGGATTTTGTCACTTCTTTAATAAAGCCACACGATAGCAAAAGAAAAGAAGAAAAATTCACATATTTGTATGAGAAAAATGCATTGATGATTCAGTTGTTGCTGACGTTCTTATGCCTGTTGCTTTAGTTCGTGCCGAATTCTCGAACGCAACATCGTGTTGTTTGTTGAATATGAATTTATGAATTTCTCAGAGCTTTATAAGCAGTGTTGCCGCGGCGATAATAAAAAAAAAGTATCCACGAAAAGGTCAAAAATGTATCCACTCCAGAGAAAAAAAAGTATCAACATAATAAATTTGAAATAACACTAGCAGAGTATTTTTTCAAAATATGGCTTGTAACAAATATAATTTTATTGAATTAAGATAATAAAATAAAACCAAATTTGTTAAAGGGTTAATTACATATTCATTTATTTCAGTTGAAGACTGTTGAACTATTATATGTTGAACTAAGAACATAAATTTGAGAAGGTTCATTCAGTATTGTATATAATGGAAAAAATGACTAGAACTGAAGAAATGAAATTACTAAATTGAAAAGCCATTTAATTTAAAGAAAATAAGCTTTTTAAAGCATTAATTTTTGACAAATTTTGCACCATTTCCAATGAAAGTCTATTATTCTTATCGTTTTTGTTAAGTTTGATTTTTTCAGATTTGAAAAAATAGGTTCAATGGCAGTAAAGCCGAAAAGTAGACTTATAGTATTCATCACAAAAATTTTAAAGTTCTTTGTAAAGATTTATTGTAACGCATTTTTCAATAAGTTAATATTACCCCAAAACGCCACAATGTTTTTTAACGTTTTTGTGTAATTTAAGGGACTGCTACACGAAAATCTTTCTCTTTGATTTCTCTTAAAATAAATTTGAAAAATTATTTAGAAGATTTAAAAATGTGGAAATATCAGTTTCTTTAAACTATGTTGGATGGATCAAGACATGAAATGTCTTAAGTGATAGCATTTTGGAAATCATATTTTTTTTATTTTATGACAAAGATCAATAAAGAAACTTTTTTAATTCTTCTTACGAACAATAAATCTTTTCCCTCAAATTGACGAGTTAAAGAACTCATCACGTTTTGGGTTAAATGTCAGACAGACGTAGCGAGTGCAGACATGCGGCATGTTGCAACCGTCTCGTTTCGTCTTTTTTTATTAGGCCTATAATCACAATAAAGCAAAACTAAACAAAGACAACGAGCTGCCATCCTTCTTGGATACTTTTATATATTTTTGCAAGCGAAGACTTTTATTCATGTTCAAAATATTTTTAAAAAATATGTATCCAAATTTACTGAGGCTTAAAAGAAAGTATCTATTAATATTTAGAAAAAAAAAAAGTATCTAAATGAATACATTCGTATCCAAACGACTGTTTACAGTGTTACTTACGTAAGCAATACTTACGTATGTAAATACTTGCGCTGCTAAAGAGATTTCAGTCTGCTGGCAGACTTCAATCAGTTATGGTAGCGTCGCTTTGTCCGCCCGATGCCTCAGAAAATAAGACGTTGCAATACGAAGAAGCGATTGCATTATATTAGATTATATTTGTTATAAAAAAAAGGCAGCGCTACTACATATAAACCATTATATAAATCAGGAATCATTTTACGAATATTGTTCAGTAACTGCCCTATAGGAACAAACTAACTTGTTTTTAAAAACAACTTACTAAAAAACTAGTTTAAAATAAATCAGTATATGAACTACTTTGAATTATATTAAGCCGTCATCCACTTCAACTCTAAATTGTTTTTATTGCATTATATATAAGTAATTGAAATACTACTTAAAAACAAGTGATTGATAATTTACTTTGAATTATATTATGGCGGCAACTACTCTGATTTTGACATGTTTTAATTGCAAATTTTTATTAGATTACAAGTTTATATATATTTAACCATGTTATTTCATCAAATATTATTAACTTTAGGCCATCAGTAATAGTTTTCAATTGGTTATTTTAAAGTAATTAAAAAAATAATTTAAATATAACTAGTTTAACAAGTAGTTGAAAATATATGCAGACGAAAGTCAATTGATTTATTTAGCGGACATCACCATACAAAATATGTTAGTTCGTTCTATGGAAAAAAGTCAGAATTTCAACTAGTTGTGGTTGACAAAAATCTACTTTATCAACTACTTTTAAATTAGTTGATTTTCCTACAGGGTGCTTGTGTTGTTATTAATATGTTACGTATGTGTGAAATATTTGCATATACATGTTTCTTTAGTTCTTGTAGTTTGTTATTGTTTTTGTTAATCTTCAGCAAGCTTCCCTATACCCTGTAGGAAAATCAACTAATTTAAAAGTAGTTGAAAAAGTAGTTTTTTGTCAACCACAACTATTTGAAATTCTGACTTTTCCATAGAACGAACTAACATATTTTGTATGGTGATGTCCGCTAAATAAGTCAATTGACTTTCGTCTGCATATATTTTCAACTACTTATTAAATTAGTTAAATTTAAACTATTTTTAACCTATTTAAACTATAAACAAAAAATCATGCCTGGTCGACACAAATAAATTCTGAAATATAAATTCTGAAAGCAAAATGTAAACAAAGTTAAAAGTGATCAGAGTTTTTTAATGGAAAATTGTGAAATGTCGTTTTTTGTGGTGTTTTAATTGATTTTAAAATAATGCAAAAGTGATTCATGCCAAACTTCATTGCCAGCTAATTCAAAAAAGGACTAGTAATTACATTCATGGAGCGCAACAGAAGTACGCTGCGAGGGTAGATATAATTTTATTATTCCTTTCTTCATTGGACTATTTTTGCTTCCAACAGGTGATAGTTTCAGAAGCTGAAGGAACTCTGCGCTTATATATGAGCATGCGTACCACGGAAGCAGTTTCCAAAAACGGGCACGCCACCGCCCGGGTACATGAGCAAAGGTGCCGATCCAATTAATCGAAATTGTGTGGATACTGCGCCTGTTATTTAACACGAGCCAGCTTTTTGATGCTTCATTTTAAAATATGAGCTAAACAAGAGTGTCAGCGGAATTTTCCACGCTTTGCAACCATCAGTCATGGTCGATGGACACACCGATATTTTGCTTAGTGCTTCTTTTAAGTATCAATCGCAATGAAGTGATGGAGCAGACTCGACGCTACGTAGGGAAAGGCGTGCGTATTTACTACTGAAGTGATGAGGTGTTTGCTGAATGGTTAAGCAATCAATTCCCGTACAGAGTCCAAATTGTGCAATGTTTGCTAAACAGTACCGGTTTCTAATTTGAATATCTTAAATAATAAAGAATTTTTAATCGTTTCACAGGGTTTTGAGGCAGTTTATCAGTTTTAAAGTGTGTTTACCACGTCTGTCTTGCAGCTCAATGTCGTAAATAGAAAAATATGTCTTTTTGAAACCAAATTTTAGTGAAGCCTAAAGTTGATAATATTTAATGAAATGACATGGATAAATATATATAAACTTGTAATCTAATAAAAATTTGCAATTAAAACATGTCAAAATCAGAATAGTTGCCGCGATAATATAATTCAAAGTAGTTTATCAACAACTTGTTTTTAAGTAGTATTTCAATTACTTCATATATAATGCAATAAAAACTGTTTAGAATTGAAGGGGATGCCGCCTTAATATAATTCAAAGTACTTCATATACTAGTTTAAAAGTTCCTATAGGGTAGAAAAAAACTTGTTTTTAAAAACAACTAATTAAAAAACTAGTTTAAAATAAACTAGTATATGAAGTACTTTGAATTATATTAAGGCGGCATCCACTGCAATTCTAAATAGTTTTTATTGCATTATATATGAAGTAATTAAAATACTACTTAAAAAAAATGATTGATAAACTACTTTGAATTATATTAAGGCGGCAACTACTCTGATTTTGACATCTTTTAGTTGCAAATTTTTTTAGACTACAAGTTTATATATATTTAACCATGTTATTTCATCAAATATTATTAACTTTAGACCATCTAAATAGTATCTTTAATAGTAATAGTTTTCAATTGGTTATTTTAAAGTAATTAAAAAAATAATTTAAATTCAGACGAAAGCCAATTGACTTATTTAGCGGACATCACCATACAAAATATGTAAGTTCGTTCTATGGAAAAAAGTCAGAATTTCAACTAGTTGTGGTTGACAAAAAACTACTATATCAACTACTTTTAAATTAGTTGATTTTCCTACAGGGTTAATACAATAAATAACACATAAATAATACAAAAAATTATATTACTACTATGCAGGTGTACATAAATAGAGACTGTACGTGGTAGTTATGCTATTAAAAACTCCATTTATTTTTTAAATATCAAAATAAGTTCGAATTTTTTATTGAACTAATTTTATATATACTACATATTAAAAATATATTTTGTTCAAATTTAAATTTTCATTTCAATTTTAAATATATATAAGTTCTTTACTGCAGGAAAAATAATAAATTCGTATTATTCCGAAATATTTATTAAACTTGAGATTGAATTATATTTATTTTTAACCAACACAAAAATTACCAAGAACAACAAATCCATCAAAAAATATATCAAACGAAAAATTCTACATCCGCACTTACGATACTATCGAAACAGTGTATTTTTTCATTCATTTTTTTAATATTTTTGCGTACGAATTGAACGTAACGCCAGTTTGGAAATGCCCATATCGTAACTCACGTCCATATCAATCGAAAAGTCGTTCATTCATTCATCATGTTGTTTAGTGATTTATTACATTTCTTTTTTCTCTTCAGAAAGTGTTCCTTTTGCACCACTGATATTCTTCTCGCTTCATGACTATCAGAATTCTGTAAACTTCGTTGGAGAACCCTTTATACATATATTCAAGTTTTAAAATTTGTATATTAAATATTTTTGTGTTAAAGTCTCTGAAGGTAAAACTCCCACACATGGTTTAATTTCGGGTAAGGGACGTCTTTTCGTTTTTAATTGCCTGAATGCGGATGGTGTCATCATTTCATCACAAGAGGTTCTTATCATGCTTCAACGGGTGCGAAGCATTCTAGATTACGAGCCAGTTGGAGATTGTGTGCCAATATTAACACATGACGAACGTTCCAGTTGGGCAAAAGTAAGCATAATAATTTTTATATCAGTTGCAATGACAATTTTAACTATAACAGAGTTCCATTTTTTACACAGTTAACAAATTAAGTTAATTAATTTTAATTAAATTAATTTTATATACTCCAGTTACACTGTAACAAATTTTGTTGTGATTTAACTACAAAACCAAATAATTGTAATGAGATTTTAACCAAGAGGAGTAGGAATAATGAGAACGAAATTACTTTTTGTATATCATACTATACAGAGAAATGTATATAATTTATTTATCATTTAAATTTATTACAAAATAATATAGAAAAAATGCATAGGTATATAATTTTTCTTCTTTTGTTTGGGTTTTTTTTTTTACTTCAAAGTGGAGCGAATTTATTAATCGATCATGTAGTGAACTGAACCACAAGAATGTAAATAATTACTACCGTTTTAGAGTGGTTTCACTATCTTTTTTCCCATTCTTTTCGGTTCAAATTTAACCACAATTAGTGTAGGCAACAGATAACCTACAATATAAGTCATATTACACATATGGGCAATTCACAAGGTGTTGTAAAGTTGTATGTTGTATTGTTGTAAGTGAAAGGTTTTCTTATTTTCTCCCTTATTAGTGAAGCGATTTTTTTGAAATTTCGGTTGTATGTTTTGTTTTTAGTGGTTGTATGATGTGTATAAAATTGACGTGATTGGACCGGAAGTACGCCTACCTCCCATAAAAAGTGATGTACAAAAAATAAATTTGTATGGGAGGTAGGCGTACTTCCGGTCCGATTACGCCAATTTTATACACATCATACAACTTCTATAAACAAAACATGACACCAAAATTTCAAAAAAATCGCTGTACTAATAAGGGAGAAAATGAGAAAACCCTTCACTTATAACAATACAACATACAACTTTACAACAACTTGTGAATTGCCTTATAGTGTATATTCCGAACAATTATGTATGCAGCCATGGTCACACAAACCGCACACTTTTGAATAATCTCAACAATTCCATTTCATTTCTCATTTTGGTTAAAAGTGTTGGGTTTATGTAAGACGAAGGATGTAAAAAACTCATTTTAAATTCATAGATCCGGAAAACAAAAGATGCTTTAATTTTTGTATCTTTTTTTTTTAAATTTAACTGTTAGGATATGTAATAAGATGGGTTAAATTGTTCGAGACATTTTTTCGCAGTCTGGCTCAGCAAAAAATCGTAAGATTCATATTATTTAAAGTATCTTTCGCGAAGGAACCATATATTTTAGCTGAATTTAGACCTTGCAACTTTTTGAAAAAAGAAAACTAGATTTCTTATTTAAAGTTTTTATTTTGTATTGAGATTATTTCTTTCTAGTGACGAATAGTGAAGAAAAATCTGATGTTAAGTAGCAAAAAATTACTAAAGAATTGGCAGAGCCAACATAAGTTTTGCAAGACTATTTTAATCGAAAGAAATTTTTTATAAAGATTTTTTAAAAGAATCACAGAGTTACAAAAAGATATGATGAAAGCAAGTAAATAATGTTAACACGTATTTTAAAAATATGGACAGACATTTATCACATGGTCTCTGTAAATGATCAACAAGATTTTCTACAATATAACGTCAATCCCTTATTTGATAAATTCGTTCCACTTAGAACTGAAACACTACCCAAGGCCCTGGTTTTCTACCACAACTAAGAGCTTAATTAAAAAACGTGATACAGCTTATAATAAATGGAAACGTCTAAAAACAACCGAGCCTTATAATTTTTTCCGAACATTTACTAACAACGTTGTCAGTGCGGTTAAGGCTGCCAAGTAAGCTTATTATGAAAACAAATTTAGCTTAGCCTACGGACACAAGCGTAGTCTTCGAGGCTCTTAATAAAAAATTTATAGATATAACAGATCATTCAATAAGTCCGTAGCAAAAGTAAGAAAAAAACAAAATTTTGATAAAACTTGATTATATTATTCAACATAGTTGCCTTCGACAAATCCTGGAGACAACCCACGAAAATCAAATTGACACACACCATCTCTTTGTCGATTTTAAAGCTGCGTTCGATAGCCCGAGAAGGGATTGCCTATACGCAACAATGTCTGAGTTCGGTATACCTGCAAAATTGATTAGACTTTGCAGAATGACGTTGAGCAACACACGCAGCTCCGTCAAGGTAGGAAATAACCTCTCCGAAACCTTCAATACCGAAAGAGGTTTCAGGCAAGGCGATCCACTGTCTTGCGAGCTCTTCAACATCATCATGGATGGGATAGTACGAAAGGGCGGTGTGCATCGTAATAGCACCATTTTCTACAAAGGTGTCCAGCTCCTTGCGTACGCTGATGATATTAATATTGTCGGCAAAACCAAAAGATATGTTACCGCTGCTTTCACCGCTATCGAAAAGGAATCAGCCAAAGTGGGTTTGACGATAAATGAGGGTAAAACAAAGTATATGCTGTCTTCAAGCACCGCCATTATAACAACAACAAAGTCAGCCTGGAGATAAAGCAAAGAACAATAATTGCTAATAGGTGCTACTACGGGTTCATTAAGCAACTAAGTTCCAGAGCCCTCTCTCGATCGACAAAACTAACACTCTACAAGACGCTCGTTCTACCTGTGCTGCTTTATGGCGCTGAGGCATGGGTAGTTTCGCAAACTGACGCAGACGCTCTGGGGATGAGAGAAAAGTTCTTCGCAAAATCTTCGGTCCTGTTCGACGTTCCTGTGAATGAACCACGAGCTGTATGAGCTCTACGAAGACATTGACGTAGTTCGGCGTATAACTGTGCAGCGACTACGCTGGCTGGGCCATGTCCATCGTATGGGCGACGAAGCTCCAGCGAAAAAGGTGTCGCTGGTCAACGACAACGAGGGAGACCATGCCTCCGATGGATGGACCAGGCCAAGGAAGCCTTAACCGCACTTGGTGTATCCGATTGGAGAAGGCGCGCGCAAAGCAGAGGCGCCTGGCGAGAGCTGATGAGGTCGGCCGAAACCCGAACACGGGTTGTTACGACCACTTAAGTAAGTAAGTAAGTAAGTTGCCTTCTAGAGCGATACAATGAGTATAGCGATTTTCCAACTTTTCGATACCACTTTTATAGTACGATTTCCCTTTCTCGTCAAAATATGCCTCAGTTTCACCGATTACTTCATCATTGGACTTGAATTTCTTTGCAGCACGCATTCTCTTGAGATCTGAAAAGCTGAGATCTTTAGCTGGGGGCTAAATTTAGAGAATACTGTGGGTGGGTAAGCAATTCGAAGCCCAATTCATTCAATTTTTCCATCGTTTTCATCAATTTGTGGCACGGTGCATTGTCTTGGTGAAACACCACTTTTTTCTTTTGCAAATGTGTCCGTTTCTTGGCGATTTCAGCCTTCAATCGATCCAAAAGTGCACAGTAATAGTCCCTGCTGATGGTGGTTCCTTTTTGGAGATAGTTGAAAAATATTATTTCTTTCGCATCCCAAAATACAGACGCCATCACCTTACAAGCCGACTGTTGAGTCTTTGCTCGCTTTGGATTCGGTTCGTCGACTGCTGTCTACATCATTTGTGCTGGTACGACCACGTTTAAATTCAGCAATCCACATTCTACCATTTGTCTCGATGTAGCAGAGTCCGGATAATGTTTATCAAGCCATTGTTTGTTTAAACTGTATTTTTTTTTCATCAAATAGCAATGCTTTTTTTTCAATAACAATAGTTGCACACAAAATGTTATAACTCACGATTCAATTGTCAGATTGTTGTCAAATTTTTATACGTATCGTTTGAAGCTTGGTACTAAATAAAAATCATATGGAAAAAATCTAGTAAAGCCATCTATGTGTCATCCTATGGAATTTTTGAAGGTACTACTACCTATGCGAACACCTAATGGAAACCTGTATCGTGACTTTCAAAGTACAATCAACTTGAACTCTGGTCTTAGTTGCCAATGCGTTGAATATGCAGAAGAACTGCGAAGTTGTCTAGAGATCAAATCAGATGCCGTCGGTCTCGATGGAATACACCCCAAGTTCTTTAAGTTACTTCTTCCTGTTACTACTAATCCCTTTCATAAATCATATTTTTAATACTATCATAACAAAATCGGAATTCCCTTCAGTTTGGAAAAAAGCTAAAATAATTCCAATTCCAAAAGCTAGTAATGAATACCGCCCCATAGCGATAGCACTGATGTAAAAACAAACAAATTCTTCTTGCATAACAATCTGCTTACTGACAGACAGTCAGGATTCCGGCAGAAACGCAGCTGCGTGACTGCTTTACGAGACGTAACTGATGAAATTCGAAACTGTCTTGATAGCAATGAAATCAATTTTTTGGTTCTGCTAGACCACTCGAAAGCATTTGACACGGTCGATCATCAAATTTTATGCGCAAAATTAACTAATTTGCTAAATTTTTCCGTCACTGCAACTCGTCTAATGAGCTCATACCTTACAAACATTTCACAAGCCGTTCATATAGGTTGCGCGTCCTCAAGTTTTTTACCTGTGAGTCGTGGTGTACCTCAAGGCTCTATAATGGGCCCACTTTTATTCTCAGTTTACATAAACGACCTACCAACTGTACTACAAAGTTGTGGAATACAAATGTACAACTCTATACGAGCTGTCGCAAATGTGATATGCCATCTTGTGTTGAAAAGTTGATCGATGATTTAGGTAAAGTCAACGACTGGGCATCTCCCAACGGCCTAAGCATTAATCCCAATAAGTCGAAATGTTTAATCATGGCTAGAAAACATAATTTTTCCTCGCCTATTCCGGTAGTCACTCTAAACAAATCGTGTATTGAAGTTGTAAAAACGGCTAAGAATTTGGGTATAACTTTCAACAGTACATTGGATTGGAGAAATCACGTCAACATTACAGTAGGAAAATGGTACAGTACACCCAGAGAAAAATGCCTGTTAATTCAACACTTTTTTAGCACTTTCTCCGGTTAAAATTTTTCAACACTGCATATCTTGTTAAGTTTTAACAGTTTACATGATGTTTATACCGTGTTAAATTTACACAATGAGGTGTCAAGTTAACATGACTATAATGTTGAGAAAACACTGTAGAATGCTTTTTTTAACAGTTCAACCTGTTAAAGTTACACGTTGAATCTTTTTAAAATCACAGGATATCTTGTTAATTTAACAGTATTACAATGTGAAATCGACACTTTGCGTAACATTAAATTTACAGGATGAGGTGTCAAGTTAACATGACTATAGTGTTGAAAAAAACATTGTAGAATGCTTTTTTTAACAGTTCAGCTCTTTGAATCTTTTTGAAATGACAGGAATGCTTGTTAATTTAACAGGATTACAATGTAAAATCTACACTTGTGTCAGATTAAATTTACACGACGAGGTGTCAAGTTTACATGCCTATAATGCTTAAAGACACTACAGAATATCTTTTTTAACAGTGGAACCTGTTGAAGTTACTCTTTGAATCTTTTTAAAATCACAGGATAGCTTGTTACTTTAACAGGATTGCAATGTGAAATGTACACTTTGTGGCACATTACATTCACAGGATTGCTTGTTAATTAAACAGATTTATAATATAAAATCTAATTTGTTTTACCTACAACTTACCTACAAAAAATATCTTCTTGAATTAAAGAATACCACAGCAATTAAAAAATACCAGAAAAATTCAGTCATTAAATAATACCACGAAATTCCCATATGTATTAAAAATCACACTTTCATTGCGAAATACAACAAAAAATTGAAGTCATTAAAAATACCGCAAATTTAATAAGAAATTGCGCAGGAAAAAATTTCCACAGGGATTTAAAAATACCACGCCGAATTGAAAAATACCATGGGAATTTCCTTTTCCCACAGCAATTCAAAATACCACAAAAGGTATTGTTTCCAAAAAGTTGGAAGTTATGGGTTCGAAACACGTGCTTGAGTTGGAGCTATACTAAATAGTTAAAATAAATTTAAGCAAGTTTAGTTATTTGTTTTTTATACATAAAAATGTTTATATATTTCAAAAAATTACATACAAATATTATTATTGGTATAAATATTGTTTTTTGTTCATGTGAAAAAGCTATTAGATTTCAATAAGATAATACTGTCTCAAGTAAAGCAACAAATTTTCTGATTTCTTATAGTACATAAAAATGCTTATATATTTCTAAGATATACATATTTTGCTCAGATATAAATCTATATATATATAAATATTGGTAATTTTTGTTTTTTATTCTTGTGAAAAAAAGTTATTAGATTTCAATTAGATAATGCTATTTCAATTAAAATAAAGAATTTTCTGATTTCTTATACCCAAAAATGCTTATATATTTCAAGAACTTACATACATATATAAATATTGGTAATTTTTTTTTAGTTCTTGTGAAAAAAAATTGTAAGCTTTCAATTGGATTATACTATTTCAACTAAAACAAAAAATTTCTTGATTGCTTTTTCAAATCGCTTTCAACCGTAAGGCCTTTCGGCCATCAGGCAAAATATGAATATGCAACGGAAGTGAACTAACGTTAATATTTATTAAATTCAAAATATTCAATTTTTGACCAACAATGTAAGCCAGTAAATGTACATCAAAATAATTAAGTTTATGTTTAAAACATATTAAAAACAATTCGTTATCAGTGCTGAGTACAATGTCTTCTATCTCGAATAAAAATAAATGTTCCTTCCTTACTATAACAAAAAATCCTCTTAAATATTCCACATTTTTAAAAATTACTTTCGAGTAAAAAACGACCTCTTCTAATTGGTGGTCCTTTACGAAATGCGAATCATATTTATTAATATTGTTTTTGCTAATTATATGCCTTGAATTCGCGCTTATATCTTCATTGAAAAAGTTTTGTGATATTAAGTTATATGAAAATTTTAAAGCGGCTTTTATCCCCAAACTCCAGCAAATATTAATACGAGAATTGTTAGAACGTGAGTATCCTTTGAAAATTTTGTGAAATGCTTCATAGCGCATACACCATAATAATTTTAGTGGTCCACATTATGGCCGATGGGTAGTGTACAAAAAAGTGGTATTTAGGCTTAAGTTGCTTGTTAAATAAAGAAATATACATCTGATTATGGTCTTTGATTAATGATTCTAATCTATTGAGTGAAATATCATCTATTTCCACTAGCATTAAAATGTCAACGAGTTGTAACAATTTTATGAAAAAGCGCCATACAGCGTTTCCTTCTGGTATTAAATCACCAACCATTAGAGGAAGATGGTGAACAAACGTTATCATCTCGCTTGCAGTCATTCGCAAATTGAAATTTTTTAAATTATGTAAGCTTATTTCAGGCGATACGTTTCCTATTTCTGTTTTGCCAAAATCAAACATCTGCTTGCGATAATTAAGTGTTTCGATCGAAAAAAATTTGTTTTTTATAAAATTCAACAATATTTCTGGTATATCATACCTGCACACACCTTCAAAAAGATCATGCATTAAATCGAAATAAAAGTTGTTAGCTACATGAAAACTATCAATATCATTAAATACGCTAAAATCTAAACGCTAAATATCTAAATTATAATTTTCTTCTGTTCTTAAAAACTCTTGCTACTCTATTACATCGTTTTGCATATCTCTCTTTTGCCTTTTACAATTTCGGCAATAATAATTCGAATTAAAGCTTGGCAAAAAACAGAGATGGGAATTAAGGCCCAAGTTGTCTCCAACAATAAAGGCCAAAACAAAACTGACATGAAATATACCATCAGTTGTCGACAAAACTGTTTCTTCTGACTCCAACTTTCGAAGTGCTTGTATTAAAGGATCAAACGCGTATTTATTACCGCACTCTTTTCTATCTTTTGACTTAAAAAACCCGGCTAAAAAAATGTTTTCTAATTTTGAGAGATGGTGTAGCGGAATTGTAGGGAATGAATAATATATTCCACAAATTATATGCTCCGTTGCATGCGATCCTAATGGATTATCAATTCCAAATTCATCGAAATACAAAATGAAGGATATGGTAAGACTTTTGCCAAGTTTGGAACATTTTTTTTTCCACACATCTCCATGGATTACATTTTTATATTTATCAGTACTGCTTTGTAAATCTTGCATATTATTTAAAGATAGACGTAAATTATGTTTTGTTTCAAAAAACTTTCGAAATTGAAATGGTAACGACATTAACACTCCGGTAACGTTGTTCAAATCCAAGGATGGTGTACTATTAACAATAACTTCGGAAATTTCACTATTGATTACATATGCAATTGGCGGTTTGAAAATGTCAGAATTTTCCATTGATTTGTGGAATTGATATTCAGACTGATTTATTTTCAAAAGAGATAAATTGTCAGCAAACTGTGTTAATAATGCTTGTTTGGTTTGAGTCACCTAAAAGTGGAGATAGTAATTTAATAAAATTGTCTGAAAGGGGTTGCAAAATTAATTCAGCAATCAGTTTAGTAATGTCGAAAACATCTTTCCTATTAAAATTATTTTTGTTATGTAATGTTAATATAAACTCATGAATATTTTTTTCTGAGAGCGTAGGCTGAGAGACACTGACCATATTTTTGTTCAGTGTTGATATTGTGTGCTCTTCATCAGCAGAATTTTGTTCTACTGGAATATCTGGTTCAGGTTCAATTGCGTTTTCATATTCATTTATCAAATTATTTTCACTTGTATAAGCTTCAGTAATAATAAAACTTTTCACTTATAGTTTGTTTTGTTTAATATTTATTAAACACCTTTTTTTATTTAAACATTAAATTCATTTGTTTTAATTTAATATGTTTTTAAGTTTGTTTTCACAGATGTTTGTTTTTGAAACAATTTAATAATTGAAGAATAGTAAATTATACATGAAAATGTAGGACTGGTTAATAATCAAAAAAAAAAGAATTCAAAGGCACGTTCGTTTCTCGGCTCGTCTGCGCGTCAACTACCGTTGTCGTTTCGTTACCCTTCGTAACTCGGTTGCTTCGTAACTTGCGTTGCCAAATGTTATCGAATACAATAAAGGGATACCTTACAGTCGGCCTTTCCTGATTATTGAAGCGTCCTCGCTTCGTAAAACTGTGTCAATATCGTCGATGCAGTTCTCTTCGTTGAATTCGTCGTCTTCAGACATTGGAAGGATACACCAATGTTTGAGCTTATCGGAAGAATATACTGATGAGTAGTGTCTTTGCTTTCGTTTTGAACCTGGTATATCTTCGATTACGTAGCGATCTTTGCCCAATGCACTCGTTACTTGAAAAGGGCCTTTGTACCGCGGCTCAAGTTTCCGGGATGTACCGGTGCTGACGGCTTCATTTTCAGCCAAAACTAAATCACCAACATTAAACAAGGTCGGTCTCGCATGTTTCTCGTCGAATCGCTTTTTCGCTTTTTGTCGTAGCTCGTTTACTTTCGTTGCTGCTGACTCTCGAACTTGCTGTATATCAACATCGTTGTCGCCCTCGTTGGTATGTAAAAACAGTATTAATTTGTTTTTGAGGATGTCTCGTGGATGAAATCCATAGAGAAGTTCGAATGGTGTTCTGCCGGTTGTTTTGTTTTTTATCGTATTCAGCGCCCACTGAATACCCCGCAGTTGCTCATCCCATCGTTTATCTGTTTCTGTTGAAGGTAGCAACATGGACAGCAGCGTTCTATTTGTACGCTCAGCATGTCCATTCGCCCGTGGTGTTCGAACAGCGTTTAATATGTGTTTCATTCCATTTTCGTTGCAGTATCTCTCGAAGTCCTTCGACGTGAATGCTGTTCCACGATCAGTCACGATTCTGGCTGGAACTCCTACGTAGCTGCTCACTTCGTCCATAATGTTGAGTACATGTTTTGTTGCGGTACTTTTGACTGCTTTGACGATAGTGAATTTCGTGAATGCGTCAACAAGTACCAAAATATGCTCGTTCCGTTTTGAACTTTTCGGGAATGGACCCAGATGATCTAGATGTACGGTTTTGAATGGGATTGGTTCCATCGCATCGTAATGGTACTCCGCTTCCTTCTTGCCTCCAGGATTTTTGTTGTATGCGCATTCCACGCACGCTTTGATGTAGGACTTGACATAATTTCTCATACGAGAGAACCAAAAGGCTTGTTGCACTCTTTCCAACGTTTTCTCTAATCCTAGATGTCCACATTTATCGTGACATCCTTGCACGACTCGCCAGCGAAGCGATTTTGGTACAACCCATGCTGTCTTTTCTTTAATTTTGCGGAAAAGTCGTCCGTTTTTGATTGTGTACTCCTCCATCGTTGTTTTGTCGTTGTTGTTGATATTCTTTACGATCTGTTGCAAATTTTTGTCTTGAAGCTGCATGCTGAACAACCAGTCACCTTGATCTAGCCCAACCTTGAGAACTTTGAGCGATGCTGTATCAATCTCTCGAGAATCTTCGTTTGGAGCTCGGCTCAGTGCGTCTACGTGAGCCATTCGACTTCCAGACCTATGCTCTATCTCGATATCGTAGTCTTGGATTCTCAACCACCATCGCGCTATTCGAGGTATTAGCTCTTTCTTGTCCATCGCCGTTGTGACAGCAGTGCAGTCCGTAACTACTTTAATTTTCTTTCCGTATATGTAATATTTGAGTCTTTCGAGCGTTTCTACGACAGCAAGAGCTTCGAGCTCGTAGCTGTGGAACTTTTGTTCGTTTGGACTCGTCGATCTGCTATAATATATAACAGGTTTCATTTCTTTACCCTCTTTTTGAAGCAGCACTCCTGCGAGACCCACGGCGCTAGCATCGGTATGCACTTCGTGTTCGGCGCTTACCCTATAGGCAGCGATTACGGGTTTCGAAACAAGGGCAAGTTTGAGTTGACAAAACGATTCTTCTTGTTCATGCGTCCATTTAAAAGGCGCATCTTTTCGCAGCAGTTTTCTGAGTGGTTCGGATAGGAGAGCGTAACCAGGAACGAATTTCCTAAAATACCCGCTCAATCCTAGAAACTTACGCACATCAGTAACGGTCTTTGAAGTCGGAAAGTTCTGAACTGCTAATGTTTTAACTGAGCCCGGACTGATCCCTTCAGGAGTCAGACGGTGACCCAGGAAATCGATGGATTCTTGTAAAAATTCGCACTTTTCGATATTTAACGTGACGTTTGACTCTCTCAATGCCTTAAAAACTCGTTGTAACTTCTCAAACATTTCCGAAATCGTTTGGCTTCCCACCAAAATATCGTCCATATAGTGAATCATATCTCCAGACATGGTTTTCTCTTTAATTTTCATCATTAGCTTTTGAAACACTGCGGGCGCGTTTTTGAGCCCAAATGGCATCCTCTTGAACTCGTACAGTCCATCTGTTGTTATAAAAGCCGTATATTTTCTACATTCCGGTTCTATTAAAATTTGGTAAAACCCACTGTTAAGGTCAAGGGTCGTGAAATATTTAAACTTTTTCGCTTCTTGCAAACTTTCTTCTATATTCGGTGTCGGATACATTTCTTTTTTCATATATTTATTTATTTGTCTGTAATCTACGCACAAACGTTCACCTCCGCCCTTTTTCTTTACTAGCAAAAGAGGACTCGCGAATTCCGAATCAGATTTTTGAATTATTTCGTTTCGTAGAAGATCATTGACCATTTCATTAACAATTTCGCGTTTGGGTTCTGGGATTCGATAAGGTCGCTGTGCTATAGGTTTATCTGAGTCAACTTCTATTTTCATTGTAACTAGATCTGTTTTACCTATTTCAGTCAAGTTGTTAGCAAATACATCTCTAAAGCCTTGAAGCGCTTTTAATAAATCACTTTTAGATTGTTCGTTTAACTCACCACATTTAATATTTTCAAAGCTCATTGGTTCTTTGCTCAACAAAGATATATTTTTCGCGATCTTTTTCACACTCCGCTCGAATTTGATTTGTCCATTCAGCATCTTGGCGTCGTTTTCTTTAAAAAGTTCTTGTCCGAGCAAAATTTCAGTAGATAAAAGTTCATTATCGATAATGTACAACTCGATCTAACATGTCAAAGCATCTATTTTAAGTTCCACCGTGATTTTTTGATTAGAAAAACGAGCTCCGCCGCACAAGCCACTTATTTTTAAGTTGCACTGTTCACGCTCGCAAGATAAACCATTCGCTACCGCTCGACGTATTAAATTGCACTCACTGCCAGTGTCAATAAAAGCTACTACCGATTTCCCATTTATGAAAACTTGTTTCTCAAAAGGATTGTTCTTTGTTTCGCACACGTTAGCTTTTGGCTCACGTTAGCTTTTGTCTTACCACATTCTTCAGGCAAACCTTTCGGATGCACTTTTTGACAACTGCTGCAGCGTTTTCGACGCTGTGCTTTTGAACATTCATTGGAAAAATGTCCTTTTTCGTTACAATTATAGCACGTTATGTCCTTAAATTTCGATTTATCTGTTTTGATAGTGCTGTCATTGCTTTTCACTTCATTTTTCGTTTTATTCACATCCGATTTAAAATTTTTAGTGGACGCGCCACTTGGCATGTTTCCTAAATATTCTTCACAAGTTTCTCGTAATTGTTTCACCGATTTGAATCTCATAGGCGCGATTGCTTCTTGCAAATCACGGTGCATTAAACCTTCGCGCGCATACTTTATCACGGCACTTTCATTTAGATTATACCGCCGACCAAGCGCACTGATTCTAAAAGTAAAATCGCTGATTCGTTCACCTTGTTTACGCGTTGCTGCAACCATTTTGAAATGTACATCAGCTTCATCATACGATCGTCCGAATTCTTGTATTAAACTCTGCGAAAAACTAGCCCAGTTTGTTGACAAAACTTGGGTAGCATCAAGCCATAGCTTTGCCACACCTTTCAAGCGGCTATATACTGCAAGCAGTAAGCACTTGTCGTCGAATGAATATGCATTCTTCACACAATGTCCACACGCGCCACGAATTGTTCCGCTGAGAGACCAACTTCGCTAGTAGGATCATAGTCAGGTATTGTCTCAGCGATTTCCTTCACGGAATAATGGTTACGTCCCGAGGATTGGTCTTTCATGCGTGTCGAATCGACTCCTAACAAGTCTATTTGATTTACGTTTGGTCTGTTATCTAAACCTTCACTTGCGGATGTAGTTGCATTTTGCACTGGGGATTGGTTGCTTATTGTCGTTGAACCAAATCCCATTAAGTCCGATTGACTGCCACTCGCGGGTGGTGCACTGAGATTTTTCACAGTTGCCGACAAATTGCGCACAATTTCGCTTAATTCGTTTAATTGCAGTTGAATTGGATCCTCGGTTTCAATATCCACTTCATCACATCCTAGCGCTTCACTCAACCGTTGCACCAGCTCTGCCTTCAACCCGGTTGAACTAAGGTTTCTATCGCGTAGCAATTGTTTGAGCTGTTCAACTTTTAATGTATTTAAAAGCGGCATTTTATTTCGCTAAAATCGTTAGTTTACGCACGTCACAAAAATAGTTTGCAAAGCAATTTTTATAACAAAAAAAACACAATAGCAAATCGTAGCACAAAATATTTTGCGTAAATTCAAAACTGAATTATTTTTGCGCTGCGGTTGTTATTTTGTTATTATTTTGACGTTTCGCTTTCCTGTTTTGTTTAATCGTTACTCGTTAGCGCACACAAGTTATTGTTTTGGCGTTTCGTATTTTCCTATTTTGTTTAATCGTTATTCGTTAGTTCGCAAAAGTTTGCTCATTTGCATTTGCTATTTTTGCGTACACTTGTTGCCCGTTCGTTTCACTTATTCTCACTTTCGTTAAGCTACGTCGTTTTTAACCAAAGCGTTCGTTAAATTTTAAAATTTTCCGTTTTCAACGTTGGCTTGCTTAGCCTTGAAATCTTGCCGCGGGAGTCTCACTTTTCGCGGAAGTCTCAATTCACGTTTCAACTTTAAATTGCTTTGGAAGGCACGTTTTTGATGAAATTCATCCCACTTCTGAATTATAAGCTTCAGTAATAATAAAACTTTTCACTTATAGTTTGTTTTGTTTAATATTTATTAAACACCTTTTTTTATTTAAACATTAAATTCATTTGTTTTAATTTAATATGTTTTTAAGTTTGTTTTCACAGATGTTTGTTTTTGAAACAATTTAATAATTGAAGAATAGTAAATTATACATGAAAATGTAGGACTGGTTAATAATCAAAAAAAAAAAGAATTCAAAGGCACGTTCGTTTCTCGGCTCGTCTGCGCGTCAACTACCGTTGTCGTTTCGTTACCCTTCGTAACTCGGTTGCTTCGTAACTTGCGTTGCCAAATGTTATCGAATACAATAAAGGGATACCTTACACTTGTATGTGCTCTACTTAAATGGTTTTTAAAAACATATATGTTTGAAAAAGTCTGGCCACATCCAAAAAAACAACAATTAAATTTGTATTGGTCAACGTGATACGATTTGATATGTTGAATTAAACCCTTCACATTACATGAATTGAAGTTGCAGAGGAAACAAGTATACATAATTGTTACAGTGAGGCTGAGTTCCTAAACGTCTTTTGAAAAAGCATCAGTGTGCTTTTTTTTTTTAATTGGCTTAGTAGATTCACCAAAACTGCGCAACTAAAGCGTGCTTATAAATAACAATACAGTGGCGCAGTTTTGGTTAATCTACTAAGCAACAATTCAAAGAAAAAGCACACTGATGCTTTGTCAAAAGACGTTTAGGAACTCAGCCTGACTTACAGTAAAGTGCCAGTAACTTACAGTGACTTAGACTTAAGAAAATTAATTAACTGAATTACATTTGGCTTTTCTGCACAATTTATATCAAAAAAAAAACTTTCGACAAACTCGAATAAAGTAGCTGCTTCAGGAGCATATTTGAAATTCATTACCTGATGTAATTTTAACAAAATATCGAAAGCTTTTAAAAGTAGGCAACTTGTACAAAATGTTATCATACAAGGTATAATAATGCTCCACTTGGTTTATTTCATTTCCAATCACTAGAACGAGTGGTTGCACTGTCTTCTTTAGATGTAGAGCTTTTTTTTTAAGCAGTTCGTATCGCCGTTGGTAGTCGTTTACACATGGACAGAAAAGAATTGTGGCATCTTGTGCGTCCAAGATGGAAGGCTTCCACTTTTTCTTAATTTCTTTGTTCGAAATCAGACTTGGTTTTAATATTGCATGAAGAAGCAAAACAATAATGCAATCTAAAGAATCTGTGGAAAGAAATGTTTATATCATAACATTATATTCTTATATATTGCTTTATTACCAGTTGATGTTTTATCATCAATCTTTGCCAAAAGATTGATGGAAGCTGGATCTTTTATATTGCTTTTGTAATATGGAAGTATAGCGATTCTAAAATTTGGCCAGTTAGTAAGCACTCTGTCTGCTTTGCCGGGGTAAAGTTTATCGAAATATTTTTCTACCTGAAATATAAATTAATTTAAAATTAATTTAAAAGAACAACCTCAAAAAGTTAATTTGGAAAGATTTCCATATCCTATAAAAAATAATTAATAAAACTGCTTTTTATATTTTAAGGGAACTATCAAATAGCCCTTTTATAGTAATAATTTCGTGACTTAAAAAATTCTAAGCTTTATTTAAATGATAACAGCAAGTTGCTTAGGGTTTTGCACATTACTGTATACATAATGATTTCTTAACGTGCATACTTACCAGTATGTAGCCAAGAGAATTTTTATATAAAGGCCAGCTAACCAAGATACTTTCTGTGCTGGTTAATATATCCTTCCTACGTTCACCGAAGGTATCATTCCACTTCTCTGTTACTTCTTTCCAAGGTTCGTTATTATGAAGAAGCAACAGTTTACTAGCTGCAAACGTTATGGAATAGCCACATCATCAATAATTTAAAAGAAATAAATCTTGTACCTAAGCTATTTGAAGAAACAGCTATATCGTCCAAGCAATCAATGTTTAAAGGAGAAGTATTCCCTGAAGCAGCAAGAGTTTGCTATGTTTTTCGCTTTCGTCGTACGTTTGTGGCCTTATCGTACAACTTACCGGTAGGATTTTGGCCTTTCCCTCTGGCGTGATAGTAATATCGCTGTAAATGAGCCAAACTTAACTTTAAAATTATCATTAATTAATAATAATTAATAATATAATAATAAATAATTAATAATTAAATAATTAATAATAATTAATAATAATAATTAATAATTAATAATTATTAAAATTATTATTAATTAATTATTAAATTGTCAGAAATATATTTGATTTTGATGCGAAAAAATAAAACTCGGAAAATAGTTAATAATTTTTAAACTTTTTGATTTCGCTTATAAAACACGGTCGTGATTTATTAGGTATTTGGACCAATTTTTAAAAAAATTCTTATTTGGAAACGCAAAGAATAATTGAAAACTCTTTTTATTTCTTGTATTACAAAAGGTTCAAAGTAAATAAAAAAATTTTTTTTGCCTCGATACGTGGGCTGTTCAAAAAGTAATGAGACTTCAAAGTTGGTGGTGAAAAAAAAGGTGTCGTCACGGCGGCCACGATTCCGGGTCTCCGGAGCGTCTGAAATGAAAAAAAAAACGGGGTTATAATCAGCATAGATGTAATTCTCGGGTGAACCTCAAGCTTAATTTTGTGATTTTTTTTGACAAAATGGCGGCCATTCAAAAAAAAAATTTCAATTTCGGGTTTTTTTTTTGTAGTTTAGTGTAAAAAAAAAATAGTAAAAAATTTTTTAAAATTATGGTCAAGGTTCACCCGAGAATGGTGCCAATTCTGCGTCGATTCCACTTTGTTTCATGAAAATCGGTTCAGTTGAACTGGAGATATCATGGCCGCCAGTTCGAAAAACGTGGGTTCGAGATAAATGCGTTTAAAGTTTGAAGTAATTTTTTTGGGAAAAAAAAAAAAAAATCAAAAATGTTTTGTGCAGTTTTAAAGAGCTGACAATTTTTACTTACAAATATTAGTCGGCGATGCCAGCTCCATACAGGCCACCTTCCTCTTTTTCGTAGAAACTGCTTTCTGCTGCCCTCTCTGCTCTGCGAGCCGTTCTGCCAGCTTTTGATGATGCCGCAGCTCGAGTCTCTGATCGGTTCAATCTGTCTTCATTGCGAGATAGTGCGTATTCGTATGCGTTTTTGCCAATCGCAATACCCATCAAACCCATAATTTTAAGTATGGGTATAAAACCGTCGTTGAAGAGGCACGTTGCAATGAAATTGGCCACTTCGATGGTGCGTGCGCCTGAGTTGATGTGTTTGGGCGAAAGTGACCAAAGAACAGAATTGTAGGACTCATTGGAAGCAAATTATCTGCCGACAGCGCTTCGTAAGCTGGTTTTATTACCTCCATCACCTTCTTGTCGAGAGGTGCATACGTGTGGTGAAAGCTATCTAACGTACCTTCAGCAGCTGCTTTCTGCCATGCGCACCAGCTTGACGCACCGGTGGGGCAATTTTGGTGTTGCGGTTTATCATCGGTGGAGCACTTATGGTAAAAAGTGGCCCAAATTTTCTTTTTCATATCCTCCACGGAGTCAGGATGACGGCGGATCGCAAGGCCATAATATGTGGTCAACTCGGATATTAATTTGTCGGTGAGCTTGCCCGCACCTTTGCCTCCAATGCCCTTATTTTCTTTTTTTATTTTTCGAAGTCGCGTGCCCATTCGCTTCTGCACATGCCCAATGCATTCTTTCTTTTCCACTATAGGGTCACCGTCATAGGGGTCGACATCTAATACACCTTTAAAGGTCTGCGAATCACCATCGCCGATATACTTTACATATTTTATGCCGTGTGTTTCAAACGACCTGGAGAACATCTCTATTACAGCGTCCACCTCCATTTTCCCAGAGCTTCCTTCATGGTTTATGGTGCATTCTTCGTCATGAGTATCAAGCCAAATTTGGTAAGCCTCTGGCTCTTCTTCCTTCTTGGCTTCCCAATATTTGCAGCTGTTACACAGACGAGATTTTACGACAGTGTCAACAATTTTTTTGGTATGCTTGGCAATCAAAGTTGTGACACCATAAAGGGAAGCAAAGCCACGCTTCTTCCAAGTCCCATCCCCCCGTGTGTGCAAACACGTTTTTACCTAACAATAAACATTTTCAACGGAATTCGGTGGTTACTTTATGCCGCTTCGTTCGAAAATGAGTCGAAAAAAAATAGCTCATTTTGACGAAGACCTTGCTTCACAAAAAAGGCTGTATCTTCTAAAGTATTTCGAATTTCTAAAAATCCTTTTAGGGGCATATTCACAACTATAAATAAATATTCACAACCCAAGCTATAAATAAATGCGAAAAGTCGAAAAAAAAAGTTGCTCAATGAGAAGACCCCCTTTATACATCGTATATTCATTGCCAAAATTTAAACAATTCAATATTTTATGTATATTGCATTAAATATATATGTTCTAATTTAAGCAATGAAAATATGATAATTTAAATTATTTTATGGACTTTTCACTGATGCAGCAACAGAACGCGACTAAAGAAGCGTTTCAAGCAACACGAGCCACACAAAAGAACACGAGCGTGCAAAAAAAAAACCAGAAAACGAAGCCTTGCTTTTTTGTTGCTAAGGAATGCTTTCACTTTGAAATAATTTAAAAGATCATATTTTCATTGCCCAAGTTAGAACAATTCAGTATTTTATTTATATTGCATTAAATATATTTTTTCTATTTTGAGCAATGAAAATATGGTAGGTTAAACAATTTTTTGAACTTTGCACTGATGCAATAACAAAATCCTACTGAACCGACGAACAGCAACTTTAATTTTATTTATAATTACATTCTTCTCATGTTAATTTTTAACACTGCAGAATGTAATGTTTATCTTTGAAAACTGTTGTTGTTTCGTGTGTTATAATTATAGTGTTAGAATAACAGGAGCCGTATTGTAATATTTTGCCTCATTTTTCCCTGAGTGTATGCTTCGCAGCTTATGGGCTACCCAACACTTTACCCCATTTAACATACGAATGCTATTGGCAGAAACATATCTTGTTCCCACATTATTGTACGGATCTGAAATCTTTGCACATTGTGATGCTGCTAGTAAGCGCAAGCTGAACGTTTCTTACAATAACATAGCTCGTTATGTCTACGGACTTAAACAGACCACAATTACTGCACGCAAAAAATCTTCAATTTGACAATTTTGACAATCATCAAATTTGACTATTTGAACATGAGGGCGTTAGTTTCCTTGCAAAAAAAATTATTTTTATTAAGGAACCTGTTTTTTTATTTGAAAAACTAAAATTTTTAAGATCTCGGCGTGGAAACAACCTAGTTTAACCAAAACATGCCCGCTTAGCGTCCGAACGGCAATTCTTTGTTTATTGTATACGTCTTTGGAATACGCTTCCACCCTACTTGCAGCGTATTTGCAATTAAACTATGTTTAAATCTAAGTTATTAGTTTATTTCTCCTACTTCTAACTTAATCTATTGTCTTCTTTTACTTCAATTCTAAATTCAATACTAATTTCATTACAAGTCTTCTTCTACTTTATTCCTCACTCTATTTTATTTTTTAAAGTTAATTTAAATTAATTAAAGTTAGTTAATTTTTTAATTTTTAAGTTAATCTTAATAGTCGATCTCTTTTATATGATTTTTGACCTCTGGTTTACTCAATTAATACATTTTTGTTTAAAATTTTGTTCAAATGTTTAATATTACCTCCGTTGATGTTTAATTTCTACACATGTTATCGGTGTTTAACTATAAATTATTTCTTACTAGCGCTTATTATTATTAATTAATTCAAATAAAATAAAATAAAATAAATAAATAAATTTATTTGAAAATTAATTTCTTTCTCTTTTCTAAAGTCTTATGTTATGTTTATAACTGTAATAATTTTTCAGGTAATAATTTTTAATAAAAGTAGTAAAAAGCTTTGATCTATCTTCCAAAAAAGAGCTTCTTAAATTAGAAGAACTTTAAGCTGCTTCATATAATTTGTACACCATGTTCACATATAGTTCCAAGTAAGTTCCAAGTAAGTACTTGTGGCATGGACAGAACAAATAAATATGCACAGCTTGGTGGATCATGTCCAAGTTCCATATGGGAAAAATTGTAAAGGAGTACTACATATAACAAAAGGAAAAATGTACTCTGATGTTAGTTCATTTCAACAAATTACGAATTTTTTACGCATGTTTTGGTTGAACTAGATTGTTTCCACGCCGAGATCTTAAAAATTTTAGTTTTACAAGTAAATAAAAAAACAAGCATACAAATTTGTTATACATATAAAATTTTTCGTAATATATGTATATTTATTCAATGAAATCCTGTTTGCTGTCACATCTTGGAATTTTTTCTCTCGACTCCGCAGACACGGCAAGAAATCCTTGTTTTTTTTCTTTTACGTTAGTTCAAGGTTAGTTCTTGTACCTTATGTTCATGATTTTGAATGTGGCATGGTATTTTTATGTTCAGTACCACTTCATCGCTTCACTAAAATCTCTTAAATATTCCAGTGGTATATCTTTTGTGTATGGGGGCCTAAACGGAATATTATAGTTATTCAAATCAATCACATTAAAGTAATCAGTGCAATCAATCTTGTACTCTCTTAATGTTGTTCTGTCGAGTTTTTGCCTGATGTACTTTATTTTTACATTTTTACATACGATTACCATTTTTGAAATGAGTTAACTTTTGGCCCTCTACCAGAGCTTTTCTGACTAAAGTTTTTTCAGTTTTTATCAGGTATTTTGTAATGAAAATTTCGCCCATATTTGCAGCCAACTAACTTATTAGAGTCACTAAATTCAATAATCAACATAAAAAGCACAGTTTTTGCAGAATTCGATATGTTTTGTTTTCGAGGCGAATGAGTGATTTTTTTTCATCGTAGTTTATTTTGTATTGGATTATTTTCTATCCAGGAAATGCGATGGAAAGGGCAAGGCTGCTCTAAACAAGCACACTGTGATATCTACTACAGCTGCCATGCGGAGAGGCGCGAATTTGGATGTGGATTCGTTGTTAGCCGGAAACTACGCCACCTTGTTTCCCGGTTCACACCTGTCAACGAAAGATTGGCCACGATCCGCATCAAGGCAAAATTTTTCTCCATCAGCCTTATTTGCGCGCACGCCCCGACGGAGGAAAAGGACGAAGCCGTCAAAGACGCTTTCTACGCTAGTCTTGAGGACGTATACGACCACCTTCCGGTCCATGACGTGAAAATAGTCCTCGGCGATTTTAATGCGAAAGTCGGAAGGGAAGGCATCTTTGGCCCCACTGTCGGTCAGTTCAGTCTTCATGAGACCTCCACGAACAACGGTCTAAGACTGATTGACTTCGCCGCGGCGCGAAACATGGTAGTTAGTAGCACCAGATTTAAGCACCTCGACGTCCACAAGGCCACCTGGCTGTCCCCAAATTGATCATGTTGTAATCGACGGAAGGCATGCCTCTAGTGTTCTAGATGCTGCTGCTGAAAAGTCATTGGTTTCCGGCGCCCGCAACCTCGGAACCAATGGTATGATCAGGAGTGTCGCATTGCGACTGCAGTAAAAAACGCCGCTTATAGAAAAACGCTGCAGTCAGCTGAAACGCGAGCCGTGCGAGAAAACTACCGCGAAAAGAGGAAGGAAGAGAGGCGCCTTTTCAGACGCAAGAAAAGAGAGCAGGAAAAGCGTGAGCGTGAGGAACTAGAGGTATACCAGGGCAAGAAGGATGCACGAAAATTCTATCAACAGGTTAAGCGTCTAACCCAAGGTTTCAAGCCCGGAGCATCCACTTGTAGAGACGAAAATGGAGATCTGAATACGTATACGCAGTGTGTGCTGAGATTGTGGAGACGGCACTTCTCCAATTTACTTACTGGCGACGATTCCACCAATGCCGCCCATGGAGAGCGCAGTTCAGAGCTACCAATCAACAATGACGGAGTGGAAGTACCACCACCTAGCCATGATGAGGTTCGAGTTGCTATCCAACGACTCAAAAACAACAAAGCAGCGGGTGCTGACGGCCTCTCAGTTGAATTGTTTAAAACCAGCGGCGATGAATTGATAGGGCGCATGCATCAGCTCATCAGCAAAATATGGCTAGAAGAAAGCATGCCCGACGATTGGAACCTCAGAGTACTGTGCCCTATACTTAAGAAAGGAGACCCAACAATCTGCGCAAGTTATAGAGGTATCAGTCTTATTTCCATCGCATATAAGGTTCTCTCAAGCGTACTGTGTGAAAGATTAAAACCGATTACAAAAACACTGATTGGACCTTATCAGTGTGGCTTTCGACCTGGTAAGTCCACCATAGACCAGATTTTCACGCTACGACAAATCCTGGAGAAAACCCACGAAAATTAAATTGACACACACCATCTCTTTGTCGATTTTAAAGCTGCGTTCGATAGCCCGAGAAGGGATTGCCTATACGCAACAATGTCTGAGTTCGGTATACCTGCAAAGTTGATCAGACTTTGCAGAATGACGTTGAGCAACACACGCAGCTCCGTCAAGGTAGGAAATGACCTCTCCGAAACCTTCAATACCGAAAGAGGTTTCAGGCAAGGCGATCCACTGTCTTGCGATCTCTTTAACATCATCATGCAGGGGATCGTACGAAAGGGCGGTGTGCATCGTAATGGCACCATTTTCTACAAAGGCGTCCAGCTCCTTGCGTACGCTGATGATATTGATATTGTCGGCAGAACCAAGAGAGATGTTACCGCTGCTTTCGCCGCTATCGAAAAGGAATCAGCCAAAGTGGGTTTGACGATAAACGAGGGAAAAACAAAATATATGCTGTCTACAAACAAGGGAGCTCGGCGTTTAGACTCCCACGTTTCATCCGGCAGCTATAACTTTGAAGTAGTCAAGGAGTTCGTTTACCTTGTCACGGCCATTAATACCAAAAACGAAATCAGCCTGGAGATAAAGCGAAGAACAATAATTGCTAATAGGTGCTACTACGGGCTCAGTAGTAGTCAAACTAACACTCTACAAGACGCTCGTTCTACCTGTGCTGCTTTATGGCGCTGAGGCATGGGTAGTTTCGCAAACTGACGCAGCCGCTCTGGGGGTGTTCGAGAGAAAAGTTCTTCGCAAAATCTTCGGTCCTGTTCGAGTCGGCGATGACTATCGCATCCGAATGAACCACGAGCTGTATGAGCTCTACGATGACATTGACGTAGTTCGGCGTATAACTGTGCAGCGACTACGCTGGCTGGGTCATGTCCATCGTATGAACGACGAAGCTCCAGCGAAAAAGGTGCTCGAGGCGAGGGTCGCTGGTCAACGACGACGAGGAAGACCATGCCTCCGATGGATGGATCAGGCTGAGGAAGCCCTAACCGCACTTGGTGTATCCGATTGGAGAAGGCGCGCGCAAAGCAGAGGCGCCTGGCGAGAGCTGATGAGGTCGGTTGAAACCCGGAAACGGGTTGTTACGACCAACTAAGTAAGTAAGTAAGTTTATTTTGTATAATTCTGTTAATTGCTTTTAATTTTGAGCAAAGATAGTTTTAATAAAGATTTTCGGACTAAGCGATCTTAAAGTATTAAGAAAAAAGTTCGCAAACAGACAGAAATTTAATTGAAATGCTGTATACCTTTGTTATTATGTGGAAAGGCAGCACAAATAAGAGAAGTTTCAGTCATAAAAGTTCTGGTAGAGGGCTAAAAGCTATATGAAATTAAATAATGGTTAGCTTATTTTGAAACTACGTGAAAATACGTAACTTATAGTTCCTATTGTGGTTCGAAAAAACAAATAGTTTTCCATATAGCATTGGCCCAGCCTACTGTATAATGTACATAAACATCTGTTATGAATACTGGTGCTGAAAACTTCTGAAATTTCCAACCCAACGAGTCAAAGGTCATAGTTCTATTACAATTTTTTCAATATTTATAGCGACTGCTTTGAAAGAATCTTAATAAAAAACAAAAACTTAATTTAAGAAATCTAGTTTTCATTTTTTGAAAAGTTATAAATTCATCTCAAGTATATGGTCCCTTGGCAAAAGATACTTTAAATAATATGTATTTTGCGATTTTAGCTGTGGCAGACTGCGAAAAAATTTTACCCACCTTAATATGTAAGTATTTTATTGGTCACAAAAATGCACACTTTAATTTAAAAAATCAGGTCTTACATGGAAAATTTTTAGTTAAAGTGATTTAATTTAACTGCTTATTTTATACAAAATATGTTTCATGTGAAGAGGTCATTATTGCTCTTAAGAAAAGGAGATGGTATACGCATACATTCGAAAAAATATGCCAAAAATATTCTAAATAGTAATTCCTGTAAGAAAATGTTCACAATTCATAGCCATAAATTTGATGAGTTAAGATCTAGATTTGATAAATTAAAACAGCGAACTCTTTTATAGAAAACCGAAAATCGGGTCGATTACCAATCGTGACATAGTCATAGGTGTATTCTTTCGGGTCTTCGTGCCTAATCGACAAATTTGATGCGATTCTCCATTAAAACTTGCTAAAAGAAGAATTAATGATGAGAGAAGTTTTTGATACAATAGCAGAAAAAATTGACTACTGCTAAAAAATATATTGAGGCATGGCTGAATTTGACAAAGACTAATTTCAAAAAAGGCCCACAATTTTGGCATATAGACTTTTCAACAACAAAACTATGTTAAGAGAGGGTAGTATTAGTTTTTAAAACTATACAAAATTGCTGGTATGATTAAAAAAATATTTCATTTAAAAATAATGTAATTCTTAACATAAAAACTAAACTTTGTTGACTGAAAACCGTAAAGTTTTGTTAGATATCTTATGTAAGCACCGTGAAGGTTTATCTATTGTTTATTTCAATGCGAGAAGCTTAAACACTTCCAAATTAGACTATATACGCCATGTATTTCAAAACTCTAGCGTTGATGTTATATGTGTATCTGAGACGTGGTTCAATCCTGACATTCCTAATGACTATCTTAATATAAGTAACTATAAGCTATTCAGGAATGACAGAACTGACAAAAAGGGTGGTGGAGTTGCTATTTACTGTAAATCATGTATAAAAATAAAAGTAAAAAAATCATGTAAGTCTTGTGGGTCTGATGCTGAATATTTAAATGTTGAATTGACCAAAAATCACGGTGCAAAATTGCTTGTTTCCTGTGTCTATAACCCGAACAGATCTTTCTGTCTTGAACCTTTTTTTTGTGACTTGTATAAACGTGTTACCGACTTTGACTGTTTTTCTATATGTGGTGATTTCAATGTCAGCTTATTAACTAAGGATAGCGTCTCTGATAGTTTTTATGATAAAGTAATTGCAGCTGGTTTGACCATAATTAACTCATCGATGCCAACTCGCTTCGCTCCTAATGTTACTCCGAGTCTTATTGATGTCTTTATCCTGTCTGATGTGTCTTAACTATTACTTTTCGACCAAATGTCATTTATTTCTGATCATGATCTACTTTTTTGCTCAATTAATTTTAAGCCTTGTAATCTCTCTACTCCGGTTTCTATTTCTTACCGTGACTACAAGTCTATTGATTACAATCTGTTGGATCAATATTTGTCTCAGGTCTGTTGGGACGATTTTTGCTTTCTCAATCAGTTTACGATAAATGAAATGTTCTCGTCTCTTATGTAAACTATGCCTTTGAACACCTCGTTCCTGTTCGTACGTCGATAGGTGTTAACAAGTCCTGTCCTTGGTATACGCCTCTAGTCAAATCAGCTATTGAAACCAGAAACTTGGCCTATGTAAAATGGAAAAAAAATCGTAATAATGTAAACTGGGATCCTTATAGGCTAGCTCGCAACCAAGCCGTTTCAATTGTAAGACAATCTAAAAAAAAATTCTTTTTCCGCAAACTGAACTATTCACGTCCCTCTAAAGTTCTATGGAAAAATATTCGATTTTTGCGGGTATGTAGTAAAGAGGATCAGAAGTGTGAGGTTGAACCTGATGCTTTTAATAATTTCTTTCTGTCAAATTCCTCGTCTGGGTTTAATAATAGTCCTCAATGTAATGTTCGTAATTTGCTTGTTAATGACCAGTTCTCCTTTTGTCATGTTAATGAGAATGATGTTATTTTGACAGTTATGAAAATAAAATCATATGCCATTGGTGACGATTGTATTCCCTTAAAATTCATTAAAATTATTTTGCCATATATTATTAAACCGCTGACGCATATAATCAACCACTGCTTTACTCTTTCCTGCTTTCCTAACTCTTGGAAACGAGCTACTGTCATTCCAATTGCTAAAGTCACTAATGCATCCGCTATGAAAGATTTTAGACCGATCAGCATTCTAAGTACGTTCTCAAAAATCTGTGAATCACTGATGTCAAAACAAATAAATGAATACTTAGAAAGTCAAAAACTATTATCACCATATCAATCGGGTTTTCGAGCAGGACACAGCTGTGCGACAGCAATGCTTAAGATACTTGACGATATTCGCATACAATATGACGCAGGAAACATCACACTCCTTTGTCTACTTGACTAATCTAAAGCCTTTGACTGCATTAATCATTCTCTTTTAGTTAAAAAACTCTAGCAGTTCCTTGGTTTTAGTGCTAGTGCTGCTTCTTTAATTGCTAACTATCTTGATGGTAGAATGCAAAGAGTGAAGATTGGCAACACCTTTTGTGACTACTTATTAATTACAGCTGGAGTACCCCAAGGATATATCCTTGGGCCTCTTCTTTTTAGTTTGTTTATTAATGACATTTTTTCTGTGTGCAATGATATGACGATGCATGCCTATGCAGATGATATTCAATTATATTTTTCTAACCGAATCGGCCTAATTGAAGAGTTGTGTTGTAGAACTAATGAAGACTTAAGTGCAATATCTAACTGGGCATCAGAAAATGATCTCTGCCTTAATGTTAACAAATCCCAAATTCCGGTAATTAACCTGAACGGTAAACAACTTCAATTGGTCGACAAAATAAAAAATTGAGGTTTTTTTGTAAATTCTAAGCTTACGTGTACCGACCATGTCAATAATATTATTAAACAAATCTATTTTACACTTAGATGTCTGCGTGTGTCTTCTAAATACACTCCCACTCTGACTAAAAAAAGGCTTGTTATCCAACTTATTATTCCACTGATAACTTATTCTGAGCTTGTTTACTGTAACCTTGACTCTCACTCTGAGCACAAAATCCTTGTTGCTTATAATGATGCGGCGAGATATATATATGACTTGAAACAAGCATGTCTCCGATAGAAGCAAGGAAATTCTGGGCTGTAGCATAATATCGTACTTAAATGCCAGAAACTGAATATTTCTGCACAAGCTAATAATTAACAAGACTCCATCATACCTTTTTGAAAAACTACGCTTCAGTGTTTCCAATAGAACTTTTAACTTTATTTTGCCGATATATTCCTGCTTACACTCTAAACGACTCTTTTTCATTAGCGCCATTAGGTTATGGAACTCACTACCTCAAAATATTAAATCCATCTTCAATACGAACAATTTTAAGACTTCTGTTATATCCTTCTTTTCTTAATATCAAATATCTTTTCTATTCTATTACTTGTACTTTTTCTCAACTCTTTTTTCTTTCTCTTTTTCTCATTTTATCTTCATGAGTTTTAAATAAGTTTTAAATTAGTTATAAGTTTTAAATTATATAATATTCAATCTTTTTTATAATAGCATTTAGTAATAAGCCTTAAGCAATTTTGTTTTCTTTATTTTTGTTTTTTTTATTTATTTAATGTTTTCTGTTGACGATAAATAACCTCTCTGTTGTACGTTAAAAGATATTATGTAATCTTACTGTACTAATTAATATTTTAAATAATAAACGAAACGAAACGAAAATGTATCCATCGATTTTTGGCTTAGAACAATGAAAACATCGACGAACAGTGTTGTTGAGATATTTCTTCTTAAGGTATTATTACGGTTTCGGATTATGGAAAAAGTAAGCAATTTCCTAAAGTTAATAACTTGGGCATAACATACTTAACTTGGGTTAACATACATTTTTTTTTATAAAATTTGTGCATCCTTGAAGATTGAACAAAAAAATGTTAAAAAAATTCACAATTTGTATGAGTTATAGATGGCGCTAAAGACAAAAATCCGGTGTCCATATGGAGGACAGTTAGTTAATCTCAGGATTGGTTGGGCCGATTTTAAAAAACCTTGTTTTATTTTCTTTATTTACATATTCTCTAAGGCAATAACCAAAAAAACTTTAAAAAAATTAAAAAAAAATGAGTAAGCAAAGTTATAAAGTCCAAAAATGTGGTAGAATTTTTATTAAATATTGCCCAAAAAAAAATTTTTTTTAATTTTTTAAGATTTTTTTGGTATATTGCCTTAGAGAATTTGTTAGTAAAGAATTTTTAAAAAATTTATGTTTATGTCTAATAAAGGGTCGAAGTTATTAACTTTAGAAAATTGCTTACTTTTTCCCTATCCGAAACTGTAATGATACCCTAACCCATTTTGGTCCGCTACCAGAACGCGTTGGAATTTCGTAATGAAATTTTCAGGTTTTGTTATAAGTGATCAAATTTAGAAAATTCCAAAGCTTAAGATTTTTTTCGAATTAAAATTTTTCGGCTACGAAGTGATCGATATTAACCTGTGTTGTCCGAAACCAACTGATTTTCATATTTTAGTCTTTTGGCTGCCTGGCTACGGAAATTTTCAAAAACTGTTAAAAAAAGGTATTTTTTTAACCGCTTACCTGAATAGGTAAAAACAGAAAATTTAAAAAATGTATTTTTTTTCTGAATTTCTATTTAACTGAACCGTGTATATGCGGAAAGAGTTTAAAAAAACCTTTTTTATTTTTTCCAGAAATTAATTTGAAAGTTAGTGGTCGAAAAATCGACCAGCGGGCTAAAATGGGTTAATTTAATGAACATGTGAACGAAATACAAACAAATTAATCAGCAACAGACGAAGAAGTATAAAAACAAAGTTCAAACTGGTATATATTGGCAAAATATGAACAAGTTCGCTTTGAATTGGTAAAAAATACAATAAGCTTTCTTTTTAACCTTTTCCACTTGGTACGATCAAAACATACGAACGATTTTTATTAAAATAATAAAAATCGTCGTTATTGTATTTTTTTTTGAAGCGAAGCTTTTTACGCCCCGTTCTGTGATTTGCTTGGAGTGAAATCTGAAATATTTTCGACAGATTTTTTCTTAGAACTTTATATGGTGTCCTTGTTTCTGTGTTTTTTACAACAAGACAATTTAATATAACAAATATAAAAAAGCATTTCTTCACTTGCCGTGGGGACCCGAACCCACAAAACTATTGGTTGGGAGTTCTACACTCCATCCACTGAGCCAAGAACCCTCGTTATGTAGAGGTATTGATTCAGTAATAACCCTATAGGAACAAACTAACTTGTTTTTAAAAACAACTAATTAAAAAACTAATTTAAAATAAACCAGTATATGAACTACTTTTAATTATATTAAGGCGGCAACTACTCTGATGTTGACATGTTTAAATTGCAAATTTTTATTAGATTACAAGTTTATATATATTTAACCATGTTATTTCATCAAATATTATTAACTTCAGGCCATCGGTAATAGTTTTCAATTGGTTATTTCAAAGCAATTAAAAAAATAATTTAAATGTAACTAATTTAACAAGTAGTTGAAAATATATGCAGACGAAAGTCAATTGACTTATTTAGCGGACATCACCATACAAAATAAGTTAGTTCGTTCTATGGAAAAAAGTCAGAATTTCAACTAGTTGTGGTTGACAAAAAACTACTTTATCAACTACTTTTAAATTAGTTGATTTTCCTACAGGGAAGTGCAACTGAAGCTATGTTGCAGCACATCCAATAACCTATTAATGTATTCGTGTGGTTTGGGTAGCTGCTGAGCCACTTGCTACAAGAGTTGATTAATAGATTTTTATGGTTTGGGTAGCTGCTAAACCACTTGCTATCATCAGCGTTGCCACTTTTCCACAATTGTGGTAAGTCTAGCACTTTTTTGGTTTCTATCACTTTTATCACCCACTATTTCCATTTTTACAAAATCTATCACTTCTTGATATATTTATATAAAAATTATTGCATTATAATTAAAATTTTAGAAATTTTATTGCATATATTTTATTTATTATTACATATTATATTGTATTTTAGTACTGTCTTAAGAACATTATATGGGAATTATTTGCAATAAAACTAATTCAGCGTGAAAAAACGTACTGTATGGTATACCTCTTATGATTTGTTTTGCTGTAGGACTTCAGTCGAATTTTTTCTTAAAAAGAACAATATATTCCAGTTTTTTAAAATTCACCACTGAATTTAGACTCAACCTAAAAAAAAAAAACGAAATGGCCCTCTCAGCCCTTGAAAGGACTTTGACCGAGCTTCTTATGATCAATTGTGTTGTGTGTGATGTGAAATGTTTGCACACAAATGATTGAGAACTGGACCTACATGTTTTACGCCGACTTCGAACGGCTTATGTTCTCAAGAAGCTTTTCATGGCAGTTTTTACTCTCTGAGGTTTGCCATTGTCTGCAGAGAGGTGACGGCCGAACAGAAAAATTAATTCAATTGAAAAATTTTCTGTGTCAGATTGAGGATTCGAACCTGGGTTCTCTGGCGTAAGAGTCACACACTCTACCCACTACGCCACGGCCACCACTCAACCTAGACTCAACCTACCACTATATAAAATTTGCAAGTGTCAACACTGGTCATCATCCTCAGTTTCTTAGTGCCATATGTTAACAACTGTTAACGTAGCTGCAGTTATATATTTAATATTAAATCAACGTCAAAATCTAACAGAGATGTTTGGATCGGTGGAAAGAGTGCAGTTTTATTAATCAATGGGTTATAAAAACGATCCTTACTGTGAGCAAAGTGATAAATTTTTTTTTTTGAAGGGAATTCGTTTATGCTGGGGTGGTATCGGCTAAAGTGATAATTGATAATTGACAATCAAAATCGTCGCTTTTGCTCCGTGTAAGGTGATAATCAAATTGACAATCAATTTTTTCCCTATTGATTTCATGCGATAGGTATTTAGGTGTCGTTTTCAAAAACGACAATCAAAACAGCGACTTTCAACTATCACCTTAGCCGATTTCACCCCTGTTGTTGTAACATACTTTTGTTTTGTTTTTGCATAGTACGAAGGAAAATTAACAATTGCCCACAAGTGCGTTGAAAAAACAATGGCAGTAACATGTAATAAAATAAATAATATAATAATGAAATGTAATACAATTTACTTGTGTGAATATTAACGTGTATTTTTTTAATATATTTAATGTTTTAAATTTTTGAATTTAAGTTATATCAAAAAAAAAACAAAAAAAATTTAATTATCATATCTATGGAACTGTAAAAAAGCTTCGCTTCTCTCGTGTGTCCAACGACGCACCTGTGTTTTTTTTTTATTTTGAATACTTGATGGTTTTAAAATATTTTTAATGATTTAATTTTATTTTAGCACTATATTCTTAGGAAATGTAAATTTTTGCTTTCAAAAAAATTAGATCAGTGATTAAATGAATGCACATCATTAAAAACCTGTTTATAAAATTTAAAAATCTTAGGACCTGATACAATGAGATATCCGAAGCATTTTTTTCTTACTTTATTCTATTCGATTTAAAAATGTGTCCCACATTATGACATTGAATTTTTTCTTTAGAATCGTCAACGTCTTCAAGAAGTTGCACCTAACAACGTGGAAACTCTAAAATTAGTCGAAAGCTCATCCGTTGTACTTGTATTTGATGAAAATGAACCAAAGGATTATGAGGAAATTTCACAATTGGCTTCAAACGGTGACTTTCTCTCGAAGTGGGGTGATCGAAGTAGTACTTTCATTGCATTCAAAAATGGGAAATTTGCTTGTGTTGGCGAGGTAATTGAATATACGTTATAAAACGCTTATTATTATTATTCGTAACCTGTTCCGTGAAGTTTAAAGGTTTTTTTTTATGTTATAACTATTTTTTCGAATTACTTAAAATCGTTATTAAAGAACGTTTGCATTGTGAAAGAATAAAAAACATTGATAAACTCACTTTATCTCCGCACGGAACTGAAATTGACCTAATAAAAAATTAAACTTTGGTTATATTTAAAAAAAAAAGAAAGTGCGTGTGCTCAGGACGCGTATTAGAAGTTATATTTCTTTGGCGTGATTTTGATAATTAATATTTATATACTAACCAGGCTGCTTTACCTGGCTGGTAATAATCCTGGCTTTACCTTAGGGGGGTTTTGATAAAAAAATCTATAAGTAAATATGTACAAATAAAAAACTAATAAAAAAATAAAACTTATTGAAATCTTGGAGAGATACAAAGCTGATATCACTGCAATCCAAGAAATGCGATGGAAGGGATAGAGTTGCTCTCGGCAAGAATCCTGTGATATATACTACAGCGGCCATGCTGAAAAGCACGAGCTTGGGTGCGGATTTGTAGTTGGCAAGAGATTACGGCATCACGTCCTGCGATTCACTCCTGTGAACGAACGACTTGCAATAATCCGCATCAAGGCTAAATTCTTTCATATAAGCCTAAAATGTGCGCATGCTCCGACAGAGGACAAGGACGATGAGATCAAAGATACTTTTTACGAACGCCTTGAAGACGCTTACAAGCGCTGCCCCCGTCACGACATAAAAATTGCGCTTGGTGACTTCAACGCTAAGGTGGGCAAGGAAAACATCTTTGGTGTTTCCTCCACGACAACACATCCAATAACGGAATGAGGCTGATTGCCTTCGCCGCAGCACGAAACATGGTCATAAGTAGCACTAGATTCAAGCATCTCAATACTTATAAGGCCACCTGGTTGTCCCCTGACCAAAAAACGCGGAACCAAATTGATCACGTTTTGATTGACGGAAGGCACACTTTCAGTGTATTAGATGTACGCACGATCCGTGGTGCTAACATAGACTCGGAGCATTATCTTTTCGCAGCTAAGATCCGAACACGTCTGCGCGCTGCAAAGAATGCGCGCAATCCTACACAGAGAAAGCTAGATGTCGACAAGTTGCAGTCAAAACGGACAGCCGAAGCCTTCGCCACTCGACTCTCACTCCTGCTTCAAGAAAGCACTCCTCCCATCGACGATATATGCGCGCAGTGGGCACACATCTCTCACTCTATGTGTGCGGCTGCAGAAGAGGTTTGGCTACCACCGTCCCCGCCAAAACCAGTGGCACGACCAAGAGTGTCGTGACGCACCTGCAGAGAAAGACACCCTGCAGTCGGTTGTAACACGTGCTGCTAAGGAGCGATACAGAGAGAAGAGGAGGGACGAGAGACGTCTTTTCAGGTGGAAAAAAAGAGAGGCAGAAAAGGGCGAGTGTGAGAAGATTGAGATGTATGGTGACAGGAACGAGGCCCGAAAATTTTTCGAAAAGATAAGACGCCTGGCCGATGGCTCTAAAACCAGGGCCTTTTTCTGCAAGGATGAATACGGGAATCTAATGACAGATATCAAGAGTACACTGACGTTATGGAGGGAACACTTCTCTAGTATTCTGAATGGCGACGATGGCAACAATCCCGCCAATAGAGATGATATCCCGGAAACTCCAATTTTGGATGACAGCGTTGAAGTTCCGCTGCCCGACTATAATGAAGTCTCGACAGCAATAACTCGGCTTAAGAACAACAAAGCCGCGGGAGCCGTTGGTCTACCCGCTGACCTGTTTAAGAACGGAGGCGAAGTTTTGTTTAAGTGCATTAAGGAGGATTCTATGCAGAATATGGTCGGAAGAATGCCTTCCAAGCGATTGTAACCTCAGTGTACTCTGCCCAATCCACAAGAAAGGCGATCCCACTATTTGCGCCAACTACCATGGGATAAGCCTCTTAAATATCGCCTATAAGGTCCTGTCGAGCGTACTATGTGAAAGACTGAAGCCCATCGTAAACCAACTGATTGGGCTTTATCAGTGTGGCTTCAGACCTGGAAGATTTACCACCGACCAGATATTCACGCTACGACAATAAGACAATAGGCTTGGAAAGGACCATAGAGAAGCAAATCGACACAGACAGTCCAATAAATAATCACCTATACTCCACCATGTCTGAATTTAGTATACCTGCAAAATTAATCCGTCTATGCAGGATAACACTGAGCAACACTAACAGCGCAGTTAAAATCGGGAAGAACCTCCCCCCACCATTTGTTACCAAACGAAGGTTTCAGACAAGGTGATTCTTTATCGTGCGAGTTTTTTAATCTTATTATAGAGAAGATCATTCGTGCTGATGATCTGAGACAAAGCGGCACAACATTCTATAAGAGTGTTATGCTGCTCGCGTCTGCACGCGAAGTCAGTGCAGCATTCTCCAAATTAGAAACAGAGTCGAGTTGCATGGGTCTTGCAGTAAACGCTCGACGAACGATAAGACGAAATATCTGGTGTCAACAAGCAAACAGTCCCAGCGTATTGGCACCCACGTCACTGTTGACAACACCTCGTTCGAGGTTGTGAAGGACTTCGTCTACCTCGGATCCAGCATTAACTCCACCAACGATATCAGTAGAAAGATAAAACGAAGGATAACTCTTGCCAACAGGTGTTGCTTTGGGCTCAGTAGGCAATTGCGAAGCAGAGCCCTCTCTCGACGAACAAAAGTCACGCTCTATAAGTCACTAATCATGCCCGTCCTGTTATATGCAGCACAAACCTGGACGTTGGCAGCTCTGATGAAAAGACTTTGGGAGGCGCCAGCAAGCGCAATTTCTTACCACAGGCGAAAACCGACTTACGGTTGTAGGCGCCACATAAGGAAGCAAGTAAGGATATGGAAATTTTTCTAAACAAATCCGTTTTATTTGAAGAATATTCGTGAATATGCCTCTTTTTAAATGTCTATAAGAGAGATGACAATGAATTTCTTTATCAAATTAATTTTGAGTACTAAATTTTTGATTTTCGCCTATGGTTTTTTGAAAAATATTCCAAATTGAGAATTTTGAATTGTCTTTTAAAAAGTATAATTCCGGAAATAAATTCCGATTTCTTGCAGTTTATTAAAATTAGCTATGAAAAATTTAAACTTTTTTAATAAGTTTTTACGCGCATTCATTTAAGGTCCACTGTAAGCTGGAAGTTCATTAAAGCTGGAAGTTCATAACTGCGTTTGCATTTGCGTCCGTCTACTAGCGAGTAGACGCAATCACAATAGAAATACATGAAAGCTTACGGGAGCGAGTTCAACGTTTACGTGCGTATCGTTGGAGAACGCAATTTATACAAGAAAAGTTGAATGTTTGAATTCATGCTGAAGGGCCATCCCTGGAAATTTCAAAGAATGACCTCGTTTCTCTTATTTCTTCTCGTTGTTCGCTATTTGCAACGAGCTGTCAAAAAACGCAATTTGAAATATTTTCACCTTTTCTTGCGTAAATTGCGTTCCTCAGCGTTACGCACGTAAACGTTGAACTCGCTCCCGTATGCTTTCATATGTTTCTATTATGATTGTGTCAGCGAGTAGACGGACGCGAATGCAAACGCAGTTAATGAATTTCCAGCTTTATTGTAAATTGCGCCAGCGAGTAGACGGACGCATATGCAAACACAGTTAAGCTGGAAGTTCATTAACTGCGTTTGACTTTGCGTCCGTCTACTTGCTGCCGCAATCATAATAGAAATGCATGAAAGCTTACAGCAGCGAGTTCAACGCTTACGTGAGTAACGTTGGAGAACGCAATTTAAATTGCTTTTTTTGACAACTCGTTGCAAATAGCGAACAACGAGAAGAAATAAGAGGAAAGATTTCATTTTTTGAAATTTCTAGAGATGGCCCTTCAGCATGAATTCAAACAAATAAAGATTTTGATAAATTATTACTTGCTATTTGTTTAAGATGACTTTTTTATGGTAAATGTTGAAAATATATGTTACTAAAAATCAACTTCGTTTTAATATTTTAGCATAAATACACCTAAAATTGTATTTCAAGAATATAGAAAATGTTCATTATCTTTGAAGCCCTGAACTGCAATGGAGTCAAAACGCAGTTATTGTACTCTGCAATAATTTTCTTGCGTAAATTGCGCCAGCTTTAATGAACTTCCAGCTATAATGATTGAATCATGGACTTGTCGAGTTATCTAAAAAAGCAATTTTTTTTTGTTTCGAATTCGTTTGTTTCGCACTGTCAAAAACTTGACGAGTATGTGCATGATATAATCACCAGGCAGTATTATTCGCTGAAAATCAGCTTTGGAAAAACTGTTACTATGGGCGTAAAGTGTCAAAATGTAGCGAGTAGGTGCAAACAATGTTGCTTCCAAGGTTGATTTATAAGGTTGTCGCAAGGGAGAGAGCGAGTACCCATAATTGTCAACTCGAAGTTGACAGCTCATAGAAAATCTGCAAGCGCTTTCTTTTATCATCCGTTTTTCTTTCGTAGTCATTCGCAAAATTAGCTGGTTTTGACAATTATGGGTACTGAGAAGAGAGTGCGATCAGCCCTGCGATAACCTTATAAATCAACCTTGGTTGCTTCTTGTATTATTTGAAATTAGAAGTTGGCAAACAATAGGGTATTCACGATGTGATGTATTTGTTATAAATTTTTACAAAATATATAATATTTACACGTTATTGTGAGCGAACCTTCAATAAATTCTTGTATTTTTATAATCAGCTGATTTTTGTGTGTATTTTTGTTTAGTAATATAAATTCAAATCATCATTTAACTCTAGTGATTCAATATAAGTAGCATAAGTCTTGTTCGCTTGGAATGAATAAAGTCCATTGTGAGGAAATGTTTCTCACAAGTCCTGGAATGGTCGCCTCAGACTACGCCGCGGCTTTTTATCCATAGTTGATTTTTTTTTAGATTTTGAGGTGATCTAAAAACAAGAACTTGGAAATAACTATTAAGAAATATTTTTTTAAGTCTGACTGTTAACTTTTTCATTTAAGGGTACCTTTATGTAATATAAGCAATTCTAAATGCGTTTTTTGAAAGAACACTACAAATAAATGGTCAAAGATATTGATATAAAGTTTTTTTTATTAATTTCAACAAAAAAGTAAATAAAAAAATTTTTATATCGTCGTTTGGATAATTATGTTACATTATAGTGTATATAACATACGACATTAATTTATCCAGGCGACGATATATATTTGTAAAGCAAACACTTACGTCGAGGTAATGACTTCGAGTTTTTAAAAATTTTTGTTTGTAATAAAATAACGCTTCTTTAAAGTTGATTGCTTATAAAAAATGGGTGTAAATTTGAGTACACAAAGAGCTGTAAATGTATTTTCAGGCTGATTTTTAAAAAAGGTCGAAGTCACTACCTTGGCGTAAGTGTTTATTTTACAAATATATTTTTTTTTTTATATAATCACAAGGTATACAGATCATGTTATTTTGCAAGCCAAATGTTCCTACTCTTCTCGCATCGCTTCGTGACAACGCCACTTACATGCAAATAACCTCAAAGCATTTTTTATGTGCTTTAATAATTGTGGAAATCAATAAAAATAATTTGTATCAATATCTCTGACCATTTTTTGTAGTATTCTTTCAAAAATGCTCTCAGAATTGCTTATATTACATAAAAGTACTCTTAATTAAAAAGGGTTAAAATTTACTTTTCATTTATATGTAAAAAACTATAAGTTAACTGTTAACATTTACTTGTAAGAATAAAAGTTATTCCTCATTTTTTGACTTATTCAAAAAAGTTAAAACATAAGTCTTCTGAGACTTCTATTCTTTAAAAAATGATATAGAAGTCTTTAAAGACTTTTTGTTCAAAAGACTTTATTTTAAAAAATCACTAATAAGAGTTATTTGAGAATTTTATGTTTAAAAGTCTTGATAAAAGTATAGAAAAAAAAACTGTAAAAAATGTAAATAAAATTAAAAAATTCAAGATGAATGAAGACTTTTAAAATATGAAAGGCTCAAAACACTCTTATGACTGACTTTTTTAAATAAAAGTGTTCAAAGACCTTTATTAAATATTTTTAAGAATAAAAGTCTTTGTTAACTCTTCGACTTCGATCGACTTTCATTCATAAAGTTTAAAAAATAACTATTATTAAAAAGAGTTATCCAGTAAGAGTTAAAATTAAAAGTTAATAATAACTCTTATTTAATAACTTTTACTTTTAATCATAAATAATAATTTCTTTATAATAAAAGTTTAGTATTTATAAAAGAAAAGTATTTCTATAATAAAAGTATTTTAAAGATTTTTTGTGAAAAATTCACAAAAGTCACAACCTCTGCTAAAAACTTTCACTTTGCCTTCTTTTATATTAGGGCCACATATCGCGAACACGTGATAACATTTACTGATATTTCCCATAATAACATAAATTAGTTTTAAATTATTAAACTTATCAAAAATTAAATGTTGACTATGGCATAAAACTCAACAGAAATAAATTTTAGCAGAAAAATCCCCAACTTCATATGCAAATGTAGACATCAAGGCAAAATTAAAAACAAAAATCCCCTTTTACTTCTTGCTGTGATTGCAATACTACTATTTGACACCAATTTGACACTATATTCCCAAAGTAAAGAGTAAAAGTAGCGATTAATACTACCTGGTCATTATATCATGAGTATGACCCCTTTTCCACACGGCAATTTTTCTTGCCGGCAAGTCGACTTTTTGAGCGCTCGGAACGTGACGAGAGGGGACGAGTACAGACTTGCTCGTACCGGTAAGTTTTCTTTTGTGCTGTTCTTTCTTTGCTGTTTCGTTTTATTCTGATTTGTCAGTTAAGATGGCAGCACATTGGCGGACAAAGTATTCATATAAAAAAACATTGATTGTAAATTAATGTTGTAATATTTCAATAATATGAACATTGAACAAAACAGTGAATGCATAAAAATTTAATATTAACTATTAAGACTGCCTCAAACTTTAATAATTTTTTATTAAACAGTTCTAGGGCTTCTCCAAAGTAAAATCAAAATTGCTCAAGAAATTGCTTAGAATTGCTGTGTGGAAACGCAATTGGCAAGTTCAAAAGGGAATTGAAAACTTGCTGGCAAAATTGCCGTGTGGAAAAGGGGACTATGTGCATATGAAAGCACAGTAAAACTCAAAAACAAAACGTAGTGTAGTGTTTTCCCCAGAACCAAGGTTGATTTATAAGGTTTTCGCAGGGCTGATCGCACTCTCTTCTCAGTACCCAAGGTTGATTTATAAGGTTGTTGCAAGGGAGAGAGCGAGTACCCATAATTGTCAAATCGAAGTTGACAGCTCATAGAAAATCTGCAAGTGTTCTCTATTATCGTCCGTTCTTCTTTCGTAGTCATTCGCAAAATTGGCTGGTTTTGACAATTATGGGTACTGAGAAGAGAGTGCGATCAGCCCTGCGCACCAACCTTATAAATCAACCTTGTCAGTACCCAGAATTGTCAAAACCAGCCAATTTTGCGAATGACAATAGAGAGCACTTGCAGATTTTCTATGAGCTGTCAACTTCGATTTGACAATTATGGGTACTCGCTCTCTCCCTATAAATCAACCTTGCTCAGAACCCTGCTTAGAAGTAGCAATAAATTAGAAATTGTCTACTCTAAAAAAAAAACAGACGTAAAGCTCAAAACCATTTCATCAGAAATGAAATAATTTATTTCATGAATGTTTTTGTTTTAAATTAATTTTATATTTTTCTGTGTTTAAAATTTTTGTATTGCATAAATTGGTCAAATCTGACCAACACTTATTTTTCATCAGTTTTTGCATGACAGTAATTAAAAGACAATTTATTTATTTTATTTGTTAGTAACGTTTTGTCCTTGAAACTGCTTATATTGTTTTATTAAAAAAATTATTTAATGCATAATTGAACATTTACTTTGAGTTATTATTATTGAGTGGCGGCAGTGGCGCAGTTAGTAGAGTGTGTGGCCCATACGCCACATAACCCTGGTTCGAATCCCACCTGACACAGAAAGTTTTTTTCAATTGAATTTATCTGAACAGACAATGGCAAACCTTAGAGAGTAAAAGCTGCCATGAAAAGCTTCTTGAGAACATAAGCCGTTCGGAGTCGGCATAAAACATGTAGGTCCAGTTCTCGATAATTAGTGTTTAAACATTTCATAACACACACAACACAATTGATCACAAGAAGCTTAGTCAAAGTCCTTTCAAGAGCTGAAAAGGCCATTTCGTTTTTTTTATCATTATTGCCAAATACTTTTTCAAAAAGCTAAGTGGCTCAACAGCTAAAAAACAAACTAAATCGTGTTTTCGAAATCTTAATAAAATCCTTATTTTTTTGGCTATTTGTTCTCTTTATTTATAGTTATAGACCATATTTTATATTATAATTATGTAAGTCCAATTCTTAATTGTAAGATTTTTTTTTGAATAGTTATTAATAATTTAAGTGTTCATCGAAATAAAAAAATCAAAAATTGGTAGTTTTGCGTACTATCGCTAATAATGAGCAAAAGACCTCTTACTCGCTTAGCTGATTCGTAAATCAAAACTAGTCGGCTTTTTCTTACATAAGCTTATAGCGAGTTAAAGAATGGTAAACTCGGCTCCAAAATGCTGACGCGCTAATTGACCAACTTTAATTCTAAATTATTCAGAGTCAAGTAACTCGAGTCGATAAAGTATTCGACTCGTCACATCACTAATCCCCGATATATCGCATTGCTTGATCGTACTCTTTTCACACGTTTGTGTTGCGAGAGTTTAAATAAACTGCATGTTCCTCTCTACTCTTCTCTTTTTGTACTCAGATACAGTGATGTTACATTTGATAAAATTTGTCCGGATACTGCACCGTACGCTGTACTGTACTTTTTTTGCAGTTACAGTACCGTAATACTGTACAAAAAAATATTTCAATACAGTTAAAAAGTTAAGTAACAAAAGCAGTTACTGTTTAAAAAATTATTTAACGCATTAAAAAAAATTTTAATTTAAGTAGGAACATATTAGGTTTGTAACATACATATGTCTTAAATATAGTTTTTTTATTAAAATCACAAGGAGTTTCATTTTTAAATTTTTATAAGGTGAACACATTCTTAAAATTTATCAAAAATTTCATTTAAGGGTTTTTTGATGATAAAATAATTAGCCTTTTCTTGCGTTGTTTGATAACGTTAATATTTTTCATAAACGTCAAAATAAACAATTTAATTGTTTATATTTATGTAAGTATTCACTGCATACTATTTGTTTACATGGTGATCATACATATTTTTTTTAAGGAATTGGAAGTGAGTATCTTGAAAAACAATATTGCTACAATCATAACTTTTTATTAAAGCTTTGGTGTACAATATCCTCTCAAGTGTTTCTGTATTAAGTCTATTACGTATTTTCGTTTTATTTAAGTTAATAACCAAAAATTTTCGCTCAACTGTGTTTGAACTATGTGGCAAACTAAATATACTTATATGTTAATAATTTTCTTAAATGCGGAAACATAAATATTGTCTACCTTTTAAAGATTGCACGTTTGTTTCCAAAATGAAAAAAAAAAAATCTGTTTCATGTCGCATCATATTCTCACAGCTTGGAAAAAGGCAAGGGTGGTCTTTATACCCAAGGCCCAAGGCAGGGAAGACATCACATACCACTCCTAAAGACTTCAGGCCCATTAGCCAAACATCTTTTCTATTAAAGACGTTAGAACGCCTCTTAGATCTGTATCTCCGCAGTAACATTGATTCTGCACTACTATCGGCTTCACAGCATGCCTACAACAGAGGAAGATCCGTGGAAACGGCCAAACATACGCTGGTCGGGACAATAGAAAAATCCATCTTAAATAATGAGTTTACTTTGGTTTCCTTCTTAGATATAGAAGGAGCTTTTAATAACGTAACACCACAAGCAATACGACGAGCACTAGTCGGACTGGGCGTGAATAAGATCATTACAGAGCTTATAGACAAGCTACTTAACAGTACAATAGTTCTATCGGGCCTGAGCGCATACAGCGCCACTAGATCTGTCTCAAGAGGTACGCCTCAAGGAGGTGTTCTCTCTCCACTCCTCTGGAATTTGGTAGTAAATGACGTTCTGCTATCTCTGGAGAGAGATGGACTTATAGTGGCAGCCTACGCCGATGACCTAGCAATCGCAGTCAGAGGCAAGTTTTCTACTACTCTATGCGACATTATGCAAAGAGCCCTTTGCAGACTTGAACAGGGCCGAGCCCTGTGGTCTTCGAGTTAATCCGGCTAGTCCTATTTACCAGAAAATATAAAATTCCATCCTCAACACCAATCATACAAAATGGGTCTGTTCTGTCCCTTGCGAATAACGCAAAGTACCTGGGACTCATACTAGATAGAAAGCTCAGCTGGAAGTTAAACATAGCAGAGCGCACTAAAAAAGCCACAGTGGTTAGTTAGTTAGTTAGTTAATTAAGTGAGGAGGGAGCAAGTCACCTAGTTACTGCGGCCTCAAAGGCCTATTGTAACAAACCTCTATAAGTTATAGTTCATCCTTAATCGTTAAGTGCGTTAGGAACCGAGCGATGTCCTTGGGTGAACTATCCGCTATTAGATGCGGTTCTAGGTACAATGCACCTAAGTAACGAAGACGGGTCCTGATTAGACCGTTACAGTGACACAAGATGTGCTCTGCTGTTTCTTAATCTTCATTACATAGTCTACACAGATCTTCCTGGACTATACCCATGGTTGTTAAGTGTTTATTTACCTTACAATGTCCAGTTAGGAAACCTGTGACAAGTCTGATAGATCTTCCACTAAGAGTCAGAAAACAGTGGTACTTTATACTTGTAAAAAAGCCATAGGAACAAGATGGGAGTTTTCGCCTCGCATCGTTCACTGGCTGTATACTGGGGTCATAAGACCTATTCTTCTATATGGAGTAGTAATATGGTGGCCGTCCATAGATAAGGTCACATACATGAAACAGCTCCAGAAAGTGCAGTGAATGGAATCTATATGCATCAGCGGTGCTCTGAGAACAACACCGACTGCAGCCCTAGAGACCATACTTCATATTTTACTACTGGACCTGGTTGCCAAACAGTCAGCAGCCTGTTTGGCGATAAGACTTAGAGAACTGGGAGTATGGAAATGTATGACAACGGGTCACTCATCCATACTTAACAACTTCAACTTCATTCCATCAAGAACTGATTACTGCAAGCCCTCGCTTTCTTTCGAAGGAAGGTCTGGTACGCTTATTTCGCCTAGAACATACTGGGTCAATGGTGCACCATGGAAACGAGGGTGTCTATATTTCTATACAGATGGATTAAAATTAAACGACAAGGTCGGGTATAGGGTCTACTCAAAAGAGCTTGGGGTATCCTGACCACTGTAGTGTGTTTCAAGCCGAATTGATGGCAATAGGGGAGGTTGCATCATGGCTTTCAAAAAACGTTGTCTCTAAACGAGCAATTTATATCTTCTCTGATAGTCAGGCGGCAAAATCGTTGGAACAAGTAGCCACAAACTCTGAAGTAGCCAAAGAATGCCGTGCTTCATTAGGGGAAATGTCAAACTGTTTCAGCATCAACCTAATATGGATAGCTGGGCATAAAGGCATAAAAGGTAATGAAAAGGCAGATGAGCTCGCTAGAAACGGGACACAAACGCCACCATTCATGGTGAACCCACCGTGAACCCACCAACACTAGGTGGGCTGAGCTCTCGACAAGCAGATCATCAAGGCTTATCTGGCCGACACTAGATCTTGGGCGATCGAGAGCCCTCCTCTCGTTGACAAGAACAGAACTAGCCACAATAGTGGCTGTCATCACAGGGCACTGCTTGATAGGCAGATATGCCTACAGGTTAGGAGTTATCTCAAATGACTTCTGCAGAAGCTGCAGGGACGAGGAAGAAGAAGAAACCATCTCCCATCTTCTGTACTCCTGTCCTGCGCTAGCCAGAAGAAGGCACAAATATTTAGGCTCTTTCTTCGTTCATGAGCTTGACGACCTGTCAACGACTGATGTCAGGCGTCTAAAAGGATTCATCAGGAGCTCAAGTTGGTTCCATTATTAATAAAAGCCTGTGTGCAGTGGTATCACAATGGACCTATCTGGTCTAAATGAGCTGGTGTATGTATCTCACTTACAACGGCTGCCGCCTCTACCTAACCTATGTCACACCAAAACGATCAAAGTTTGCAATGGTATTTTGATGAAGTTTTGCTTTTTTAAGAGAATTTCATAATGTTACTATTTTAAAGGTATGTAAATTATTACATTGGAAAACTTATTGCTTGAATTTTTTTCTAATTTGTTTTACTATCATAAAAATATTAATTTCTTTATAAATAAAATATCTTTTAAGGTCGGCGCTAATATAATCAGACTTTTAATCAGAAGCGCCAACTTCAAAGCTTTTGTATTCATAAAGAAATTAAAATTTTTATGATAATAAAACAAATTAGAAAAAAATTCAAATAATAAGTTTTCCAATGTAATAATATGCCTAAATAAATTGTCAAATATGACCAAGAAATTAAAAGGAAAATTTTAAAATTATTTTTTACTTTGTAGTGATTTTGTAGTCGGTTTTTTTTTTTAAAGTTTTTATTTCTTCCTTTTTAGAGAATATGATAAATTTTCGAAAAAATGTATAAACTACATAAATACAATTGTTCTTAAAAAAATTGTTCTATTACACTCTGAAAGTTTGTTGGTTATTTCAAATATCTGTCACTTAAATTTAAATCAGATGTCACGTGTTTTTTGTTAACACGTATAGTGTTTTTCTAATATTGCCACGCCCTATTGTTAAATAAGCGCCCACTTTCTTGAAAGTTATTTGTAATAATTGTGCCTACCCCTTTACTACATTTCAGTACCCCAGCGTCAATATTAACTGAGATAGTGTTTATCTAGTATTGCCACGCCCATTTGTCAAATTTCGCCTTCTTTATTGACAGTAATTTTTAATAATTCTGCCTACCCCTGTACTTAAATAAATTTCAGTGTCCTAGTGTCAATATTATTCGAGATGCACTGTTTTTCTAATATTTCCACGCCCAGTAGTCGAATTCCGCCCACTTTATTGTCCGTAATTTGTTCTAATAATGCCTACCCCTTTACCAATAATGCCTACCCCTTTACCAATTGCAGTACACTAGTGTCAATATCATTCGCGATACAGTGTTTTTCTAATATTGCCACGCCCATTTGTCGAATATCGCCCACTTTATTGACCATAATTTGTAATAATAATGCCTACCCTTATACTAAATTGCAGTACTCTAGTCTCAAAATTATTCAAGATACACTGTTTTTCTAATATTGTCACGCCTATTTGTCGAATAATGCCCATTTTCTTGCCCGCAATTTGTAATAATTGTGCCTACCTCTACACTAAATTGCAGTACCCTAGTGTCAATATTATTCGAGATACAGTAGTATCTAGTATTGCGATATCTAGTATTGCCACGCCCAGTTCTCGAATACCGCCCACTTTTTTACGGGCACCTCCATGCTTATGATATCTATCTGTTCATCAAAAATTATGGCAATCAGGCATATGGTTTAGGAGTTATCGATGTACATACATTTAAAAAAAAAAAAAATAAAAAAAATACCGACGAACTTGAGAACCTCCTCCTTTTTGAAGTCGGTTAAAAAGAAGGTAGCATCGCGGCTGACTGCACTTTCTTTCTAATTAATAATAATTAATTAATTAATAATAATTTTGTAATAATTTTTCAAATGATTGACCATGTAAGGTCTGCATAAAGTTGAAATATTTTAAAAATAATTGTGTCTTCTTTTCTCGCCTGAATTTTGACCTGAACTCAAAAGGTGTTGACCTGCTCTTAGCCGACAACATAAAAGTGCAACTTTTTTTTTCAATGTTGTGTTCGCTGCCCTGCTATATCGAGAAACGTCAAATAAATTGTAAAAATCTTCCGTGAAATAGCAAAACACATAATAAATTCAAAATGTCTGTCGACGAAAGTTTTGTTGCAGGTAAATAAATTTATTTGTAATATTTTTACACCTTAATATTTATTTTTTACTCTTAGGTTTTCCGTGTGAAACTCTTGACAAGTATTTCATGGAATGTAATGTCGTCGAACGAGGGAGTCGATGGTCTCATCACGAGGAAGTTGATGGTCATACCGCTCGATTAAAAAATATATGCTCTCTCCTCTCAACTCGAAAACATTTTTGAAACTTAAAATATATTATATGTAATGTAATAAAAACGTTTTAATTTCAAGACCTTTCTTACTTGGTTTGCTGTGTATTTATTTACAACATTTCCAATAAAATCATCTACGCGATGGTTTTGACCCCTTTCATGGAGTAGCATTTCCATTAGATCTTTGTCATCGGACGAAGAAGAAGAGGAATCTAGCAATTCATTTTTAATAAAACAGACAACTGATGTGGCTATTTCGTTAATATTTGCAATTTATAAAGAAGACTCTGACTCTTTTGTAAAATATCAATACAATGTCCAATATTTTCTTAACATGTTACTTTTTTGTTTCTTCAGTTGGTAGCATTTGAGGGCTGAACTCTGAAACCGTCGATCTTGAGAGTGCAAAAATTCTGCATTTTTTACTTTTCAGGTCAAAATTTTCGAGAAAAAAACACTATTTAATTTAAGAGGCCAACATTTTTTTTAAAGAATAACAAAAAGTGCAGAATTTTCAGAGGGCAGAAAAAATGCTGATTTTTTTCGAGAAAAGAAAACGCCATAACAGTGTAGTCCTTACTAACTTCACTCACTTCACTCCCGTCTCGTTTCCTTTATAAATTTCATTTCATGTAAAAATTTCACCATAACGAGTCAAAAAAAGTATAACTTCAAAAAGATATTGGTCCTTATTTATTATCATTCGCTATATTATTTAAGTCCTTAAGCTTTTTTCAATATGTTTGTGTGTTTTTTAGCATTCAGCCTATGATGGATCCATAAGCGTGAGCTACGTTCTTTTTATACAATTAAGTTTGCTTGAGGTGCCTGAACCAGATTGGGAAGATATTCCAAAAATGGCTGTTATAAGCTTAAACGAACTGAAGTTCGACTTAAACCCTACACTAAGAGAAGAAATACAACGAATGCTTGTCGACTGTGATAATAGAGTAGGCCACCTACTTATTCTTTACCTTATTCAAAAACGATTATCTTGTAAATTTTTTATTTGATCATTCTACAGCGCAACGATGTCATTGTTACCCATACTGTATTTGATGATTATGGAAAGGATTTTATGAAGACATGCCGTTTGCATCCTGACTCATTTGTGCAAGTCATCATGCAATTGGCTTATACAAAAATGCATAACAAGTATATCACAAAACTATTCAAAACTAATTTAACTATTTTTACAGTATTTTATTACATTTTCTTAAGTGTTGTACCTTGTTATGAAACGGCTCTCATGCGACACTTTTTTAATGGACGCACCGAAACACTTCGTTCATGTACTACAGTAGTTCACAAATTTATTAAAATCGCAACCAATCCTAGATCAAGCAATAAAGAAATAGTAGAAACATTTAAAGCCGCAGTTGCACATCATAATCATATGATGAACGAAGCACGTAAGGGTCATGGGGTGGATCGTCACTTATTTGGTTTGTGGTGTGTAGCGTATGAAAATAACTTAGACATTCCGGATATCTTTTCGGATCCACTATATTCGAAAAGTGGCGGTGGAGGAAATTTTGTTTTGTCCACAAGCACTTTGGGTTATTCAGTTAATGTTGGTTTCGTCGCACCAATGGTTGCAGATGGCTATGGAGTTTTTTACACAATTACATCCCAAGCGTAAGTAAAGTTTACTATTTTTAAAAATTGCAAATAATGTATGTGTATATACATATATTGTGTCATTTGTAAACGTTTCTTTAATAGAGTTTTCATTCAAACAACGGCATTTCGTGATAGCATAAGAACAAGTGCACGCAAATATAATCAAATATTCAAGGACACTTTCCGCACAATGAAATCATTGCTGGAGGATGTAAAGAGTTCTAAGCTATAGAGTCTTTATATATTTTATGAGACTAATTTAAAAATCTCATTTCTAAATCGGTGTATATGGCTTATATCCGTGGGAACATGTTGAAGGAGCTAAAGTTGAAAAAACAAGTTTTGAGTTATTGGCATTTTTAAAAACCATTTCAAAGATTCTTATACGAAAAATTAGATTTTTATATGAAAGTCCATTACAAAAATTTACATAACTTCCTTTTGAAGTGACGGACAAACATAAACAAAGTACACAATTATGCATATTGAAATGGTTATTAATAATAATAAGTAAAGTTTTAAGTTTTCGCTTATGTTGACTTAAGCTACTTTGATCTTTTACCGCTGATAAATTAACTCATTAATGACGATCGGCTTAAAATCAATAAGTGTTTTATGGTGCCTTAAATTAAACTCCTTTATTGGTTCTTTTCTGCCATATACCATATTTATTATTATATTATAAGTAATTAATGGGTTAATCGAAAGTGTAATTAAAACATATTTTATTTTTTTAAGTCTAAAAAGTTTAATGCAAATTTTATATGTTTATATAATTAAAGGAACAATTTTTTATATATATAAATCTTTTTTATATAATTATCTACATCTTTTAAGGAATATTAAGTGTTTAAAAACCTTGTTATGTATATCTTACATATTATCGACAAAATTAAAATAAATCATTTTAAGTAAAAGTTTGCCCGTATAATACGTTGCACGTGTAAGGGGTCAAAGATTTGTAACGAAATGCGACATGATGAAGGAGATTCGGTCATGCGTTACGTCGAAAAAAATATGCTGTGGACGCATATAGTTGGAAAACGAAGTCTATTATTGCATTCCGGACTTTAACATTTCAATGAAGCACTCCAGAATGGCGCCAATCACTATGAACTGCAATTCAGAAAAAAAATAGCCCTAAATATAATTAGCCTTAAGGCATGACCAAAATAGACGAGATGAAACTACATGAACTTTACGAACGTCTGATGAGTTGAGACGCTAGGCTGTGTGCCATTCGGAAACTTATCACTCGTGGTAGGAAAGAAAATAATGGGTTGAAGAAAATTTCTATTTGTTGAAATTGAATGGTCAAATGGAACATGAAAAGGTTATCCAAATATTTAACGTCTCTCAGCGAATGACTATCAGTTGCCTTAATATCATAATTTGCGTAAAATAGCATTTTAAAATGAAGAATAATTACACATTAGAGGCCGGAGTTTACTTTTATTTTCTTTTTTCAAAATGTGTATTTAGAGCTCTAAAATGGTTTAGGATATAAAATTCGCAAAAATTTTAAAGAAAATCATCATTTCAAGTATATGTAAAACCTACATATTTTTTAAATATGAAAGTTGTTTAAGAATAATGTTTAGGGGAGTGTCTCCGGTTGTGGACACTTGCGTATTTCGCTCATAACTTTTTTTCAAGTCAATATTATGCCGTAGTTCGTACACCAGTCAGAGACATCAGCTAACTTTTTCCTGAAGTAACTGTTTAGATTCAGTCTATCAGGAAAATTTTATCATCAATTTTGTAAAGGGTTCATTTTAAGCCAAATAAATTTTTGTACCCGGTTGTGGACACCTTTGTAAAATTGCTTAAAATCTTAAAAATATCAAGTAAAATGCATATATAAATTAAAAACAAAGAATAGGTAGGTATTTATTTTAGAAAGAATGGACTTCAGTGGCAAAATGGAAAAAATGGCTTTCAATTGCAAAATGAAAAAAAGTTATTCATCCGAATCGGAAATGCAATGCTTGCACGTTAAATAGCTGGCTGTCATACCAGCGGACGTCAAATGCACGGGACGATCACCAACATTGCAATGAATAGAATTTGCGCAGTAAATTTTTTTGGCAAGAGCGTCCAACAAATCAAAGTGGATGACTTCATCATCTTCCGAAGACATCGTCATATTCTGGAGTCTCTTTTTTTTTAGGGGAACACTAAAGCTCGCTTGGCTTTGCGCGCTCAGCTGCCTTATCCACTTTCTCACGCAAAACCACTACGCTTTCCGGAGAAGTAAGCACACTGGTTTGCATTGGTTTGCGACCGCGATTCGTACGCTTCTTCGGGAAAGTTAATCAAAAGGCCCAACCAAAATAGACGAGTTGCTCCGTAATAAGTAGAAACGAAAATGTTCGCTTTAATGCAATTCAATGTTGTTGCCCAAAATGAACAAACGTAATTTAACGAAGCTGAACGAAACAGCTTGTTGTTCCGTAAGAACCGAACTGCTAGCGTCTCAACTCGTCAGACGTTCGGCAAGTTGCAATCGTCTCGTTTCGTCTATTTTGGTTAGGCCTATTGGATTAAACTGGTTCGAGGAGGCCATATGTCTTGGCTGTCGATTTGATGGACTGCTTGTCGTTTAAAAAGCGCTTAATGGCATCGACCAGCACATTCAAATTGATTCCTGTTGAATCGGCCGATTTTTTCGGTGTCGCCTATGTCTGCCACAAATATATGCAGAAAAATTTATAAAAACACTTAAAATTTGTAACGTTAACATAAACAACGATATTTGACAGTTTTCTGGCCAAACACACGCTTTAAACGCAAAAAACAAGGGTGTCCACAACCGGGTACATGAGGGTGACCACAACTTTAAATGGCAGTCATTTTTGTTTTGTTCAGCAAATTAACACAACACAAACATTTCACAAAAGAAAACAAAATATATACTGCATCACAAAGAGGTGTAACACTCACCTCTTTCCGATGTTTTGCTACGATTTATCGCACTTGGGAAAGGGAAAATATTAGAAACGAGTTTTCACGATTTTTTTTTTTTTTTGTTTGCTCGCAACAAGAAACCATATGCGAGTTTACGCTTTGGTATTTGCTCAGATTATGTGCGTAAATGTGGGTGTAAAAGTTATACACAACACTAAATTACTATTACTAGTTTAATAACTATGTTAACATAATAATTCAATTTATTTGACTTTTTCCGTGCTAAATTGCGACTCTAGACCACTGTGCGCCGGCGAAATATTAATAAAACTTTTCCTGTTTTCTAATAAGTTCACCAATTTCATAATTTAACTTGTACTTAGGAGAGTAACAGTTTTTGTATTTTTCACTGGAACTTCAAACAGTGTTTTTCCTTGTAAATTTGATCATATTCGAAATTTTTTATCCTGTTTTCAACTTCCACACACTTAAAAAATTTAACAGGATTTTCAAACTTCAACGAGTTTTATCTCCAAAACCATTCGCGAGTAGCAATTTTTTATTTCGCATGTTTGGGCTAAGGAGTCCCTAATACATTTAACAAAAATAAGAAAATAAATATTTGGCTTCGGCCCCTAAAGTAGAACTATGCCGTTTTTTGAATGCATAAACATGAAATTCTTTCAGAAAAAAGAAAAACAGCAAAACACTGGACAAATATTTTTCCATTCAAAAATTATCTTGCCGGTTGTCAAAACTACAGAAGAAAACGCATTACCAAACTGTTTCCTTCGGTTTTGTTAAGTTAAGTTTGTTCATTTTGGGCAACAACATTGAAACGCTCTTAATCGAACTTTTTCGTTTTTATTCGTTACGGAGCGACTCGCCTATTTAGGGTGGGCCTTAATTCATAATATCATTTTAGAGGCTGTGTAACTTTGAAACGGCTTTAACAACACATCGTTAATGTGGAAAAAATGTATCGACCAATGAATGTGTTGCTTAGGGACAACACAAGACGTAACAACTAACCACGCATATACAGATATCTAATTAGACAACTATTTTCAATCTACTTTTGAGTTGACCTTTTGGCAAATTAACATTGAAAACTCTACAATTAATAATTTCTTCTATTGAATAGTAAATAAATTAAATTGTTAGCGTTTCTACTGCTTCTACGGTTAGTGTTAAAATTTATGTGAGAAAGAAGTTCGGAGAATCGAATACATCTACATATAGTAGATGCAAATATACGTGTAAATATATGGTGTGAATATACGATATCTGCAGATTTCCATCGCTCACTTAAAGACTTAATTTTTAACAGTTTCAAACGATCCTCATAAGGAGGAAGGTCTAATAAATAAATGGTTGGTACTTTAAAATGGCATTTGGTTTTTTTGCTTCAGATACATGGCAAAGGCCATATCCATCGAACCGTTTTGGATGTCTTTTTTTAATGCCATTTTCAGCGCCCTCTATATAAAAGTACTTATATACTGACAAACGAATTACCTCATTTGAAGGTAATTCAGTTTGAATTAACATCCGAATTACGAAGAAATCGGTTTCATCTCTAGTTTTTATCGAAAACTAAGCGGAAATCACAAGCAAAACACAAGAAGAAATAAAAACAAGACAAGACACAAGGTTGATTTATAAGGTTGTCGCAGGGCTGATCGCACTCTCTTCTCAGTACCCATAATTGTCAAAACCAGCCAATTTTGTGAATGAGTACGAAAGAAAAACGGATGATAAAAGAAAGCACTTGCAGATTTTCTATGAGCTATCAACTTCGATTTGACAATTATGGGTACTCGCTCTCTCCCTTGCGACAACCTTATAAATCAACCTTGACAACGGTTGGCGCAGGCATTTGTTATTATTCTGCTGCCTACTATTTTGTGAATTCATATTGTGCTGTGTGCATCACTTTATTTGGGTGTTTCTTTTATTAAGTTGTTTTGTGTGCATAATAATTTTACAAAATGGAAAACAATAGCGGAAATATAGTTGATCTTTTGCCAAGCTTACTGAAAACTGATCACATTAGGAAATCAATACGCCGGAAATTTTACCTATTTGAATGACCATCGGATGCAAGTCATAAATAAAACAATAGAATTAATGAAATTATGGCAGGAACTGAAGAAACTACACCTCTTTTTCTCTTCAGAAAACTACCTTTGTTACCAGTTAACTACTTTTCTTTATATAATTGCCTACTAAAAAGCAGACAAGCAAAATAATGCAACCCTTTGACTGATTGATGCAGGTCTGGAGCTCAATCAAAATTTTGACTGAAGAGAGAAGATTTTAGAGTTCATTTTCGCTCTGAGATAAAGTTCATTTTTTTACATAGGAAAGCAACAACAAATTTTGATTGATTCAATCATTTGACTGACGTATGAACACCTCCATTCAATTATTTGACTGACTTATGAACACCTCCTTCAAAAAGTATATATAGTGTAGAGAATGCATGAAGGAGGCGAAGTTACGACAGTGAATTGATGCTTGTGTATAGTTTAGGCTCGAAGCAGCGAGAATTGAAAGTACTACGGTGAATGGCAGCGACCACAAATTCCATGCATGCAAGCCAAAATACGCTCAAAACAGTTTTTGCGAGAGTAAAAATATCTCTTTGATACAATTATTATTTGCATGTGTTTTGTTTGCTATTATTATTTGCATATGTGTAGGTATGTGTGTTTTGTTTCTAGCTGAGCGCAGCGTTTTGTTTAGGTTTTAGATATTAAGAATTTATTGAAATTTATATTAAATACTTTGTTCAAACATTTCTCTTTTGATTTTGAAGAAAAATTTTTTCTTTTCGGAATGACTTTTTTTCAAAAGTTTTCTTCCGAAATTGAAGAAATATTTTTGGCTTATAAATTTTTCACTGCTAAAAAAAATGATTTTGAAGATAAAATCATTTTTTTAACAAGCGAAAAATTTATAAGCTAAAAATATTTCTTCAATTTCGGAAGAAAACTTAAAAAAAAAAGTAAATCATATCTTTAGCAGCTAAAAATTTATGAAGCAAACATTTTTTTACAAAATCAGAGGACAAATTTTTTAACAAGAAAAAATGTAGCATTTCTTTAGCAGCTAAAAATTTATAAAATAAAAATATTTCTTCAAAACCGGAAGAACACTTTTTCAAAAAAAAATATCATTTCTTTAGCAGCTAAAAATTTATGGAGCAAAAATATTTCTTCGAAATCGAAAGAAAACTTTTTAAAAAAAAAATAGAATATCCTAAGCATCTTAAAATTTATGGAGCAAACCTTTTTCTTCAAAATAATTTTTTTATTAGTGAAAAATTAATAGCCAAAAATATTTCTTCAATTTCGGAAGAAAACTTTTGAAAAAATAGGTCATTTCCAAAAGAAAGAATTTTTCTTCAAAATCAAAAGAGAAATGTTTGAACGAAGTATTTAATATAAACTTCAATAAATTCTTAAAATATCTAAAACCTAAACAAAACGCAGCGCTCGGCTAGAAACAAAACACACATACCTACACATATACAAATAATAATAGCAAACAAAACACATTCAAATAATAATTGTATCAAAGAGATATTTTTACTCTCGAAAAACCTGTTTTGAGCGGATTTTGGCTTGCATGCATGTAATTTGCTGCCATTCACCGTAGTACCTTCAATTCTCGATGCTTCGAACCTAAACTATACACAAGCAGCAATTCACTATCGTTACTTCGCCACCTTCATGCATTCTCTTCACTATATATACTTTTTGATCGAACCCAGTAATGAAAATTGGCGAAAAATTTGATAGAGTGAACACTTGCGCTATCAAACTATTTGACAACTCGTCTGATGTCTAATTTGACCATGTGAACTCTCCCAATACCAAAGAGAACGGATCAAAAAAGAAATACTGATAAATGCTTTTATTGAAAAAATTTCTTCGTTTTTCTTTTCTACAATTTCATACTTTCTATTTTGTGATTTGGTGATTGCGTCGAGGGAAAACACCTTTTCTTTCAAAATTATATAGGAAAGAAAAATCAAATATTTCGATATTTGTGGAATTTAACTTAATTAAAGGTAAAATTATATAGGTTGCCTTACTTTTGATGTAGAAGAATACTTGCAGAACAGTGTAAAATGGCAGAAGTAGAAAATTTGACTGCAGCGACATCAGCCGACATTCCTAAAGTGCCCAGCAGCGACGTAGATACGGCTGAGCTCGGCACTTCGCCAGCCCAGGAACGGTCAAGTAACTCACATCCTCATGACTCTGAATACGATACTGCCAGCGATTTAGAAGGTGGAGATGACTACGATGATGATGAAGACGATGATGGTGAGAGTATATCCGACGATGATGATGATGAAGATGACGATGATGAAGAAGACGATGGTGGCGAAGAAAGTGCGCGTGGTAATGAAAGTGTGCCAGAAAAAACAGACGAATCACAGAAGAAAGTTGACGAAGATCGCAGCAACCCTCAGTATATACCGAAGAGAGGTACCTTCTACGAACATGATGATCGGACTGCTGAGGGTGGGGAATGTGTCCCAACACAGCCTGCTGACCTCGCTGAAGTGAACGAAGAAATTGCTAGAAATCCACAGTCAACTACAGCAATTTCACATGCTTCAAAAACTATGAAAAAGTGGCAACCTGCATCAGGTGTCGACCGCTGGTCCCATGATCGCTTTGATGTCAATGAGCAGGCGCCTAAGTCAAAATCAGAACTAGTCAATGCATACGGCTACGATATTCGCAACGAAGATGCACCTCCACGTGCACGTAGGCGACGTCGTTACGGAAGAGGGCCAAGCAAATATTCACGAAATTGGGAAGATGAAACAGCTTACTTGAAAGCAAGTAATACTCCAAGGAAACCACCGAAACCATCCGATTTCCCAGCACTGAATGAACGCACAAAGCCGAAGAAGCCTCACAGTGTGCGGGAAGAAAAAGAAAACCGTCTTGAAAGAAGGCTGGTAGCAACAGCTGGAGAAAAACCCAACAATAGCTCTGCTCCACAACGATCAAATTCTGGTGAACGTCACGAACGTCACGACAACCAACGCAAAGGAAACAAAAATAAAAACTATAATCGAAATCAAACTGTTGGACGGCAAACAGCAATGGAATTCAAAAATAAGCAACGCGCTAATCAATCTCAACTGGGTGTTATTAATCAACAGTATAATTCACAAAACTACCGCATGGAGCAGCAGCAGCACAATCATGAGCGAAATATGAATCGCTCTCATCATGCTGATACCAATGAACAAGTTCGAAGTTCAAATAGACCACAAGTCCACACTAATCATGCCCAGTCCCAACAAAACAATTTATATAAAGCCAATCATGAGGTGGCCTTTTCGCAAATGCAGCAACATCAGCCAACACAACCGCCACAAAATAATCGTCAAATGGTCAAGACTGCACCCACTTCTAATCTTTCAGCGCGTCTTCAACAGGTTCAAAATCGTAATGATCCCATCCATGTCGGTAGTGTGCAGATGCACGCATTAGCTAATCAAAATCAGTTGGTAGTAGGCCAACAGCAGCAAGCCAATATGATACTTGCTCAACAGCAGCAACAACAACAACAGCAATTAGCAGTTTCAGCAGCTGTAAACCATCAAGATCAAGGACGTCCCAAACGTTATTCCAGCATACGCCGTTCACAGCACGACACTCCAAATTTGGAGCAACAACATCAAATGCAGCAGCTTCATATGCAGCAGCAGGTCACCACACAGCCACTGATACTACAGGACCAGCACTTGCTGCAGGCCAATCTAATGCAACTTTATCATCAGGAAAATCTTCAGGCTCAGATGCAGGCACTGCAAGTATCTGCTGGTCAACAACCTGGACCACAAAAACCGACCACATATGCAGCAGTCGCTCCACCAACACAACCGCCACAGCCATATGCTACAGCTACGGTTGCAGGTGCCGCTCCCACTGCCTTCTACGTCACAGCTGCGGACCCTTTCACAGGACCCGCTGCTTTAGCTGCGCAGGCCACATCGGCGCCACAGTATGCATCTCAACCGGCACCAAACTATTTGCAAAACACACCAGTATCAGCTTCAGGTGCACCACTTACTTTTACCTCACCGCCGCCACCACTACCGCAACAGGCTGTTGGTGTAAACGCTGCAGTGACCGTTCCAGCTGCCGGATCCATACCCTATGGCGGTCCGAACACTGTAACAAGTGGAACTCAATCCGTACAGAATGGCCCTCCACCTGCTGTTGGTCAACCTGGCTATCAAAACTATACAAACTATCAGAACTATAACACTGTTGGTGGCACCACATACTTTGTACCTCCTGTACAAACAACATCGCGTCCTTCGGGACTGCCGCAACGACGTCCTACCAATGCAATTCCAATACTTCCACCTTCGGAAAAGAATAAACAACGCAATCAGCAGGAGTCCAAAGATGGCACACTTGCAAAAGATTCCAGTAATATGACGTCGTCAACTCAAGTTGGAAGTGTTGAGAATATTGATCACATTATAGATAACATGTTTGTACAACGACCAGCATTTCAGCCACCACCTCCCCAGGTGCAAAAGAGTTCATCACCGCCGTCTGAAGGCACTTCAGCCGGTACTGGTGACTCTGGAAACTGTGACTCTTCACCCGCTCAAAGCAGTTCTGGCACATCCCAAAATGAAGATACTTTACCAGAAAATCAAGGAAGCAAGGATTCGACTGAAAATGCTGGTAATGCTACCACTGCAAAGGAGGCGATTTGAATTTGCACGATGACTACAATTTAATTTTTTTACATTAATATCAACTATTTTTGCATAACATATTGATCTTGAATATGTTAAATTATTGATATTATAAACCATACCCACAATTACGACGTTGTCGTTTGTTAAACAAGTCTGTGAATTTTATGATTTATTGTGTTAAGTTCAATTCAAAATGAATTTTGGATATTCATTACATGAATTTAAAATGCTTTTTAACCTTGCTTACAATTTGTGTATTTACTAATATTTAATTCAAAGAACTATAATACGAACAATTAAATTATAAATAGAAACGAATTAGAGTAAATAAAATAATTAATAAATGAAGTTATTCGAAAATTAAGAGTATTTCTTGTATTTACCATTTTTTTACTGTACTAGTGTCTTAAATATTTAGCATTTTTGTTTTAATTTATTAAAAGTATTTAGGTTTCTTCTAATCATTTTTAATTAGTTTCAAAAATTTAATTCAATTTAGACATTTAATACAACAAAAGTGCTTACTTGAGACATAATTTATCTATATGTAGTATATACAGGGTGTCCCGCAATTGAATGCAACTATTTACGGAGGTGAAAGGTTATGTCGAGCTGAGCAAAAAATTGTATGGGAGGGCGGGTCAATTTTCACATTCTTGGGAGATACAGGGTTAATTAAAATTTCGCGACTTTGGTTTACGTTATTCTTTCTAGCCGAAAAACTAACTTACATAAAACTTATTTTGATAGCTTATTTTAAAGGCAATAAAATCACCTTTCCAACGGTATACCAACAACCCCACTATCTTAACCGTTACCAAGCTGTGCTCGTGTGAACATGAAATCAATCGATTGAAACTACCAAATTTCAATTTTGAGTGTAAATTTCTCAGAATTTCGCGTAATAAATGAAATTTTTTTTAGAATCAATTTTGAAATTTATTCAATTTTCTTTTCAATGACACTAAAAAAGTTGGCTGTCCTAAAATAATTATACTTATTAGAAAATAACGATATTATCTACTGCATAAGTAATTGCAATGTCATTATTTACCATTATTTTCTAATAGGTATAATTTTTTAGTAGTACAGGTAACTTTTTTATTTTTTAAGATAAATTTATGGTTTTGGTGTCATTGAAAAGAAAATTAAATAAATTACAAAATTGGTTATAAAAAAAAATTTCATTTATTACGCGAAATTCTGAGAAATTTGCACTCAAAGTTGAAATTTGGTAGCTTACACCGATCGATTTCATCTTTGAACGAGCACAGCTTGATAACGGTTATGTCGATACTGTTTGTTGATATACAGTTGAAAAGGTGATTTTATTGCCTTTGCAATGAGTTATCAAAAAAAGTTTCCGTAACTTAGTTGTTGTGCTAGAAACAATAACGTGAATCAAGGTCGTGAAATATTAATTAACCCTGTAGCTCCTAAGAACGTGAAAATAGACCCCCCTCCCATACGATTTTTTTCTCAGCTCGGTATAACCTTTCACCTCCGTAAATAGTTGCACTCAATTGCGGGACACCCTGTATATGTGACAATATAGTTAAGGAGCAACTAGTCGATAAAAACTAGTTTTCTGAGCAAGGCCATTAGAAAAGTTGGCATAACTTCTTTCCTAAGTGGCGGATAAACATCAACCCTCTTATGAATAAAATTTCCCCCAAAATTGAAAAAGGAAGCTTTCATGTTTTAGACAAAGGACAATGCTTTTAAAGACTTTATTTTTCTTGTGATCTTTAAGAGGATGGACTGTTGATGGAAAAAAATTGTGAGGCATTTTTTTTCTGAATGTACAACATTTCAAGAGTATTTTGTAAAAATTTCAAGTAAATCGTCCTAAAACTAACGAAGATACAGTGTTTCAAATGAGCGGACCTCATGCTGGATTTCTATACATACATGCCTGACATCGTTGAATTATCAAGATTTGCAAATGCGCGATTCGCTTACCTTACATCTGCTTCAAGTCCTTTTGCAATCTTACTTTTATGTGTATTCGTTGTAGGAATCAGAGAACTGCACAAGCCTACTTGAAATCGATTTCAAGTACTTGCTTAAAATACAAGTTCAAGCTAGCTTGAGCTTGATAGTTTTCAATCAAGTCTGACTTGTGATTGAAAATAAATAAGCCCATGACAGCTTGCGACTTGCAAGCAGGGTTGCCACTCAAACAAAATTTAAGCTACCAAAATTCTTAAAAAAATCTACCAAATTTAAAAAAAATCTACCAAAAAAAAGAGCTTAAGACACTTTGCTAAATAGTATAGGATTATCTAGATGCTCACACTTACTTCACCTATTCACTTCACCTTCATCAAATTTTAACTAAACTTCAATCTCACTAAAATAAAAACTCACATACATTATATTACACTTAAAACGTGTATTTAAAAATTTTATTTAAAACAAAAATTCTTTAGCATAAAATACAAATTCATTTCTATACAAAAGCCATAAATAAATAAATTAATTAATTTCTCACATATATTATATTACACTTAAAACGTGTATTTAAAAATTTTATTAAAACAAAAATTCTTTAGCATAAAATACAAATTCATTTCTATATAATAGCCATAAATAAATTAATTTCTATAAAATATCATATATAATTTAAATATGTTAAAAAAAATCTTAATTTTAATATAACAATTCATTTCCATTAAGCAGAGAGTATATATTCTAAAGAGTTCCCATTAGAAATCTCACTCAAAAAAGCATGCCCCAAATATTAGAAACATCGAATGGAACCAGCTAATGCAATGAGCTAGGATAATAAATTTTGCTGGAAAATATTCTCCTTTTATAATTTATCCCTTTCGATGTATTATGTCAGCTTGTTTTTACTTATTTCGTACCTTATCGGCTATTCAAATTGACATTTCTAATAATGGGGGCATGCTTTTTTGAGTGAGATTTCTAATAAGAACTCTTTAGAATATATACTCTCTGCATTAAATCACAAAAAAAAGAAAAAAAATTCAAAACTGCCAGTAGACTTCTTCTTCTTGACCAAAGCTTTCAACTTGAATAAAGAACTTGCCAAACAAAATTTAGTCCTTGTTAAAAACATTCTCTAGCTGACCAAACGTAGTGAAGATCAGTATTTTGTTTGACCAATTCTTTAGCCAGCATTATATTGTTAATATTACAATGCTCCAGCTTGTTCCTGGTTTTGGTTTTTATCAAAGCCAAGTCTGAAAATTTTCTTTCTGCCGCTGCAGTACTATGGGGTAATGATATTAAATTGAAAACAAATTTACAAAGTTCTTCATAAGAAAACTCATCTAATCCATTTTTAATGGAGCTAACTCTTTCCCAAAAATAATTTATGTCCATGTTGCTGCTTAGACCGTTGTCTGAAAGTCTTAATAATTTAAATTGTGTGACAATAACCTCTGGATCACAATTTATTAAGTGGGAGTATTTCAACACCAATGGCATAATACAAAGTTCAGACTGTGAACAGATTTTGCTGGGTGTTATAATGATAGAATTTTTAAGTCATTGCTGTCAAAATCGAACCTTTTTTTTATTTGGGTTAATAACTCTAAGTAAAACGAAAGAACACATGTTTTTATTTCAGTTGTTTCTGAATTTGAGAAATTCATAGTTTTTATATAAGCTTCTGCCCTGATTCCGATAAATATTTCATTTATGGGTAAATAATTGCATTTATCATATATATTTATTTCATTAACAGATTTAATATTTTTTAGAAAATTTGTATTTATAAAATTACTCAAAATTGACTTATAATTTTTTTCCATATGATCGTACAAGTAGGGCAATCGAACTTTTTCCGATTGAAATTCTTTATTTAAGTTATTTATTATTTTAAGTATCTACACTATTAACAAATCTGTAGCCACTTTTTATGTTCACTCATCACGTTTAAACGACAACTCAGATTTTTATAAAATTTTGTACACATATTTATAGGTCAGCAGAGAGTGCAATAGGATACTTTATTTTAACCCATTAACAACCAATGTTACTATATGGAAACATATGCGTCTCGAATTTTCATTAAATACTGCATAATATTTCAAAAGTTTTAGTGCCAGTTTTTTAAAAAAAGTAAAATTAGCATGCAATAATAACTTATTTCTGCTCAATGGCTACATAGTTTTCACCAAAATGTTGCTTCAAGTCTAAAAATGTCTGTTTTTTATGGTTTTCTTTCGGTCCTAATGGATTAAATTGCACTTCGGTTAAACGAGAACAAAATCAATAAACGCTTTTAAATTTCCTTCAATTTGATACCAAAATCATGTATGTAGTTTGAAAACTGTGAAAAATTTTAGTACCAGATCTTTTTAGTATTAATTATAAGCTGAGAATGAGAGAAAAACGACTTGAAATTCACACTTTTAGCTTTGAAGGCAAATATTTCAGTCAGTTTGCAATGGATTTCAATAATTTTTTTTGAAAAATGTTGTTTGTTAAAATATCCTTCAAACATAAGTTGAAATTTTTACTAAACCAAAGTATTAATATTTTTAAAAATTTTTTTAAAAAATGTTAAAAAATTTTTAGTTTAAGCCAAAAAATTGGATACAAGTTGTTTCTGTTGTAAAAAAAATTAAATCCAAAATTTAGGTTTTCGATTTCCTATCAGATGATATAACAATCTTAAGGTTAATAATTTGTAGTATTACTTAAACAATAAAAAATCGTTTTGGTAGCGAAAAATCAAGCCTACCCACTATCAATTTTTGAATGAAAACTTTTTGAAAACCCGGCGAAGCGGCGGGTTTAAGCTAGTATACGATAAAAATAAAAAATACACTTTTGTATTAGAATCCATCATCTGAGCTAATTCTACCGAATAAACTGCATTTACCTCTAAATGTGATGAAATGAAATATAGCTTTAGACTATCCCATTGTTCAATAACGCGGTTTATGACATTTTCAAGATAAAGCCACCTTGTTTGCGAAATACCTAATATTTTATGAGGCTTAACACTGCAATATTCTTGAAATTCTATTATTCTTTTTGGACTGTGTGAAAAAAAGTTATATATATTTCGGCAAAGCTTCTCGGTTTCGATTGGCAGTTTTTTACAAGCATAAGCAGAGCACAAATGCAGCGAATGACATGTACATTTAATATAAAATAAGTTAACATCATTTTTAAATTTAGTTTTTAGGCCGTTAATATGACCAGCCATAACGCTGGCCCCGTCAGTTGCAAGGCCAATTAAGTTGCTCAATGGTACTTCATGTAAATTAAAAAATTCTTTAATTTTTTCATAAATAGAATTATCATCGGTTTCAAATAATTCCAGTAATCCAAGAAACCTGTCTTGAACTCTTCGTGTTAGCTCATCAACGTACCTAACGACTAGAACCAATGATTTTTTTTTTGATACATCCGTCGTTTCGTCTACAATCAACGAAAATTTGGTTTTTTTCAGTGAAGAAACGATTTTATTTTTGGCTTTTAACCCTAAACTTTCTGTTAATTGTGTGGATTTTGTCCTTCCACATTTTAATTCCTTTGCTATTTTGGAGTCTGGACAACATTCGTATAATAACGCTGGCAGAAAATCCATTAGCATAAAAGGCAAGTTGTGGTTTATGCAAAACATGACCAATGTAAGTTCTGCGAAACGGACTTGTTTGTGATGATGCTGGTTTTCAACATTTTGGAAAGCGTCCAATTGCTTTTGGTTTTTTTTAGCTTCAATATTCTTAATATGAACAGGCTTGGTTGCATGAACTCTTAGGTGAGCGACGTGACATACTAAGCTTTTATCACAAGCAATGCAAAAAGCCTTACCGTTTTTGTCCTGCAACCATGCAAACATTTCTAGCCATTCTGTTCGAAATTTCCTTTTCGTTTTTATTGCTTGACTGAATAATAGAATATATTGTGTAAAATAAAGTTTCAATTTCCAAATAAATGTACTACCTACTGCAAGCTGGATCGGCATCTCCAGTATCATCGTCGCCTGTATTGTGCCGTGCTTTCTTTGTTACAAATCTTTATAAAAGCAATGTTGTTAAGGGGGTCTTCTCATTGAGCAACCTTTTTTTCAACTTTTTTTTTATGCATTTATTTATAGCTTGGGTAGTTGTGAATATGCCCCTAAAAGGATTTTTAGAAATTCGAAATACTTTAGAAGATACAGCCTTTTTTGTGAAGCAAGGTCTGATGGACAAGAAGGTGATGGTAATAAAACCAGCTTACGAAGCGCTGTCGGCAGATAATTTGCTTGAAAGATGCCTTGGATCTGAAACTCAGAATTCCAATGAGTCCTACAATTCTGTTCTTTGGTCACTTTCGCCCAAACACATCAACTCAGGCGCACGCACCATCGAAGTGGCCAATTTCATTGCAACGTGACTCTTCAACGACGGTTTTATACCCATACCTAAAATTATGGGTTTGATGGGTATTGCGATTGGCAAAAACGCATACGAATACGCACTATCTCGCAATGAAGACAGATTGAACCGATCAGAGACTCGAGCTGCGGCATCATCAAAAGCTGGCAGAACGGCTCGCAGAGCAGAGAGGGCAGCAGAAAGCAGTTTCTACGAAAAAGAGGAAGGTGGCCTGTATGGAGCTGGCATCGCCGACTAATATTTGTAAGTAAAAATTGTCAGCTCTTTAAAACTGCATTTAAACATTTTTGATTTTTTTTTTTTTTCCCCAAAAAAATTACTTCAAACTTTAAACGCGTTTATCTCGAACCCACGTTTTTCGAACTGGCGGCCATGATATCTCCAGTTCAACTGAACCGATTTTCATGAAACAAAATGGAATCGACGCAGAATTCTCACCATTCTCGGGTGAACCTCGACCATAATTTTAAAAAATTTTTTACTATTTTTTTTTTACACTAAACTACAAAAAAAAAACCCGAAATTGAAATTTTTTTTTTGAATGGCCGCCATTTTGTCAAAAAAAATCACAAAATTAAGCTTGAGGTTCACCCGAGAATTACATCTATACTGATTATAACCCCGTTTTTTTTTTTAATTTCAGACGCTCCGGAGACCCGGAATCGTGGCCGCCGTGACGACACCTTTTTTTTCACCACCAACTTTGAAGTCTCATTACTTTTTGAACAACCCACGTATCGAGGCAAAAAAAATTTTTTTATTTACTTTGAACCTTTTGTAACACAATAAATAAAAAAAGTTTTCAATTTTTCTTTGCGTTTTCAAATAAGAATTTTTTTAAAAAGGGTCCAAAAAACGGGTTTTGAATGAGAAGACCGCCTTAAATTAAAATAAACATTATATGCATAAATATACTTACTTATCCATAATTTTTTTTGCACATTACAATACCGCGACAGCAGCAACCAAAAACATAAGAGAACATAAATGGCGCGCAATTTTGACAGCCGACACAACTGAATTACGAAGCGTTCAAAAATATGACACTTGGGAAGTGTTTTAAAATGTTCATTATTTTCAAAGGGTGAACCAAAGGTTGAAGGTTGGCATACACATTTTTTTCATATCTGTGAGTTTCATATGCAAATTATTTTTAATGTCTTCAAAAATAAGAAAAATCTACCAAAATCAACCAATTTGAAAAAAAAATTACCAATCTACCAAAATCCGATTTGGAGAAAAAAATCTACCACGTTTGGTAGAATTCTACCAAAGCGGCAACGCTGCTTGCAAGTATGCTAGCTTACAAGCGAACGGCACGAAGTCCCAAGTAAAGGAAAAATTGATGCCTTCGGCAAAAAGCTTGAAATTGGAGGCAAGTATCCACTATAAAAACAAGTATCCAAAAAATGCAATGAGCTTGTGTAGGAAAAGCTTAAGCGTATTTGGACTTCTAAGAGTTCTGTGGACTCCGTGGTTGGCAGTTTTAGGGGGTAGCTGATTTTGAAATTGATGTAAAAATTTAAATTCAAGATGGCGAATAGAGTTGCCACCTGGATTTTTTTTTGTATTTTTGCGAATTCTTGTTATTTTGAATTTCTGACAACGGACTTGATTTCGAATCTAATATCACAGTTTTAAAATTTAAGATGGAGGATAGGCTTGCCACCTAAATTTTCACCAGAGTGCTGCCACCTAGTAAAATGTATTTTTAAGAGTTTTAAACACCATTTAACAGTGTTAAGGGGTCACTGACTTCGAATCTGATGTCAGAATTTTAAAATTTAAGATGGTTCAAAGTGTTGCCACCTAAAATTTTTTATTTTGACGAATTTGGTGCTGGAGCGAACAATAGGTAAAAATAGGTACCCCATTTGCTATATGTTTAAGGGGGTCCCGAAACACGTGTTTGACTTACAATTTGACTTGCAGTGGACAGTTAAACACGTGTTTCGACGTGTCCCCCCTAAAAATGTAGCAAATGGGGGCTGATAGGCCCCTCTATTTGTGCGTCTCAGAAATGCTACCCCCCTTATAAACTCCCAAAATATGGTTATTTTTTACCAATCTTGCTTCCCCTTCGAGATATGGCACTTTTTCTACTTTTTCGAAAATTTTTCAAGGATTTTTCGAGGATTTTTCGATATATTTAAATTTTTTGTTGTTCCATATCTCGGGAGGGTAGCAAAATAGGTAAAAAGTAACCATTTTTTGGAGGTTGATAATGGAGGAACCATTCTTGAGATACACGTGCACCCCTAAAAATATGGTGAATGGGGGCACATAGACCCCCCTATTCGCGTGTCTCAAGAATGCTTCCTCCCTTATCAACCCCCAAAAAATGGTTACTTTTTACCTATTTTGCTACCCTCCCGAGATATGGAACAACAAAAAATTTAAATTTATCGAAAAATCCTCGAAAAATCCTCGAAAAATCTTCGAAAAAGTAGAAAAAGTGCCATATCTCGAAGGGGAAGCAATATAGGTAAAAAATAACCATTTTTTGAGCGTTTATAAGGGGGTAGCATTTTTGAGACGCACAAATAGAGGGGTCTATCATCCCCTTATTTGCTACATTTTTAGGGGGGACACGTCGGAACACGTGTTTAAATGTCCACTGCAAGTCAAATTGTAAGTCAAACACGTGGTTCGGGACCCCCTTAAACATATAGCAAATGGGGTACCTATTTTACCTATTGTTCGCTCCAGCACCAAATTCGTCAAAATAAAAAATTTTAGGTGGCAACACTTTGAACCATCTTAAATTTTAAAATTCTGACATCAGATTCGAAGTCATCGACCCCTTAACACTATTAAATTATATTCAAAACTCTTATACATTTTGGTAGGTGGCAACACTGTTATAAAAAAATTACACAATTTTGAAATTCTGGCAACGGATTCGGACTCAGCGACCCATTTTTACCTAGTGTTTGCTCTAGCACCGAATTCGTGACAATAAAAAAATTTTAGGTGGCAGCACTAATAATCATTTTGAATTTTAAAATTTTGACATCAGATTCGAAGTCAGCGGCCCCTTAACACTGTTAAAACTCTTAAAAATGCATTTTACTAGGTGGCAACACTATGTAGAAAATTTAGGTGGCAAGCCTATCCTCCATCTTAAATTTTAAAACTGTGATATTAGATTCGAAATCAAATCCGTTGTCAGATATTCAAAATAACAGGAATTCGCAAAAATAAAAAAAAAATCAAGGTGGCAACTCTATACGCCCTCTTGAATTTTAAATTTTTACATCAATTTCAAAATCAGCTACCCCCTAAAACTGCCAACCACGAAGTCTACAGAACCCTTAAAAGTCTTAATACGCTTAAGATTTTCCTAAACAAGCTAATTGAATTTTTTCGGATACTTGCTTTAAATTCAATTAATTGGATACTTGCGAGCTTAAAAGCTTTTGCCGAACATTTCAAGCTTTTCAACTTTCTTACCCGACGTAGTAAGCCTCAACAAGCAAGCCAACGAAAAAGCTTGGATATGACTTGTAATTGTTTGCTATTTTTATAAGCAGGCCAAAGCTTGCTTTTTCAAGTTTGGATACATTCTTGAACTCAAGTACTGGAAAAAGCTTGAATTTCAAGTAGGCTTGTGCAGTCCTCTGGTAGGAATGTCAATTTTCGGGTTTTTTCGATCCCAGGATTTTCGGGATCTGAAAGTACAATCCCGGGATCGTCCCTAAATTCAGGCATTTTTTGTTTTTAGCCGACTTAAAAAATGAGGAGGTTCTCAAGTTCGTCGGTTTCTCTGTTTTTTTTTGTTTGGCGTGGCAATAGATATATAGAAACTGGGCGTGGCAATAATAGATCTCGCAATACTAGATACTACTGTATCTCTAATAATATTGACACTAGGGTACTGCAATTTAGTGTAGAAGTAGGCAAAATTATTACAAATTACGGGCAAGAAAATGGGCGTAATTCGACAAATGGGCGTGGCAATATTAGGAAAACAGTGTATCTTGAATAATTTTGAGGCTAGAGTACTGCCATTTAATATAGGGGTAGGCATAATTATTACAAATTATCGTCAATAAAGTGGGCGTTATTCGACTAATGGGCGTGGCAGTATTATAAAAACACGGTATCTCAAATAATATGGACACTAGGGTACTGAAATTAAATGTAGTGGTAGACACAGTTAATACAAATTACGGTCAAGAAAATGGGCGTTATTCGACAAATGGGCGTGGCAATATTAGAAAAAGAGTATATCTCGAATAATATTGATGCTATAGTACTGCAATTTAGTATAAGGGTAGGCATTACTATTACAAATTATGGCCAATAAAGTGGGCGTTATTCGACAAATGGGCGTGGCAATATTATAAAAACACTATATCTCGAATAATATGGACATTAGGGTACTGAAATTTAGTGTAGTGGTAGGCACAATTATTACAAATTGCCGTCAACAAAACGGGCGTTATTTGACGAATGGGCGTGGCAATATTAGAAAAAGAGTATATCTCGAATAATATTTATACTAAGGTACTGCAATTTGGTATAGGGGTAGGCATCATTAGAAAAATTACGGTGATGAAAGTGGGCGGATTTCGACTACTGGGCGTGGCAATATTAGAAAAACAGTGTATCTCGAATAATATTGACACTAGGGCACTGAAATTTATTGTAGTACAGGGGTAGGCAGAATTATTAAAAATTATGGTCAATAAAGTAGGCGTTATTCGATAAATGGGCGTGGCAATACTATATAAACACTATCGCAGTTCATATTGACGATGGGGTACTGAAATAAAGTACAGGGGTAGGCACAATTATTGGAAATAACGCTCCAGAAAGTGGGCGCTTATTTCACAAAGGGGCGTGGCAAAATTTGAAAAACACTATATCTCGAATAATATTGACACTAGGGTAATAAAACTCGTTACAAGAATGGGTATAATAATTTCAAAACATGTGACATCTAATTTAAATTTAAGAGGCAGATATTTGAAATAACCAACAAACTTTCAGATTTTAATGGAACAAATTTTTTCGGAACAATTTTATTTATGTTGTTTATACACTTTTTTCGAAAATTTATCATATTCTCTAAAAAGGAAGAAATAAAAAATTTTTAAAAAAAAAACAACCGACTACAAAATCACTACAAAGTTAAATATAATTTAAAAAAAAAATACTTTTTCTTTTAATTTCTTGGCCATATTTGATAATTTATTTAAACATATTATTATATATGAAATTTTATTATCTTAATTCTTTTCTTATTTGTTTTATTATCATAAATATATTAATTTCTGGATGAATACAAATGCTTTGAAGTTGGCGCTTCTGATTAAAAGTCTGATTATATAAGCGCCAACCTTAAAAGCTTTTGTTTTCATCTAGAAATTAATATATTTATGATAATAAAACAAATAAGAAAAAATTAAGATAATAAAATTTCATATATAATAATATGTTTAAATAAATTATCAAATATGGCCAAGAAATTAAATTATATTTTACTTTGTAGTGATTTTGTGGTCGGTTGTTTTTTTTTTTTAAATTTTTTATTTCTTCCTTTTTAGAGAATATGATAAATTTTCGAAAAAAGTGTATACACAACATAAATAAAATTGTTCCGAAAAAATTTGTTCCATTAAAATCTGAAAGTTTGTTGGTTATTTCAAATATCTGCCTCTTAAATTTAAATTAGATGTCACATGTTTTGAAATTATTATACCCATTCTTGTTACGAGTTTTATTACCCTAGTGTCAATATTATTCGAGATATAGTGTTTTTCAAATATTGCCACGCCCCTTTGTTAAATAAGCGCGCCCACTTTCTGGAGCGGTATTTCCAGTAATTGTGCCTACCCCTGTACTTTATTTCAGTACCCCAGCGTCAATATTAACTGCGATAGTGTTTATCTAGTATTGCCACGCCCATTTATCGAATAGCGCCTACTTTATTGACCATAATTTTTAATAATTCTGCCAACCCCTGTACTACAATAAATTTCAGTGCCCTAGTGTCAATATTATTCAAGATGCACTGTGTTTCTAATATTGCCACTCCCAGTAGTCGAAAGCCGCCCACTTTCTTCGCCGTAATTTTTACTTATAATGCCTACCCCTATACCAAATTGCAGTACCATAGTATCAATATTATTCGAGTTATACTCTTTTTCTAATATTGCCACGCCCATTTTCTTGACGGAAATTTGTAATAATTGTGCATACCACTACACTAAATTTCAGTACCCTAGTGTCCATATTATTCGAGATACAGTGTTTTTATAATATTGCCACGCCCATTTGTCGAATATCGCCCACTTTATTGGCCATAATTTGTTATAGTAATGCCTACCCTTATACTAAATTGCAGTACTTTAGTATCAATATTACTCGAGATATACTCTTTTTCTAATATTGCCACGCCCATTTGTCAAATAACGCCCATTTTCTTGACCGTAATTTGTATTAACTGTGTCTAGCCCTACATTAAATTTCAGTACCCTAGTGTCTATATTATTCGAGATACAGTGTTTTTATAATACTGCCACGCCCATTTGTCGAATAACGCCCACTTTATTGACGTTAATTTGTTATAATAATGAATACCCCTATACTAAATTGCAGTACTCTAGCCTCAAAATTATTCAAGATACACTGTTTTTCTTATATTGCCACGCCCATTTGTCGAATTACGCCCAGTTTCTTGCCAGTTATTTGTAATAATTGCGCCTACCCCTACACTAAATTGCAGTACCCTGGTGTCAATATTATTCGAGATACACTAGTATTTATTATTGCGAGATATACTATTGCCACGCCCAGTTATCGAATACCGCATACTTTTTTACGGGCACCTCCATGCTTATCATATCTATCTGTTCCCCAAAAATTATGGCAATCAGGCATATGGTTTAGGAGTTATCGATGTACATACATTTAAAAAAAAAAAAAAAAAAAAAAAAAAAAACAGAGAAACCGACGAACTTGAGAACTTCCTCCTTTTTGAAGTCGGTTAACAAATCATAAACTTAAATTGATTCAATAGCAGCGAGAACCTTCGCATACGATAAAATTTTTTTTATGAACTGCCACTAGCATGTGTAGCACCTCTTGCATGAAAGCATGAAAGTTCTAAATTCTTGGAATCATAGTATTGGTACACATATTCTTTCGCACTTTCACTGTCACTGGCCTGTTTAACCGGCCTGTAAAGCGAACACTTTCGTCTCTACTCGTTACGGAGCAACTCGTCTATTTTGGTTGGGCCTTTAGGTGTGTTTCCGTACTCATTTTCGATTAAAAGTCGAGTAAAGTTATTAATGTTATTTTAACACAATCTCAGATTTTTTCCCCAATAGTTGAAAATTTTTTTTTAAATTGAAATTGAAAATTGTTTTAAAATTTTTATACAAACAGAGAAGACACGCTCCTCTAACTTAACAAATTGACTCAGAGGTAGCCTTGTAATATTTCTTTTTCGACAATATTTTCAATAAAGCAATTAAAACAGATTAAAAAAATATACGGATTGCTACGGATTTTTTGTTTCCAAAAATTTGCAAAAAATACGGAATTTTTCGAAAAATATCTGGCAGTACTATCACTGATGGAAAGTTAAATTTTGTATCAAGGTTCACTAATATAGGTTAAGTCACTTGAGAGAAAAGCACTCTTTTTTCGCCTTTGCTCGAACTGTCAAAGTAGCTGTTAGCTAAAAATTGTACAGATTCAGATTTTTTTTTTTCTTGATTTCCTTTCATCCATTCTGTGAGTTTGACAGAGCTTCTCTCAAGTGACTTAACCTATATTAATCAACCTTATTTTGTATTGATTTTGACAACTCCCGATCGCCGCTCGTGAGAAAATAGGTAGTTGTAAAAGCTACCTGGTAATTATGTATCATACGCAGCTCTGCCATATATTTTTTTGAAAATCCTGTAATTTTCAAAAAAATCCTGTATTTTTAGAGAAAATACTGCTCTTATAAAAGGACTAAAAACAAATATTTTAAAATTTTGTTATTATAACATTTTTAATATTTTATTTAAAGTAAGTTATAATTTTACAAAAATATCACTTTCTTATTAGGTATGCAATAAAATTAACAAAAATAAATTAAATAATAAGTTTTTAAAGCAATTCATTCGCAATGTTGAGATCATTGAACATATCGCACACTAAATACAATATAGTCACAACTCAAAATTTACAAATTGTTACTTTGTAATTTTAAACCCTTTGTAGTGATCATATACATTGAATGTAACACATCAAATAAATTTTGTACACATCTTCTTTCTCTATAGTTAAAAAACAAAATTTTGTCTCATTGCTTTGTAAGGAGCTCCGTCAAAAATAAAATTGATTTTGGCCTCACCTAGAAATTTACAAATTTTGAGTTGTGACTGTTTTGTATTTAGTGTGCGATATATAGTTAAATTTTTTTTTTCATAAACAATTTTTCCAAACTTCTTAATCATTTCTGATGACTATTCAAATCACAGAATCACATTCTAAGAATGTATTAAAATTAACAAAAATAAATTAAAGGGACATGACACCCTCAAAAAATTTTTTAATGTATTAAAATACGTATTAGTTCACTAAAAAATAAGATATAATTTTTAAAAAGTTACACACCTATATTTAGGTAAAAACAATACACAATAAAAATTTTTCTAAATATTTTTAATCACACATGTATATGGCTACTGGAATTTTTTTAACAAACATCAAAAACTCACAGCGAGCGTGATGCGGCTCACTGCAACATCTGAACACAAAAACAAAAAACGGGGTCTTCATCAACATCAAAACCGCCGTGGAATGTACTAGGAGAAAAAATGTTTGTCGAAAAATTACGAAGTGGCGGTATTATTTTCGAAAAAAGTTTTTTTTCGTACTTAAAATTTCAGTACGATCGGTTGAGTAGTTTTTATTTTATCACGCCCGCAATGTGTTTTTTTTTAAATTTCCAGTAGCCACATATGTGTTTAAAAAATTAAAAAAAATTTTTTGTGTAATTTTTTTAACCTCAAAATATATGTTTAATTTTTCAAAATTATATCATATTTTTTATTCAACTTAAACGCGTTTTAAGATTTTTAAAAAATTTTTGGGAAGGTCATGTCCCCTTAAAAAAATTATATTTAAAGCAATTAAATCACATCGTTGAGATTAATAAAATTATATAATTAAAATATTTCTTTATTTTTCATAAGCAATTTTCCCAAACTTCATTTCTGCTGACGTTTCGAAATTTGTACAATTCTTATAATTTTTCATTAAAAAATCTTTTGTACGAAGAATCCCACACAAGGTGGGAATTTCTATTTTATTTCTTATTTTTGTTTTGTTTTTATTTATTTGAGAAAAAATCCGTTCAACATTTGCTGTTGCTACTAGAATCGATAAAATAGCATAAACAAGTTTTTTTAGTAATAGAAAGACTTCGGAATTATCTACACGTTTTTGATCAAAAACTACTTTCCAAAAAGTTTCAATATTCTTTTCATTTATAAGATTTAAATCTATGAAACTTAAGTGGCGCAGGTCATGCCATTCATCGTCCACTTCTTCCCTTTCTTCATATTTAATTACATTAGGAAGAAAAGTACACAAACTTAAAAAAGAGATATATTTTTTATTTAAAACAGTTGAAGGTGCTAAAAGTTCTACGCATTTTAGAAAAGCATTGTCAAAGTCAAACTTTTTTAACTGTGACTAGAGTCTAAAAATTGAAAAATTAAGTTAAAACATTAAATAAACGACAATTTCCTTATCTTATCAGGTTTTGTTAAGTATTTGTCCATTTGTAATTTGCAAAAGACTAGCGAAAAAAGAAATTAACAAAAACGATGACAGCAACAATGACAGGAAAAGCGCTGCCACATGATCAAATTTTTGAAAGGATGTAAAAAGTAGTAGCAACTTTATTTGCTACTTTTATATAAGTACTTACATATAATTTATAAACATAAAATTTCTATTTTTTTTTATTCAGCGAAAATTGAAGAACTGGATTAAAAAAAATCCTGCCCACATCCTGAGAGAAATATGATCCTGTCTACCTGCTCAAAATACTGCCCAAAACAGGATTAACTGCCCATATGGTAACGCTGATCATAGGGCGCATTCATCGGAGTCAACTGTTGTGAATTATTATGGTAGCGATACTTTAGTAAGCGATGTTTTTGTATAAATATATTTTCCTCTAAGCATCAGAAAAGTTGTCAAAGTTTAGAATTTAGAGTCAAAGGGTAACCCTAACTTTTTTAAAAAAGAAAAGATTATATTTTTCTCAATTTTTCACCATTCATTCTCTAACACTCTTTCGCATCGATCAGTTGTGTTGTTATTTAAAGCGTTCTTTGAAAAAAACATAAGCTTGTAACTACATTTTTTGAGGTGTATCAGTTAAGGGTTAAAGCACTCAACAGTTGAGTTCAGGTAGCATAGAATTTTTCGCTCGATTGAATGGCGTCCGCTAACTGATCAGTTTTAGTGAGCGCTCCAATAATTGTACCATTCAGCGAATTTTTACACAACTGTTGACTCCGCTGACTGCGGCCATAGTTAGTAGTAATTCGAGATATTTTCAAGAATATTTTGATGAGGAATGATAGCATTTAGTTCCAGAAGTCGAACAAAAGTTTCCTTTAGTGATTATCTTTATTATTAAGGGAGATATAAAATGAATGAACTTACGCCACTTGTGCTCTGAGCAGCTCAATACACAACCAATATCAAACCCGAGGTTATAATCGCTAACAAGACAAGCGTAAATGTAGAAGGAGTCGGTAACATCAATATGGAACTGCATAACACTGTCTTGCATGTACCTGATCTTTGCACAAATCTATTGTTAGTATCAAAAATTGTCAGCAAAGGACATCAAGTTTTGTTCAGCAACAATGGATGCAGGGTCATCAACGACGAAGGGTATGTGATTGCGACTGCTGATCATATCAATGAGATCTTTCGCCTGAATAAAGTAAGGAATCAAACGGCTTATATATCCTGTGAGAAAGATAACTGCGTTTACATAATACGGCGGTTACGGTTACATAACGGCGTTTTTAAGAAGATGGTGGACGGTTCAGTGAGTGGAATTTGCAACAATGATGACGAAAAATGAATAACGTGCGTTAAAGCAAAAATTACTCCTTTACCTTTTAACGATATTGGAACGCGTGCAACTGAAGTGCTTGAGCTGGTTCACACTGACGAATGTGACGAATGGAACAAAAGTAGATTGGAGGTTCAAGATATGTGCTGGTTTTCCTGGATGACTTCGCAAGAAAAGATTTTGTTTATTTTCTTCAAGGCAAAGATGAAGTTTTTTAAAAGTTTGTCGAGTTACTGAATATACCAATGCAAATATGATGAAAATCTTCGGGAATTCTGGAATTCAGCATCAACTCACAGTGCCATACACACCAGAACAAAATGATATGGCAGAACGGATGAATCGGACACTAATTGAGAAAGCGCGAAGTTTCCTGATAGAAGCGAGACTAGAAAAGAAATTTTGGGCTGAAGCCATGACCACAGCAGCGTATTTGATAAATCATACACCATGCAAAGGACTGCAGGAGAAAACCCCGGAAGAACTTTGGTCAAATAAAAAGCCAAATCTTCAACATTTAAAGGTGTTTGGGTGCCAAGCAGTAATTCATGTGCCAAAAGAAAACAGGAGAAAGCTGGATCCTAAGGGTAAGGACGTAATATTCGTGGAATACTCACCACATCACTTATCGTATCGATTTTACGATCCAGACAAAAATAAGGTCATAGTTCATAGAGACGCAGTGTTTTTTGAAAAAAAATTCTTTGAACGAGTGAATGAAGAAGTTGATGATTTTTATATCACCGATATGTAATTCAGTGGGGGAAACGACACTAAATATAAATGGCGATTTGCCCCTTGAAAATGATGAACACGAACAGTTCTTTTCAGGTGATGAAGGTGCCATTGAAACACCATCTGATATTGGAATTGCATATGAAGCAGAGCACCAAGATGAACCTTTGAGAGAATTAAGAAGATCAACTCGGGAACGAAGGCCGGTGGTTAGAGATAATTATGTTTCATATGTTGCAAGAGAACTCTTTGATGAAGATCCAAGGACTATCAAAGAAGCATTGGCATGCAGAAATTCCGAGAAGTGGAGACAAGCGATGTTAAAAGAGTATAATTCCTTGTTGGAAAACAGAACGTGGAAGTTAGTCCACCTACCAGAGGGTAAAAAACCCATCGATTGCAAATGGACCTTCAAGACAAAACGAGACTCAAGTGGCAACGTAGAGCGATAGAAGGCAAGACTTGTGATTAAAGGATACTCTCAGCGGTATGGAATTGATTACCAAGAGACTTTTTCGCCAGTTGTAAGGTACTCATCCATACGACTTGTACTCAGCTTAGACGCTTTGATATCGATAATGATCAAATGGATGTGATAACAGCGTTTTTACAAAGCGTGCTGAAAGAAGAGATATATATGAAACATTCTGAAAGCTTTCCAGTGGAAAATGGAAAAGTATGTAAGCTTGAAAAATCTTTATATGGGCTAAAGCAAGCAAGTCGTGTTTGGAATAAGAAGCTGGACAAGGTACTCAAAAATATCGGTTTAAATTAGTTGCATACAGATCCGTGTATATACTACAATATAACGAAGGATCAAATCACATATTTAGCGATATACCCGGACGATATTCGTATGTTCATGAACAGTTTAGAGTACAAGAAAAACATAAAGGAGGAACTTAAAAGCAATTTTAATATGAGGGACTTAGGTGAAGTCAACTTTATGCTTGGAATGAAAGTTACTCGTAATCGAAAATTGGGTAAACTCTGGATTGATCAAGAAAATACATAAAGAATATTTTGAAACGGTATAGTATGGATGATTGCAATGCGATCTCAACACCAATTGACATCAATCAGAAGCTATCTCAAGAACTTTGTCCATCAAGTGATGAAGAAAAAGTTGAGATGAAGACAGTACCTTATCAAGAAGCAATCGGAAGCATTATGTATGCAGCTCAGGTAAATCGCCCAGACTTATGTTTTGCAGTGGGGATGTTATCCAAATTTAAAAACAACCCCGCAAGAGCTCATTGGACTGCTGTAGAGCGCATACTGAGATATATGAAAGGTACAGATCATTGGAAGATTGAATACAGCGGAGACGATAAAGGAACCCTAGAAGGATACTCTGACGCTGACTGGGCTGGTGATGCAAGCGATAGAAAATCAGTCACGGGATATATTTTCAAGTATCAAGGAGTTAGTGTATAGTGGGTTTCTAAAAAACAACCTACTGTAGCTCTCTCGACAACTGAATCAGAATATATGGCTCTATAATACACATCGCAGGAGGCTCTGTGGTTGAAGTCCTCTGTGATAGGAACTTCACAATACATCAAAGGAACTTAAAATTCGATGTGGTAACAAGAGTGCAATCATTATACCATGGTGTAGCATGCCTGTTAGCTAACAGCTGCTTTGACAGTTCGAGCAAAGGCAAAAAAAGAGTGCATTACTCTCAAGTGACTAAACCTATATTAATCAGCATTGGTTATAAATATAAAACGACAAACGTAACAAAACAATAAAAAACGAAACAAAAAAAAAAAGTTGTGAAACAAAATCGTGAAAACCGCTCGCGAAATTAAAATTAAACGATTTTTAAAGGCAAACACAAAAATACAATAAGAAACATATTAAAAAAGTGAGAATTACAAAGAAATAAGTGAAGTGAACTCAATTAGAGAAAATAGAAAGAAATTAAAAAACAAAAAAAAAAACGAAAGGATTAGAAGAAAGAGTCAATAATAGGAAGCGGAAATAAAGGAAACGAATGAAAAAGAAAGTAAAAACAAAAACAATAAAGATAAACAAAAGAACAGAACTCAAATAAAAAGGTAAAGAACACATTGAATATAATAAATTTGAATATTTTACAATGAAAAGAAAAGAAAGAAAGAAAGAAAAGAAAGATTTTTAAAATAAATACGCTCAAAATGGAGCAACTAAGCGAAAGGGTTCCTTCGCTAAAAAAAAAGCCCACTGGTGGTTCAAAGTCGGAACTCATTCAACGTCTATATGAGGCGTTGGGTAGTGATGAAGTTCCCATCAATCAAAACTCAGAAATATATTAACAAATGTAACGACTTTGTTGCAAGCTCCTCAGCAAGACCCTGTAGCGGAGCGAATTTGGGTCAACCAACATTCAAAAAAAAAAAAACGCAAACAAAAATAAATTCGTCTGGCAATGCTGAGCGGTGAGGCCGACCAGGGAAGCAGCAGCCCTGACCTTGTATTTGTTTTGAGGGCGCACGGTGAATGCGCCCCTGGGGCCTTCGCACAGGCATTTAGTCAGGGCGCCTGCTTACCTCAGCCGACGCCACCGCTCCTGGTCAGGTGACCCGCGGACCCGAAGTTGGCCACGACTGCACGTGCTGGTTAGCCTATGTGCTAGCAGTTCGGGAGTGATGGGGGGGTTCGTGGTGGCCAACCCCGTGTACCATCGCCGTACAAATATTTCACGTGCAATAAAAAAATATATAGCGTCGAGATTTGGACCAACAAATATTAAAGTTACCGGACCTGAAAAGAAAGAAAATTAAATTTTAAAAAAAATTGGAAAAGATTTGGCGCATGTGATTGCGGTCGTTGCTGTTGGGGTGTCGGTGTGTGCGCCGCTGCTAAGGCTGTTGCGGCTGCTCAATTTGCTGATGTTGCGCTGCGGTTTTTGTGGCACTTTAAGTGTATGTTTCGATAGGGTATAACGGTGGTGGTGCCGGCGCTACTATGACTGCTGCTGTTGCACGTTGCGATGCGAGGTAGCGGTGCTGCTGCTGGGTGAGCCACACTTATGGCTGTAGCCACTGCTGTTGCTGTCGTTGCGCAGTTGATGGCCCCAAAATTAGGGACTTCTAGTTGTGGATCTGGTGGTGCGGTGCTAACAAAACAATTGTTAGCTTGCAAGCTAGCCCCTGAAACAATCACTTACCGGTCCGTGGTAGGCTGTACTGCTGCTAAAACCAAAAAGAACCTTTTTTTTCTTTGGTAGGCGGAAGTTTGCCATTCGCATGCCATGCCAATTTTATTTTACATTTGTCAAAGATGTCGACAGGGAGCGTTCTGAAATTTGAGAACCATAGCTGAGGGTGTGCTTAAACTTTATAACATTTACTGAGGAGTGCTCTTCGAACTTTACATGTGTGAAACACTTGCGCATGGATAACAAGGCTCACGCGTTCGAAGTGCGACAGCTGGACAGGACCTGCGACAGCTGTCTGAGTTAAAGTGAAACTTGTCAGAATAAAGGTCATAGTTGGTAAAATCAAACTTGTCAAAATTAACACGTCAGATTTAAATGAAATAAAACTGTATAAAAAAAATGTCGAGTGAATAAATTAAACTGTCAGATTGGAATAAAGAAAAAAAAATGTGAGGGGTATGTGACTGGATTGTCAGAATTAATTGAAGTAAAAAAAAAATGGTACGAGTTAAACAAAAAAAAATAAAAATGTCAGAATTTAAATGACCGTAATTTGTCACATATGACATACGACGACCCGTCAAATTAAGATGTACAATACACGTCAAATTTAAATTAAAGGAACTGTCAGAATTGAATAAAAGATAAACGTCAAAGTTAAATTAAATACCAATGTCGGATTTCAATGTCAAAGAAATGTCAGATTTCATCGGACATAAAATGTCAGAAATAAAAATGGTATACCGTCCGTTTTGAAATACAAGAACTGTCAACGTAATCTGTCACGCGACGTGTTGATGGTAAAGTCAAAACGTCGCTGTCAAAGTAAAACGTCAACTGTCATTTAATGTGTTGACTGTAAAGGTAATATGTCAGCTGTCACATTCATCTGTCAGACAACGTGTTGCCGGTAAAGTCAATATGTTAGCTGTCAAAGTCATCTGTCAGCTGTCACAGTAAAACGTCAACTGTCACTTAATGTGTTGACTGTAATAGTAATATGTCAGCTGTCAAAGTCAAAGTGTAAGCTGTCGAAGTAAAACGTCAACTGTCATTTAATGTGTTGACTGTAAAGGTAATATGTCAGCTGTCACATTCATCTGTCAGACAACGTGTTGCCGGTAAAGTCAATATGTTAGCTGTCAAAGTCATCTGTCAGCTGTCACACCTCGAACGCGCCAGCCGTGGCATATGCAGTATGTCACTCATGTTTGCAAACGACACAGCCATGGCGTATTCTGACCTGCATGTTCGAATGTGGATTCAACTTCACAGTCAACGCCACCTTCAAACATGAAAGCCAGAACCCATCACTTAGTGTGCCGTTACAACCCTCAACGCAAGGAGAAAAAATTATTTACTATAGTTTTCGAATGACTGCTTTAAAACAACGGGCTTGTTTAAGTGAAAATGCAATTATTAAATATTCGCGTGAAGGGTTGAATAATAGAGACCTTCAAATAGCTATAGCCCCATTACGTTTCGATAGTATGAAGCAAATGCGTGAAACAATAATTAATGATATGATGATGACTTAATAAATGTGAAAAAAATCATTTGAAAAAAAAATACCCAAATTCCTACGGCAATTAAATAATACCACACTGAATTCCCATGCTAATTAAAAAATACCACGCTGAATTAAAAAATACCATGGGAAATCCCAAAAAAAAAAATTCCCAATCTTGCTACCACCTGTAGCTCGTTCCTGTAACAAAATCGGCAAGTTGCCGATTTGTGTGACGTCATGCGTTATCGATCCCTAATTACCGATTTCGTGACAACTAATGTTTCTGCACGTTAAAATCGGTAAAAATTCGGACCATGATGGAAAAGATCACAAATCGAGAAGAAACGATTTATTTTATTTTATGTGCGCTATATACACTCTCAGAAATTAATTTAATTTAATTTAATTCATTTAATTTTAACAAAAAAATAACAATAATCTTGGTTAAAATAGCATAAGCAATAGGCAATTGTTAATTTTTTGTTAGATATAATAATTAAAATTGTTAATTTTTCTAAATTTAATTTTGATGGTTACAAAAATTTATAAATGGCAAAAAATCAAAAATAAAATGTCAAAACCTGTCAAATGTTAAAAATGCAACGTCAGAAATGTAAATATGTCAAAATCAAAACGTCAGAAGATTTTAAATTTAAAAATTAAGTGTCAAAAAATTAAATTACCTGTCAAAAAATGAAATTTTGAAATTTTCCAATTTGAAATAGGAATTTTATTATATCCTTTAATGCATAAAAACAAAATAGAAAATATTTTGGAATTATACAGAACAGAATATAATTATTAAATATTTTTAGAAAGAAGCGCGTGCTTTGTGCACAGCCCTCAGAGTGTTGCAATGGTGCCGATGGCGATTCTAGTCAGGGTGTATTCTGAAAAAGAAAAAAAGGCATGTAAATAATAAAAAGACACAAAAATAATCTCATGTCGTAGCTTTTAAGCCTGTATTATTGCTCCAAGATAACGCTTTGCTCTTTTCTTTTTCTGAAGTCCAAAATGCTTGAAAACTTTTTGTTGCTTTTACAAATTTTTCTGCAAGAATTTAAACCACTTAATTAGTTAATAAAATTAGTTGCAATTGTTATGCTTACCCTTATTTTTCTCAAATTTTTTCTTTATGTTGCAGTCACGTCACATGTTGCAGATCATGAATAAGTTTTATATTGCATTGAATTTTTTATTGATATGACAGTAAAATTTTCGAATTCAAATTATTGACAATCAAATTGTTAAATTCAACAATAAATTTAACAATCGTACAATAAAAGTTGACGATTTTTTAAAAGAAAAATTTGTACTCAAAATCAATACATAATTTTAGCAATGCAATTGTTAAATGGCGGCCGTGGCGTGGTGGGTACAGTGTGTGACTTACGCCAGAGAACCCAGGTTCGAATCCTCCATCTGACACAGAACATTTTTTGAATTGAATTAATTTTTCTGTTCGGCCGTCACCTCTCTGCAGACAATGGCAAACCTCAGAGAGTAAAAACTGCATTGAAAAGCTTCTTGAGAACATAAGCCGTTCGGAGTCGGCGTAAGACATGTACATGGTTGCCCATATTCGAAGCGCCCATTTTATTAAAAATCGATTATAAATCGATTAAATCGATTGTAGTGCGGCTTGTGTGTGGTGGCGCGCCGTCTTACTGAAACCAGTAGTGCCTGATACGCTTTCGACGAAAGATTGGCATGAAAAAATTGTTTATCATATCGCGATAACGCTCCTGATTGACAGTAACTCTGTGGCCATTATCATCTTCGAAAAAGAACGGCCGATCGCCTTGGTCGCTTTTTATTTGGCCTCTTTGGGTTACCAAGAGTATTACCAGTTGTAAATCTTTCATACAAGCGATAAATTGTTTTCTTGGAAGGCGCACTTTTCACTTTATTTATTTTTTTGAAAGCACGTTGTGTTTTCACTATTGACTTGTTTTGTTGAATGTAAATTTCAACAATTTTAGAGCGTTCGCGTGGCGTGTACTGTTCCATTGTAAACATTTGCTTGGAATGACGCTTCAAACGCGGTATGTCATTAGTCGATTTGGCATTACTGCGGAAAGTTATAGTATTGCCAGATGGGCGCTTCGAATATTGACAACCCTGTAGGTCCAGTCCTCGATCATTTGTGCAAACATTTCACATCACACACAACACAATTGATCATAAGGCCTTTTCCATACTTGGTCAACGCAACTCCAACTCAAGTTGCTAGCCTGTGTATTTATACCGGAACCTTCAGATTAAGCAACTTGCAAGCAACAATTTGTCGACACGTTCTCAACTTGTTCAACGCAACGTGCCTTTCCGCAGTTTGTTTGTTTTGTAAATTCAGTTATTTGAAGTACAGTACGCTTTATATTAATCAAGGTGAATAAGTTAGTTAATTAGTTATTTTTTTCATTAATGGAATCTAGAAGAAGAAGAAATAGTTTGCAGTATAAATGAGCAAGTATTAAATATTAAATTAGTATAAGAAGTCGAAAAACATGAATTATTATATGATTACACATGTTGCACGACTTTTGAAGCAAGGCTAAGAGCATTCGGTTAATAGTTGCATTGCTTTCCAACTTTTTCCTTGTTACGTTGAAGTTGCATAAGAATTGCTTCGACCAAGTGTGGAAAAGGCCTAAGAAGCTTGATCAAAGTTCTTTCAAGGGCTTTTTTTTTAATTGTTAAATTCATTAAGAATGTTATTGTTGAATTTCAACAATAATTTTCGGAGAGTGTAGGTAATAAAAAGTGTTTTAGTGGAATCTTAGCCTTGCGTCTTTTGTCATTAATTGACCCTTTCCGACGTGCGGGTGCTGCTTCATTAAGTCCAACAGCCAACGTCGCTGTAGTTTTGAAACTCACCCGGATTTAATTTGCTATTGAAATTAGTTTTATTAGTTATATTATGCAGTTAGTTATATTTATATACATAGTTATAAAATTAGTTATAATAAATGTTGCCGGTAATAAACAACAATTATAAATTTAAATAATTTGACACTAAGGCCTTTTCCACACTTGGTCAACGCAACTCCAACTCAAGTTGTTAGCCTGTGTATTTATACCGGAACCTTCAGATTAAGCATCTTGCACGCAACAAGTTCTCGGAACGGTTTAAACTTGTTCAACGCAACGCGGCTTTCCGCAATTTTCATCGGCGACTTGTTGCATCAGTTTGTTTTGTGAATTCAATTATTTGTAGTGCAGTATGCTATATATTAATCAACATAAATAAGTTATTTAATTAGTTCCTTTTCTTCATTAATAGAATCTAGAAGAAGAAGAAATAGTTTGCAGTATAAATGAGCACGACTTTTGAAGCAAGTCTGAAAGCATTCGGTTTATAATTGCATTGCTTTCGTTGAAGTTGCGTTGGAATTGCGTTGACCAAGTGTGGAAAAGGCCTTAGTGATGTGAACGAAAACATGGCAAATAGTTGAAACCGGGTACTTTTTCATTGCTGTAGCATATATTGTTTTGCTTAGATTTTTAACTTTTATGAAAATAGGCATTATTTCTTAATTGCATTACATTGAAAACTAAAACGTTTTATAATAACAAAAAATATTTCAATTAGTCAAAAATTCAACTTAAATTAAATTAGCCATTTTTAAAGGTATATTTGAAGTACTTATTACTTCATTATGCACAACATTACTGACATTAGATAAGTCGGTAGAATTCTCACTTGTCGCAAAGCTAGTGAGAAAAGTGACACATTTTTATCGAATTACTTTTCGTACAGAAGAAACACTTTTTTAAAAGGTTCCATTGAAGTAAAATCGGAACATGTGACAGATTATCGATTTGAATCGAACGAATTGAACAGAAATCGATTCAGATTCGTACAGAAATATTGCAGGAGTGACGTCAGAGTGACGTCAAATCGGTAATATGAGTCGGTAACTACGATCGGTATTAGGCTTGTGCTTAATCATTCCGGAGCCGGAATGAACATGGAATGATTCTTTCATACAGCGGAATTGGTTCCCGGAAACATGTCCGCGGAGCTATTTAGTTCCTTTGATTTATAGAAGGGAAAAATGTGTTTGTGTACTTAATTTATAATATAATCTGCTAAGGATATGACAATTAGGTTATTCACAGTTTAAGTACGCAGGCCTGTTTAATTTACGATTTGTTATTTTTACGCCAACTTACGTAAGCGTATTTTTCTTTGTTGTTGTTTTGCATGCAAATGCAAACATGCGTTAATAAATGTAGCCCTTGGACGTGTTTTTTGTGTCTCGTATTTGTATGTCCTATCTACACCATATATAACAGCGTTGAAAAATCATTGAATACGGCAAAAACATACCGATGTGCTCACAGTTTCAAAAATAACAAATGCTATAAAAACGCCTTGTTAATATACGCTTGAGCTGTGAGTAACCTAAGTATAATGAACCTCATATGTACTCATGTGCATGATATAATGAACCCTATTCTACGTTCTTTATATAACACTTTATCCTATATATTTTAATTGTTTAAACATGTCCATACATAGCAGCTCTCTCATAGCCAAAATATGTCCCGGAGCTATCTAGTTCCGACAGTTCGCATGTTCAACCAAATGAATGAAACAATGTCCATGACAAGGCACTAGTAGTCCTCTCGGAGCCAAAACATGTCCGGAGCTATCTAGTTCCGGCAGTTCGCATTTGCAATCAAATGAACGAAACAATGCAAATGACAAGAACGGCGATATATTTGTAATAGTTTTTATTTGTCATTTCTTTCAATTATTTTTACCAAAGAAGGAGAGATATATATTATATTTGTATCAGTTTTGCAACCAACTCGGCCAAGCAATAACAAGTTCGAAAGAGATGTAGCATCGTATTGCGTAAGTAAAAAAAAAAATCATTGCAACCGGAACTGTTTGGACATGTTAAGAATGGATCGAAGGAATGATTGGAACCATGTCCGACTATGCAGATGGCTCCGTGAACTATACATGTTCGGAGCGACTCATGTCTAATCGGTATGAGTTACAGGAACAAGCCACTGGTAACCTAAACCTGGTCTGCTTGCCTTATTTGTCAATAATTCTACCATGGTAAGTACTAGAAAAGTTGATTATGCAACCCTGTGATTGATTTACTGTGTTTACATGTAGAGTTAACTCGTGGTTAGGGTTTTCGTTGAGTTAAAAACATTGCGACGCTAACTCGATGCTGTTTACATGCCAAACATCGAGTTGAGTTAGACTTGTCAAATTTACTTTACATTTGCCATATTTATTTCCAAACAGTTTGTGTTTCACAATGGATATGAATAAAAAAAAAATAAATTTTGTGCTTAAATCATACAAAACGAATCTAGCAAATTGTAGAAATATTAACAATACACAACGATGGCAGTACGAAGAAGGAATATTTTTAAATCAAGAGTACGCAGACGTTTATTGCATTAAACCGAAATGCTCATGGAAAGAATTAATAATAAAATTACAAGCTATACTTTTTCCCGTCCATTATATCTAATATTTTTTTTTCTTTAAATATTTCTATTAAAAGCAAGGTATCGTGAGCACTCCAAAAACTCTTCCAGCCGCAATTTCTTTAGCAATAAATGCCATAATGCATTTTGACAGATAGAACTCAGCTAGATCCAGCAAGTTTCGTGGAGTTTACTTGGATTTAACGAAACTCAACTAAACTCTCGTTTACATGCAGGGTTAACTACGAGTAAGTCCCGAGTTAACTCTGGATGTAAGCACAGTAATTGATTCAGGTCTGAAGTTCCATCAAAATTTTCATTGATGCGATGAAGTGTTGAAAGTTCAAAACAAACTGTCACTCATGGGAGGAGATCTGCCAGATGGCGGGATTTTCTCCGATTTTCGGAATTTTTCGACTAAAACGGGAATGCGGGGAAAATAATGATCAAAACGAGTGTAAAGCTAGTAATAAGCATTTTAAAAATTTTTTTTAACTATCTTGTCGAAAGAAAATATATCACTTTCTTAATTTAAGTTTATGTAAATTTGTTTGACTATTTAGATGATGGAAAAGTAGAAAAAACTTTATACTTTTTGGAACTAATCTGTCTGAAAAAAATTATCATTAATTCCGTTGGGCATGTTTTTTACACGATTTTTTCTCAGTCAAAATGGAATGATCTTGATATTGAAATAAGATCTCTAAGATATATCTTCAGTTTTTCGAATCAACTTTTAGAAATCGACAGGAATTTTGCTGAAGAGTTTTTTACAACATTGATTCTGACGTTTACTTTAAAAAAAAAAATTGTTCCGATTTTTTTCTATGCCTTCCAATAACGGTCTTGTTCACTTGATTAAATACTTATTTGGTTAAAAGTGTAAAAAGAAAGTCACCTATAAACGAGGAAGTAAAAATATTAACATTTTTGATATAATCTGTGTTGAATTGAGCTTTGATTTCAATTTTAATAAAATTATTTTGTAAATAGTCAACTCAAAAATATATTCAACATGATATTGAGAGGAAAATGTTACCCGTAGCAGAAGTCTTTCTCATTCTCAATCTTTTGGTAGTATTTCTTTGAGACCGATGAATACTCTTGGGCAGCAATTGATTGTTACCGCATTTTCAGAACATAGCTGTTAGTGACAAAAAAAAAATATTGAAGATTTATAAAAATTGTTTCGAAGTTGATGTAAATACGGAATGTATAAGTATCCATATTAAATAAATGAGTATATATAATAAAATATTATATTTATATCTTTGCACCTAAAGCTACGGTCATTGGCCTGATTTTAAATTTATTTTTGAAAGCTTTAATTTATAAATTAAAAACGGGGAAAAAAGCGGGGAAACTTAGACTTAAAAATGGGAAAAATAATTATTTTGTATGCAAAAAAAGGGAATTTTCTTCACCGACACCTGGCAATGCTACATGGGAGCATTGAATGAAAAAAAAAATCTAATGAGACGTCAAATAAAATTCGTCATCAGTCATCGTCGTATAATTTTTCTCAGATAGAGCAGTATGAAAAATTGCTAACATCTTAAATATTTTTTTAATTACAAAGCTTTTAAAATAGACAAACATGTCGAAGTTGATTGGAATACCATTGAAGAAACCCTCTGAAGTTGATATTGTAAAGCCGCTTAACAATCTCATCCAAAGCACATACAATGGAGCAACCGCATCGGAAAAGGCAAGTTACTTGGAAGCCGTCAATGAGTTTGCAAAGCAACGAAATACAGCGATTTGGAAATTTTTCGAGAAATATGAGGCATCCCTAGAGCTGGTCTACGCGTAAGTTTTATATAATAAACAAGTTTCAGTTAGGGGGATTTCGGTGAAATCAGGCGTAATGACTCATCCAAATATCAGATCTCAAAGTCGCCAAAACAGACGAACATAAATTAACATTATTATTTTTTGTTTTTTGTCAAAATATAAAGTACGCATAATTTCTCATCTCAAGTCTATAATTACATTTCTTACCTTATGAACCGATCGATAACTTAACTCCCTACAGGCTTACCAGCCCGATTTTATTTTGTTTTCCCCATATTTTTGCACGGTTATCACAACGGTGGAAAATAAAATGTCGCTCGTCCGTTTTAGAAGTTTTGGTGCTTTTATAACAAATATTCAAAGTGCGATACAAAGTTTAGGCAATTTTTTGTCGGTATTAGTTTCTTTTCCAGGGATAGTTACCTATTCATTTTTTTCAAAAAAAAAAAAATCGGAAAGTAATAGTTCTTTGTCTTATAATTTTGTACACAAAATTAAGGTGGGTTGACATAATTTCCAAGGACATAAGGTCCATGGACATTATGTCTGTTCCAAACAGGCATAAGGTCCGTGGACTTGCGTTTTCAGATTGGACATAATGATCGTTCCGTCCTGCCATAAAGTCCACGGATCCAGAAACAGATTAAAAAAAAAAAACGAAATGGCCATTTCAGCCCTTGAAAGGACTTTGACCGAGCTTCTTATGATCAATTGTGTTGTGTGTGATGTGAAATGTTTGCACACAAATGATCGAGAACTGGACCTACATGTTTTACGCCGACTCCGAACGGCTTATGTTCTTAAGAAGCTTTTCATGGCAGTTTTTACTCTCTGAGGTCTGCACCATTGTCTGCAGAGAGGTGACGGCCGAGCAGAAAAATTAATTTAGTTGAAAAAACTTTCTGTGTCGGATGGAGGATTCGAACCTGGGTTCTCTGGCGTAAGAGTCACACACTCTACCCACTACGCCACGGCCACCACAGAAACATTCGATGTATAAAATTAAGCACCGACAACCATCCTTCATCAAGTTTTTGGGATTTTTCGAAAGTCCATGGACCTTATGTCCATTTTGATTTGGGCATTATGTCCGTTTCCGAAGTAGAATGTCCATGGACAATATGTCAGGACATTATTAAGTAGGATGTCTATGGACATTATGTCTACTTCGTAAACGTGGAAGGTCCCTGGTCCTTATGTCCGTGGACGTTATGTCATTCCATTACTATTATTTTTCCAGCAAAAATATCCAGCAGTTTGTTATATTTCGAAAACTATGGATGGTAGGACAATGAAATTTGGTTTGTGTATGCTTGGCATTAAGATCTATATATTTAGAAGATGAGGGCGGACCACGCCCCGTTTTAGGGAAAATTACAATATCTCATGACTACGACATACAATGATAATGAAATTTTGTATATAGGAGCTCAGCATGAAGGTCTATATATTTAGAGTATCTGGGTGAACCACGCCCGTTTTAGGGAAATTTACGATATCTCATGACCTCAACACGCAATGATAATGAAAGTTGGTATGTGGGAGCTTATCATGAAGATCTATATATTTAGAGAATGTGGGCAGACCACGCCTATTTTTGAAGAAATGCCTAAATTTATTAAATTTAAATTATAAAATTTGAAAAAAAGGCGGTGTAGTAAAAACTTTTGTTTTTTAAATTCTTTATTTAGCTAATTGCTATTTTATAACAACTCATATAATGAAATGACTAGATCTTTAATATAATTTGACAATTCATTTTTAAAATTATATAGATTATTGTCATTCTTCAATGGGATCGGTAAATCATTATATATCTTAAGGCCCTTATATAACAAAACATTTTGGGATCTATTGTTGGGAAAATAATTTAGTCTAAAATTTGACGCATTTCTTAAGTTATAAGGCTGTATATCTGCAACATAAACTAGCTGACTACTTAAATACTTAGGTAACATGCTATTTTTCATTTTGAAGATAAATATTAAAACATTCATAATTGTTTTTTGATTAACAGATAGCCATTTTAGTTTTTCAAGCATATATCTTATTGAGGTAAACCTATTAAACCTTAGGATACATCTCATGCCTTTATTCTATAACTTTTGCAATCTATTTAATATTGCATTCGGACTTAAAAACAAAATTGTTGAACAGTATTCAAAATGTGGTTCGATCAAAGTATTGTATATTTTAATTGCACTAGAAAAAGAAATCCTTTGAAAAAATAATATTTTTTTAGCAATTTTTTTACATATATAATGTATGTGTTCATTAAAAGATAACCTATCATCAATTTCAATGCCTAAATATTTTATCTCCTTAACTTTTTCAATGTTTTCGCTATTAATATTTATATTTTTCTCAAAAAAGCCATTGATTATCATTGCTATCGACTTATTTGTGTTAAGCTTCAACTTATTCATTTTAAGGTATTAATCTACTCTTTTTAAATCTTCACACTGAGAAAAAAAATCTACTTCAAAATGGGTTAATCCAACCAAAAACACACTTGATTTAGCTCCATTAGGATTTTTTGTTATTTTTAACAAGATATGGGTTGTTTTAACTGAAATTAAATACAGTTGAGTTAACAATATTTCATTTTAGATTAACTTCAAACGAGTTTGAAATTTTTAACACAAATCCTTTCAAGCTAACTTTGAATATGGTTGAATTAATATAAAAAATGTTTAAATAGTTTAACCACAAATCATGTAGAACCCAACATATTATGAGAAGATTTAAACGGAACTATGTTTGAAATTAATGACAAAAATTCATTTTGAATTAAGCTCAGCTATTGTTGAAATCAAACTTGCCTAGGCTATATACATTTAATTTTAAATTGCATCCTTACCTGGTTTTCGTTATCACCATTCGTTGAAAGAAATAAAAAGACAATGTGTATTTTTACATTAAATTATATTGTTATAAAAACTAATTTCTAACATAACTGTTTCCATTATTAATTGAATGAATATGTAAGGGTATCTTATATGTAAGTATGTTTTTAATTTTTTTGTTTATAATTTTTTTATATATAAGCAATGGTGATCTTCGATAAGCTTTTGCAAATAATCGTGATCTTTTTCATTGTCAAACTCTGGCTTCAAAAGAAAATCAATAATTTCAATTAAAAAACAAAGTAATTTTCATGCTTTATTATCTTGCGGAACCAAATCGCCAATAATAAGAGGCAGAAAATGTACAAAAGTCCAACACTCCCTGGCTGTCATTTAAAGATTTTAGTTTGTTTTCTTGTATTAAAGGAGACATATTACCAACTTCAGTTTCCCCGTATGGAAATAAAGTTTTACTTTCGTTAAGTTGTTCAAGAGTTATAATTTTGTCATTTAATAGAGAAAGTAAAATGTTACAAATGTCATATACGCACACTCCTTCAAATAAAGCATGCATTATATCAAATACAAAGTTATCTGTTACATGAAATGTTCGGATGTCATTGAAAATACATTTTTCGCGTACTCCAGTTAACAGTGGACCATTTTTTGTTAAATCTTTCTCGTAATTAATTATATTTCGCAATTTGTCAAACCTTTTTTGACATGAACCTCGCGTTTCCATCTTATCTAATTTACATGACCTACAAAAATAGCTAGAATTGAATGATTTCGAAAATCCTAAGACAGTGTTAAGATCAAGATTATCACCAACAACTACACCCAAAACAAAGAAGACATGATAACTCTTTTATTGACGCATATTTCTAAACCATTTTCCTTAAGGAATTTAATTTCATTAATGAGGTGAAAGAATGTCACAATATTTCCCAATATTTTTAAGCTCCTTGTTTTAACAAAACCAAAGTGAAAAATGAAATCTAACTTTGATAGCAGAAACTCCGGGATATTTAGAAAACTGTAATAGGCAGCACAAACTGCATCATTGTGGGAGCCTAGTGGATTATTGATCTCATAGTCATCGAAATATAAAATGTATGGTATAATGTATTGCTTTTGCAAACATTCAACTTTCTTTGAAAAAATTTCACCGTTTACAAAATTTGATATGGATTTATTTTTTAAGGATTCGTTTATGTTGTTATTTGTTATTTGGAAAACATTTGGGAGCTCCAAAATTTTTTTATTTGAAAGCGCACTGGCAATAAATAAAATTTATAAACTTTTCAGATAAGGTTGGATTGCCATGTGAAATTCTTTCCTCAATACAACTTGACAATAAAAAAGTTTTCGGTGCTTTAAAGATACCAATACTTTCAATGTACTTAAAAAATGAATGCTCGGTTTTGAAATTCTTGAAAGGATTGAGGTAGCAATCAGCAATTTGTTTTGAAACTTTGCTTTCAAGTGAGTTTGTATTAGCTTTCTCCAATATTTCTCCCAAGCCCAACAGTAATTCTGATACTGAATTTTGTATTTCTACAACTTCTTTTCGTGGCATATTATCTTTTGAATACAGTTTAAGCGAAAACATTAATAGTTGATTTTTTAAGGTGCACAATTCATCATCAATACTAAAAGAACAACTTTCTTTATTCACTACAAAATGCGAAAGATTGCTTTCTATTGCTTTTGTATTGGATTAAAAAAGTTGTAATTAATGTTTAAGTTTTTTTCTAAGCTATCGTTTTTGTGTACTGCCAACAAATGGGCTCGAAATGCTTTCAAAGAAGTAAAAAGTTGACTACATTTTGCCTGAACGCACTTTATTCTATCAAAATTGTTTATAAAGTGAGTGAGTTTTAAATGATCTAATAAATCATTTACTACTTTAAAATTTGTGTGGCACTTGAAGCAAAAATATTCCATTTTGTGTAATGTTTGAAGCTATGATTTAAAAAAATATAAATATATTTTCATATAAGCTTTATAGCTTAAAGTGGAAGTAAAGTATGTCAATAAAAATAAAATTTATAAAGTAATACTACTTAGAATATCAAACAAATATTTTTCTTTCACGCAACAATAGAAATAGGAAAATCAACTGGAAATTATATAAGCAAAATATCTCAATTATTCAAAAATATTTGTTTTCATATATATCAGCTTTTAAAAATCTAATTTGAATGCTGTGACGTTTGAAGAATTTTAGTTCTATCTGCTTGTAGAAAATTTATCAGAGCAGTTAATGAAGGCGATGGAGTGTCAAGTTTGGTAGAAATATTAAATAAGTATTTTTGTATAAGAAACCAGGAATTCTGACTAGCTCGAGGATAATTTAAATTAAGGACTTGAAATATGTGAAAACAAATACTTAAACATTCAACATATGTTTTAAGTTTGTACAAAACATTATCAAAGAAAATAAAAAAAGCGCTAAGCTGATAAATATCAATACCAACTACAACTATAATTGGTTGGATTGTTAAATTTGTTGCAAAGTTCTTCTCTTTAAGTTCTGTAATCTTGGTTTGGTAATCGTTAATTGAAGTAAGAAAAAGTGTGAAGCTCTCTTGAGCATCCGATATAGTGAATTTTCCGGACGATTTTCCTTCTTTGTTCTTGAGCCGTGCAGTTGGTATGATGACACTATTGAGCAGTTTTGATATAATGAAGTCAACGCTATCTAAAAATAACAATAAAATTAGGAGTATTATTTAGAAATTTTTTATTCTTGAAGAATTAATAAAATAATAATAACATAAAATGAAATGTTAGTTTTTATATAATAAAAATTATTATATATTATTATTGTATTATATTATTATATTTTAAATGTTATATATATATAATAATTTTTATTTTTTATATAATATATATATTATAATATATATTATATTTATATATATATTTTTATTATAATATTTTTACCATTATTCGAAATTTGTTTGCAAGAAACAAACTCATCCCTAGATTTTCGATCCCTTTTGTTTGATTCATAAAAATGACAAATGGATTTTTTGAAGTTTTCCCAATTCTGCATGAAATTGTCTTCCTTTCCGGAATATAAGATACTAAAATCATATGAAATCTAAAAGCAGAAATTTAATGTTAATAAAGATTTCAAAAAGCTTTCTTACGAATTTATTACCAACTTATAACCAAAAGATTGCTTAATTGCAGGCCAGTGGTTTAAAAATTCAAAATTGTTTTTTAAAACTTTCAAGTCCTTTCTACGTAGTGGAAATATTTTTTTCCAGATATCGCCGATAGTATTGGAGGCAGCGTGTATGCTTTGACTTACATCTCAACGTAAAATGTCTTTAAGTTTTTCTAAATCTTTTTCATCAATTATATCAAGTAAATCTTCATCAGAATTTGTCGATTTTTCATGAGAGCTCAAGGACTTAACAACTTTTCATTTTTTGTTTCTAATCTATATATATAAAAATGAATGTATGTATGTGGGTATGTGGGTATGTGGATATGTGTGTATATCACGTATAGACTCCAAAACCACGGAACCAAACTCTATGAAATTTTGAGGGATACTGAAGCAACATTCGGGAAGTGTTCCTGTGAAGTTTGGTGTTGATTGGGCAAGGGGGCGTGGTACCTCCCATACAACCCAAATTGGCTCTATCGCCCACAAACCAAAAAAATTGCTATATATCAGACGGTTTTAATCATATAAAACTTAAATTTGGTTATTTTGTTCAGATGGTTACTTTCGGTGACTGTACAAGAAATGGGCGTGGTCACACTATATCTACGCCTACTTTTCAGCAAGTATTTTAATTCCTAAAATGTTCAAGTTTTGATAGTGAATCTTGATATGCAGGTGCTATGCATACAAGTGGCAGTCACTATGTAAATATAAACGTTGTCACGCCCATTTTTACCGCCCACAAATAAGTAAAAATGCTTTATATCAGACGGCTCTTGCCATAGAAGGCTAAGATTTGATAATTTAGTTAATATGATTACTCTCCGCCAATATACAAAAAATGGGCGTGGCCGAACTATATCTACGCCCACTTTATCGGAATCATGCTTATTCCTGAGTTGTACACGTTTTGATAGTGAATCTTAGTATGCAGGTGCTATGGATCTGAGTGGCAGTCACTATGTAAATATAAACGTTGTCACGCCCACTTTACCGCCCACAAATCAGTAAAAATGCTTTATATCAGACGGATTTTGCCGTAGAAGACTACGATTTGGTAATTTAGATCGTATGGTTACTGTCGGCCAATGTATAAAAAATGGGCATGGCCGCACTATATCTACGCCCACTTTATCGAAATCATGCTTATTCCTGAGTTGTACACGTTTTCATAGCCAATCTTGGTATGCAGGTGCTATGGGTGCAACTGGCAGTCACTATGTAAATAAAAATGTTGTCACGCCCCCTTTTACCGCCCACAAATCATTAAAAATGGTTTATATCAGACGGCTCTTGCCGTAGATGACTAAGATTTGGTAATTTAGTTCATATGGTTACTGTCGGTCAATGTATAAAAATGGGCATGGCCGCACTATATCTACGCCCACTTTAGCCTGCATAGCCAATCTTCGTATGCAGGTGCTATGGGTGCAAGTGGCAGTCACTTTGTAAATATAAACGTTGTCACGCCCACTTTTACCGCCCACAAATCAGTAAAAATGCTTTAAATCAGACGGCTTTTGCCGTAGAAGACTAAGATTTGGTAATTTAGTTCATATGGTCACTGTCTGCAACTGTTTAAAAATGGGCGTAGTCGCATCATATCTACGCCCACTTTTTCGAAATCATGCTTATTCCTGAGTTGCACACGTTTAATAGCAACACTTGATATGCAGGTGCTCTAAGTGGCAGTCAATATATATATATAAAATTTGCCACGCCCACTTGTACCACCCACAAAAAAAACAAAACGAAATGGCCAATTTCAGTCCTTGAAAGTACTTTGACCGAGCTTCTTATGATCAATTGTGTTATGAGTGTTGTGGAATGTTTGAACACAATTGATCGAGAACTGGACCCACATGTTTTATGCCGACTCCGAACGGCTTACGTTCTCAAGAAGCTTTTCATGGCAGTTTTTTTTCTCTGAGGTTTGCCATTGTCTGCAGAGAGATGACGGCCGAACAGAAAAATTAATTCAATCGAAAAACTTTCCGTGTCAGGTGGGATTCGGACTAGGGTTCCCTCGCGTATGGGCCACACACTCTACCCGCTACGCCACGGCCGCCACTTGGTTTCTTTTTACCCACAAATTAATAGAACTTCTATAAATCAGACGATTCTCATCGTTAAATACTAAAATTTGGTTATTAAGTTCATACGCTTACTCTCGACAGCTTTGCAAAAGTTGTGCATGGTAGGACTATATCTGTGCCCACTTTTCAGAAATAATTTTATTTAATATATTTATTTACTTATGTATTAATGTACTATAGTTCATTACAATTTAAAAATTATAACTAAGTTAGCTGCCTGGGCTATCGGTTAGAAATAATTTTAATTCCTGAGATGTGAACGTTTTGATAGACAAACTTGGTATGTGGGTGCTATGGGTCAAATTGGCGTTCACTTTATATATAAATGTTGCCACGCCTACTTTCAATGCCCACAAATCCATAAAAAGGATATATATCAGACTTTTTTTACAGTAAAAGACTAAAACTTGGTAGATTAGTTCATATGGATACTGCCAGAACCCTTAAAAAATGGGCGTGTCACACTTTATTTAAGACGACTTTTCAAAAATCATTGTAATTTCTGAGCTGTACGCGTTTTGATAGTGGAACTTGGTATATAGGTGCAATGGGACCAAGTGGCGGTCACTTTATATATAAATGTTGCCATACCTACTTTTTCTGCTCATCTATCTATCTGTAAAAAATGTGTGTATGTATACTAAGGCTGCTCACAAAAAAAAGGTGTTCGGGTCGGTTCCTCAAAATAATGCTTTGTTTTATGATGATTCCCCAAATATTTCGACTGTAGCGATAGTCATCCGTGAGCTGGAATGGTTTGAAATAAAAAAAAAAAAAAACAAAAAGGAAATGGCCATTTCAGACTTTGACCGAGCTTCTTATGCGTGCGTGTTGTGAAATGTTTGATCACAAATGATCGAGAACTGGATCTACAAGGCTTATGCCGACTCCGAACGGCTTATGTTCTCAAGAAGCTTTTCATGCCAGTTTTTACTCTCTGAGGTTTGCCATTGCCTGCATAGAGATGGCGGCCGAACAGAAAAATTAATTCAATTGAAAAAACTTTCTGTGTCAGATAGAATTCGAACCTGGGTTCTATGGTATACAAGCCTCGCACGTCAACCAGTATGCCACGGAATGGTTTGAAATATTCTGTAAAAATCGAGTTTTTTATAAAAATATTTACTGGTGCGGTAGTTAGAAATAACAAACGGTCAGAAATAATAGTAACTAAAAAGTTCTTTCAATCTGCACTAATAAATTTTTAATTTTTACTCTATTCTCTAAATTTTAAATTTTAACTTTTTTTTTTGTATTATTTTCACTAAAATGCAAATTAAAATTTTTTTTTTGTTTTGCCATTTTACTTTTAGTCAAATAAATTATCTATGGATGATAAAATAAAGTCTAAAGTGAATTGCTAAATTGAATGAAATTACAAAAAAATTTACACATTTTTTACATTGTACAATTTATTTGACTAAAATTAGTTTAGGAAAAAATTCGTTTGAATTTTAGCGAAAATAATATGAAAAAAGTTAAAACAATCCAAAAAATCCGCATTATCTTTGGTCCAACGGAAAAAATATAAGATTTTTTGATGCAAAATTTTTTCCATTACTCTTATTTCTGACCGTTTGTTTTTTTCTAACTGCCATACCAGCCAATATTTTTAGTCGAAATATTTTGTGGATCATCATAACATAAGCCATGGATTATTTTGAAGAACGAGACTGAACAAATTTCTTCTAAAGAGCGTGAGGCGACTTAATGTATATACGTATGTGGGTATATGTGTACATCACGTAAAGGCTTCGAAACCGCTAAGCCAATTTTTATACCAAAGCGTTGAGAGGGTTCCTGTGAAGTCTGTTGCCGATCGTAAATACACCTGTAATTTGTAATTATAGGTCGCAAAGCCTCGGAATTCAGTATTCGACCTCAATTTACACATGCCGTTGCACAGGTAACATTTTATGGGTGTTGGACGAGGGGCGTGGTACTTTTTCCGCACCCAAAATTTTCGGTATATCTTTCGAAATAAGTCACACATTAATAAAACTCGGTAAGAACTTACTATAAAAGCATGGCTTCACTAAAGCTACGCCCTCTTTTAGGGGATAAGCGCTGAGCGCAGCGAAGCGCGCCGGGTATAAGCTAGTGTTATGATATTTGTCAAAGTTTTCCACCCGGATTTTTTCTATAACCTCTAGGAATAAAATAGTAACCCTATAACAAGTATGTTTTTTTAATAAAAAGTATTTATTAATAAACAGATTTTCTACCTCCTTCTCAGTCGGAAATATAATTGCTATTTGTTGTGAAATATGCATAAAATCGTTGCAATGAAGGTTAATTTTGTAGTAAAAAATTGTATCCAATAATATTGATATAATATCAAAACGATGTTATTCAAGTAGAAAATTATTGGTATTATAAAATTCTAAACTACTCCTTCCTTTTTGGCCATTTTTTAAAGATTCAATAACATTCACCAGACCCTTAATGAAAGAAAAATATTAATAATGTAAATCAAAATAAAAAATTAAAGTTTTTGAATATATAAATTTCTATATTTCAAAATTTTTCATTGAAAGCACGTCAGCAAAAACTGCATTGATAAAAAAAGGTCTATAATTACAAATAGTACATGGATCCTTGAATTGACTAGTTATCCGCTATCGTTTGTCAGCCAGTTACTTGTAACATTGTTTTGATTGAAGTTATAAGCGGTGGTTTCTTAAGTAGCATGTTGGAACTGTGCCGAGCGTACAGAAACCATAAGACCGCAAACTTCAAAAAACTAGTGCTGACTACCGAGCCTAACAGCAAACTAATATCAATTTTTAAGGATATATTTTCATTCAATAACAATTTTATGAATTCAATAAAAATTTTTTTTAATAGCAGTTTTAACACACGCGAATCGAAGTTCAATAATTCATTTTACAGTTAGTTTCAATCAAAATATGAGATTTATAGTTATAATTTATTGAGATTAACTTACTGAGTTCAAGGGGCTCTTGCACGATGGAGAGTGTATCGTTGCTAACCAACTTTCAATTTGGCTACACCCAGACACTGTCTGGTCATCAATATTAAACTTGAAGGAATTAAGGGGGTCCTCTGGTAATCCGAAAAATTTTTTCGATTTTTTTTTTTCATATTTCTATTGCTCAGATACTCAAAAACATTTTCCCAAAAGGATTTTTCAAAATTCGAAATAGTTTAGGAGATACAGGCATTTTTGTGTAGGTATGTTTTCGTCAAAATAACGCATCAGCAAAGTTGTTTATTTGCCTGCAGTCATTAGTCGAAAATTCTGTGGAATTCTTCCAAAATATGTATTGATATTACAAAATATACACACACAGTATGTATACATGCAGTATGTATAAATGCATGTTTTGATTTAGGGGTTGAAATGATTTTGAGCCCAGGTGTTCACATGAAAGAAGCAAACGAACGAGATTCAGTTTATTTTCGAACGCTGAAAGCTACGCGTGCGCGATAACTGCTGTTGTAAAATAAAAGAAAAATGGTTTTGTGTTTTTTTTTTTGCTATGGATAAAAAAAGCCACCCAAACGCGCCGCGTAAGTACGCGTATCGAACAAAAAAGAGGCATTTCCGTGGAAACCAGCACTCCCAAGTAGAGGACACCGACTTTGCCAGCACATCGGCCAAAAAATTGAAGAAAACGCAAGACAATGAAGTCATCATCGAAAACAACCTCCAGTTCTGTTTCTTGGAATTTTTTTCATTTTTCCAAACGCTTGCTGCTCTGGTTATCTGCGCCCAATGTAAACAAAAAATTCGATTTGGAAAAACATGTATGCGTGGAGTCGGCTTCAAAGTGAGTCTGCAGTGCCAATGTAAAGCTACACAGTATATTAATTCTTCGCCGGTGGTCGGTAAATCTTTTGTTGTAAATCGCCGGTTGATATTTGCCATGAGATTGCTTGGAATAGGGAGAGAAGGTATTAATATGTTCTGCGGATTAATGGACATATGCCAAGGATTGTGCCTTGATGCGTACTATGGCACCTTGAAAAACATGCATGTGTCTGCTAAAGCAGTTTACAAGCAGTGCCTGTTGAATGCGGTTAAAGAAGAGCAGGAACAGCAGAAAGAAAAAAATCCTGACTGTGACTCCTCATTGCTGACCGTTTCAGGGGATGGCACCTGGAAAAAACTGGGATTCTCGTCTCTTTTTGGTGTCACTACGCTCGTCGGTAAACATACCAAAAAAGTGGTTGACTCCGTTGTCAAATCAAGCCTTTGCCAGGCATGCAAAATGTGGGGAAAAAAAATGACTGCAGACTTCGAAGAATGGTACGAATCGCACCAGAAAACATGCACAAACAACCACAGTGGGAGTGCGGGCAAGATGGAGGTAGATGCCGTGAAGGAAATGTTTGCCTCATCGATCGAAAAATATGGCATAAAATATGAAAAATATATTGGCGATGGCGACAGCAAAACCTTCAAGGCCATTATAGACCTTGATCCGTATAACGGCGACCCCGTTGTCACAAAAAAGGAGTGCATCGCTCACGTGCAAAAACGCATGGGCACACGGCTGCGCAAGGCCAAAAAAGAAAACAAAGGCATCGGTGGAAAAGGGACTGGCAAACTGACAGACAAAGTCATAAGCGAGCTGACTACTTACTATGGAGCTGAGCACTTACTATGGTGCTACCACAGTCGAAATCGCAAATTTTCTGGCAACCTGCATTTTCAACGAAGGCTTCACAAGTATTTTAAAAATAATGTCAACAATGGGTATTGTCATCGGCCCACAAGCCGAGATGTATGCTGAATCTCGCGACGGAAAACGACTTCAACGCTCAGAGCTAAAAACGTACGCATCATCGAAAGAGGGTCGCACAGCCCGCAGAGCCCAAAAAGCCATGGAAAACTCGTTTTATGAGATGGAGGAAGGCACACTTTATGGGGCTGGAATTGCCGATTAATATTCGTAAGTATTGTATTAAAAAAATATGTGTTAATGTCATTTGTGTGCCTCAAAATTGAAGTCAAAACTTTAAACGCGTTTTTCTCGAAACCATGTTTTTCAAAACTTTGCGCACGATAACTCAAACAGTTTTTGACCGATTTTGATATATGAGGCATGAAACGACGCAGAATTTACGCCGCTATAGCCCCTACCTCAAACTTGCCGAAAAAATAATGTTTACTATTTTTTTTCTACACTAGACTACAAAAAAAAGGTCGAAATTCGATTTTTCATTTTCAAAGTGGCGGCTCCCCCCCTAAAAAAATTTCGATTTTTGTTTCCGAGGTAGGGGCTATAGGGACACTCATTCTAAGTAACTGAATATTTTTTTTTTTTTCAGACGATGTTTACACTTGGAATCGTGCGCAATTTGGACCCACCTTTTTTCCGGAGAACCTCGTTACCAGGCCGAGAACTTTCTGAACGGTCCATAAATTCACTTTTTCAAAATTTTGTATTTTTTTCAATAAATTAAGCTACCCAAATCAAAAAACGTAACTAAAATATCTTTACTCGTTCTCTTTCCACAATATTTTGAAAAAAGGCTAAAATTTGGCATAGATTACCAGAGGACCCCCTTAAAGCAGTAATAATTATATATAACTTAATTGGGAGCAGAACAGTGTTCACTTTCTTACATTTTCTTTTCGCCACTTAAAAAGTTTTTCCCGAAATTCTGCTCGTACTCCAACTGCTGGTAGCAAATCTCTAATATCTTCTATAGACAACAACTTCAGTCTTTCCACAGTAATTTCATTATCTGTAGGTAATAAAGAAAATATAACAACACATATATATATTTTACCAAAGAAAATAGGAAATAATGCTTGCAGCTTCCATTCATTTAGAAGTACTTTTAAACTTTCTTGAGCTTGTTCGTTCATTTTGTGTATTTTTATTGTGTAACTAAAATGTTTTAAATTTAACATGTCTTTTTTTTAAATAATACCAAAGATCTGACACAGTCAAAAGAGAGCAATTATGTATGAGTGTCTCGTTAAATCCTTGCAACTTTAAGGGCCGTATTGTTCAGCTCTGGATATCTTTAACCGGCGGATATTTCCAACAGTTCCAGTTGTTTCGTATTGTTCACCTCTGGATAGCGTATTTATCCCGAGCTTAGGTCAAAATTTAAGCAGCTGATAAAGATATCCAGAGGTTAAGCTAACCAGTCGATTTCAGCTGGTTAACTGAGATATACAGTGATTTATCATGCGTGTTGACATATTTCGTATTGTTCACTTGTTTTTTTGTGCTTGGCAGAAATTTTTTTGTTTTGTATTTTTTACTGTGCGTGTGAATACTGTGTGGCAGAACTTTTTGTAATAAAAATAAATAAAATAAATAAATAGGTTGCAATTTATCTGGTAATAAAAAAGCAACGTCAAAAAAGCAACATAAGTTTTCGGCTGGATATCGCAAGATATCCAGAAGTGAACAATACGGCCCTCAAGCTGGAAGTTCATTCAATGCAGTTGCGTTTTTCATTCGTTTAGTCGCTGGCAAAATTTACTCAAGAAAATGATGGCGGAGTTCAATGGTTGTGTTGTACGTTCAGACTAAGCAGGACTACAAAATTTTCAAACATTTGGGTTGTTCTTAATGTGAAATTTTTATCGTATTTACACAAAAATACTTAAAATGTCTACATTTTCAATTACGGACGAAAAACGCAACTGCATTTTCCATAAACTTCAAGCTTAAAGCGGACCTTACACAGTCAATAATTTGAAATCAAATATTTATATTTATCAACACACAAACTCGTTTTTGGCTTGATTGACGATAATCTAAAAATTTTGATTTTGCACAAGTGAGTACGTACACATGTTTCATGTCAAATGATTGACTGTGTAAGGTCAACATAAGGCCGCGCGCAGAGTGAAGCATATGAGCTGTACTGTAAGCTGTGCTGTAAGCTGTACTGTAAGCTGTGCTGTGAGCGAAGCGGTTTGCAAAGCTTTTGGCAAAGCGTTTGGCAAAGCGTTTGGCAGAACGTTTGTCTTCCAAACAAAAATGTTCTAAATTCTAAAACAACAAACAAGAACCAAATACACGTATATTCGCAAATAAAACTATCAAGAATAAAATGCACTTATATTCGCAAGCAAACTCTCGCAAAAGTGGTGCGAAACGTTTGCTTGCAAAACTCTTGCGATAACAGCTCTGAAACGCTTAAAAACGCAACGCTCATATGCTTCACTATGCGTACCCTCATAAGAAAGCATGGAACAGTTTTTTCGCAAGCAAAACGCTTCGCTTACAGCACAGCTCATATGCTTCACTCTGCGCGCTGCCTAAGACTCTTGAAACTATACAAATTTAAGATGATCTCTTTGTTTTGCTGTGCAATAATCATATTATGTCTGCAAGTCCTGAATCCAAAATTTGTTAAATCGTCTTTAATAGAGTACTTTTAAGTCAAATTTTATGAGCAATTATTAAAACACGATCAGATATATGTATGAACTAAGATGGTCAACAAGTTTTTGCAACTTTGGCTTAAGGACTTGGGGCTGTTCTGTGATTATTAACACACAAACACTTAATATGCCTTCGATATTTATCAACTTATAAAATACATAAATATATTTCATTTACTTACTGTGTATTGTTCAGCAATTATAGCAACAGCAATATAAAAGTTCTCCTTCAGCAAATCTAGCAGCAATTTTTATATATATTATTAATTCATGGAAACACAAGCCGAAATACACAACACTCCTCTTCAACAGCCACACTTAAACTGACACGTAATAATTGGAAAGGGCCGATTTTTTGTTCTCAAGCAATGCACGCAAGCGCGAAAGGGACAAGTATATAAAACATACTCGAGTATTCCTAGAACTTTCTTAAGAACAGTGTGGCCATGCAAGCTTTTAAATTTTGGTATCATCAGTTAAGGGATGTGGGTAGCCGTGTTGATTTTTGTAGCTTATAACACTTTAAAAAACAATAAAATTTTCAATTAATTTTTAATAAATTCTGAGGAACATCTTTTAAAAAGGCAAAAATAATTTAACTTACGAATTAAAAATAGTATAAGAATTGATATAATGAAAGTATGGACAATGGAAGGCGAAACTATTTCATACAAATTTGATGAGGAAAATTTGCAGGATTTTGAGAAGGGTCAAGTATATTATTGCATAAAGACATCTGACACTCAGTTTGATCTCAATATATAAAAAGTTGGTGCGTATGTATGTCCGATCATCACGTCTGAACCACTGAAGCTATCCATCTATTATTCAGATCATATGTTTTTGTGGTGCTCTGGACCCAGTGTTGTCAACAAATTATTTTCAAATCCCTCAAAAATTAGAAAAAAAACCTCAAGTTTTAAATAAAACCCTCAAAATTGTAATGTTACTGCCTGATTAGTTAAAAAATTATTTTGCACTTGTGATACTGTTTTACATATTTTACATACATACATATACATAGTATACATATTATTGTACATTATATTTACATATATATTAGGCTGGTTCTTATTCCTAAGCAAACAAATTTTTTTTCTTTAATTTAACGGGGCACCACATAATTTGATTATATACGACAAAAAACAATTCCAGTATTTTTCTAAAAATTTTTAATTGACATTTAAAGGTTGCTACAAAGTGTGGAATATTAGATAAAAACTCAAAATTACAACATATTTTTTTCTTTTATTTGTAAGTCCGATCATAAGAAATACAACATGAATGTTTTATTACAAATTAAAACATATATTAATATTTTAATCATTTATTTTTAAGATATAAGGGTTGATTTGTTTGTATTAGGTTATTTAGTTATTATAAATTTATTTTCGGTTTTTTTTTATTTATTTTCCTTTAACACGGTGGCACACCGAAAACGCTTTCGGCAAAAGACATAGTAGACGTTGTAGATATGATAAAACATGACATCACTGCGTACTTGGTTTTTCGAATATACCCTCAAAATCTAGATTAGGGTAAAAAAACCGATTTTTGGTATGTAAATTTTTTACGTTGCTCTTGTATGTTAAGTCTGATTTTAAAACTGAAAACGGCGTTTCATCGAAGAAATTAAGGGCTTTAAAAAAAGTATATAAACGATTTTGATATCAAACGATGTCAAAGTTATAAAAGAAAATATTCCAAATTTTTTTATTTTTTTCTGCTCAGGCAAAGCCGGGTTCCTCAGCTAGTATATTATAAAGTTTGAGCTTTTTTAAAATACTCTGAGGAACAAATTCCATATGCTCTAGTTTTAATAGCGACAATTTTATTAGCAAATAAAAAAAAAGCATTAAAATTACTAGATACTACTTACTACCTACATTTTTTTCAACTTAACACTAATATTTCAGCGCTGAATACAGTACAAGCTTTTACTTCTGTATAGTGTTGCCAGGCTTCAACCGAGAAAACGTAGTCATAAATCGAAAGTTTTTAATTCAAAATTAGATTTTCATTATATATGTGACTACAAAATTTATTCGTAACTATTAAAAATTCCCAATTTCTTTTTACATATGAGTATGCCATCTTAATTATTGCATAAGGCAATAATAAGTGTTAAATATTTTCTTTCAAAAAACTTCCACCTGGCAACTCTTTTTGCGACCATGTGCGCAAATCCATCTTTACATGTTTCGTGTCAGGAAATTCTATTGGATTGAGAAGGATAGCGAGTGTTTCCTTTAATCAAATTTGCTTATATTCTAAACAAGTATCCTATAAATGGAAATGAAAGAGATAAGAATCTTTTGTGGAAGACAAAGGAAACAACATGAACAAACAATTTCAAGTTTGAGTCAAACATTATGAAGTTGAATCAAACAGTATCATGTTTGAACCAACAGTAAAATAGTTAATTCAAACTTGTTTTCTCTTAAAACATGATTCAAGCAATATTTTGTTAAATAACGCATATTTTTTGTTTGAATATTTCGTTATGGGGTAATTGTAAACCATGGATATATTAAACATGTCAATGTTTGAAGTTTTCATGTTACCTTTTTCTCAGTGCATTGACTTTATCAATACACTGAACAGCTGTTTCCCCCGCTGCATATATCAGCGTATCATCGGCAAATAGACATATTTTACTATTTTTAAGTACTTTTTCTATATCATTCATATAAATAATAAACAGTAATGTCTCCAAAATTGCTCCTTGGGGAACTCCAATCGTGACGGGCCTCGGATCCGAAGTACACTCCGAAGTGCATTCTGTTCGACAAGTAGCTCTTGAACCACTCCAGTTCGCCTCCCATTCTACCATACTGACTCAATTTATCCAATAATATAACTCTATCAATTGTCTCAAATGCTATTTGGAAGTCCAGGAACACTGCGACTAAGGCTTTTTTGTTCTTCACCCCCGTTTTCCATATATTGCTCTAGTTGGCGATGTACAACTTTTTCCAATATTTTACTTTCTGTCATAAGCATATTTACAGGACGGAAGTCTGATGGCATAATAGCTTTTTTCACTTTTTCGATTGGCACCACGAAAAAAACAGTTCGGAAAAAGCATATTTACAGGACAAAGTCTGATGGCATTATAGCATTTTTCACTTTTTCGGTCGGCACCACGAAAAAAAACAGTTCGGAAAAATTCCTGACTGCAAAAAATTATTTATTACATCCATTAACTTCGGACTAATATCAAAGGCCGATAGAATGATTTTCGCGCTAAGTAAATTAAAATCTTTTTTATTGTTCATATTTTTAATAATATCCCTAATTTTTTGGATGTCTATTAGTTCAAATTTGAAACGTGTATCATTTATATTTTGCACTTGGTTATTGTAACTAATTATTGGGATCTTTTTATTTAACTCTTTCACACTTTTTATCTTCCACACTATTTTAGTCGGTTTGCTATTTCTTGTTTATTTTAAATTAATACACCTCAAAGGTGTTGCAATGCCATTTTTTGTTAATTCGTTACGGAATTTGTTTTCATTAAACCGTATTATTTTTATTAACCGGCTTCAAAAAGTAGGAGGTTCTCAAGTTCGTCGGTTTCTCTTTTTTTTTTTTTTTTTTTTTTTTTTTTAATGTATGTACATCGATAACTCCTAAACCATATGCCTGATTGCCATAATTTTTGGGGAACAGATAGATATCATAAACATGGAGTTGCCCGTACAAAAGTGGGCGGTATTCGAGAACTGGGCGTGGCAATAATAGATCTCGCAATACTAGATACTACTGTATCTCGAATAATATTGACACTAGGGTATTGCAATTTAGTGTAGGGGTAGGCACAATTATTACAAATTACGGGCAAGAAAATGGGCGTAATTCGACAAATGGGCGTGGCAATATTAGAAAAACAGTGTATCTTGAATAATTTTGAGGCTAGAGTACTGCAATTTAGTATAAGGGTAGGCATTATTATTACAAATTATCGTCAATAAAGTGGGCGTTATTCGACAAATGGGCGTGGCAATATTATAAAAACACTGTATCTCGAATAATATGGACACTAGGGTACTGAAATTAAATATAGTGGTAGATACAGTTAATACAAATTACGGTCAAGAAAATGGGCGTTATTTGACAAATGGGCATGGCAATATTAGAAAAAGAGTATATCTCGAATAATTTTGATGCTATAGTACTGTAGTTTAGTATAAGGGTAGGCATTACTATTACAAATTATGGCCAATAAAGTGGGCGTTATTCGACAAATGGGCGTGGCAATATTATAAAAACACTGTATCTCGAATAATATGGACATTAGGGTACTGAAATTTAGTGTAGTGGTAGGCACAATTATTATAAATTGCCGTCAACAAAATAGGCGTTATTTGACAAATGGGCGTGGCAATATTAGAAAAAGAGTATATCTACTGCAATTGGTATTGGTACTGCAATTTGGTATAGGGGTAGGCATTATTAGTAAAATTACGGTGATGAAAGTGGGCGGATTTTGACTACTGGGCGTGGCAATATTAGAAAAACAGTGTATCTCGAATAATATTGACACTAGGGCACTGAAATTTATTGTAGTACAGGGGTAGGCAGAATTATTAAAAATTATGGTCAATAAAGTAGGCGTTATTCGATAAATGGGCATGGCAATACTAGATAAACACTATCGCAGTTAATATTGACGTGGGGTACTGAAAGAAAGTACAGGGGTAGGCACAGTTATTGGAAATAACGCTCAAGAAAGTGGGCGCTTATTTAACAAAGGGGCGTGGCAATATTTGAAAAACACTATATCTCGAATAATATTGACACTAGGGTAATAAAACTCGTTACAAGAATGGGTATATTAATTTCAAAAGATGTGACATCTAATTTAAATTTAAGAGGCAGATATTTGAAATAACCAACAAACTTTCAGATTTTAATAGAACAAATTTTGCGGAACAATTTTATTTATGTTTATACACTTTTTTCGAAAATTTATCATATTCTCTAAAAAGGAAGAAATAAAAATTTAAAAAAAAAAACAACCGACTACAAAATCACTACTAAGTAAAAAATAATTTTAAAAATACTTTTCCTTTTAATTCCTTGGTCATATTTGATAATTTATTTAAACATATTATTATATATGAAATCTTATTATCTTAATTTTTTTCTAATTTGTTTTACTATCATAAAAATATTAATTTCTTGATGAATACAAATGCTTTGAAGTTGGCGCTTCTGATTAAAAGTCTGATTATATTAGCGCCAACCTTAAAAGCTTTTGTATTCTTCAAGAAATTAATATAGTTATGATAATAAAACAAATAAGAAAAAAATTAAGATAATAAGATTTCATATACAATAATATGTTTAAATAAATTATCAAATATGACCAAGAAATTAAAAGGAAAAGTATTTTTAAAATTATTTTTTACTTTGTAGTGATTTTGTAGTCGGTTGGTTTTTTTTTAAATTTTTTTATTTTTCTGTCACTGTTTCGATCTATTGATTTCACTTTGATATTTTTTTTAATTATGACAGAGGACGCTGTAGTACAAAAATCTCTTGAGCGTATGTATGTAAAAATGTTCAGGAAGACCGAGTCCTTTACACATCACACTCTATCTACAAAACAGGCACAACTCAAAATTTACAAAATTTTACTTTATAATGCTAATCTATTCGTAGTGATTAAATCCATCAACTATCAAAATTGTTCGCGTATCTTCTTACTCTATAATTAAGAAAAAAAAAAAAATCATTTTGTCTCTGTTTTATATGAGCCCTTTAAAAAAATGGTTTTTTGCTTCTGAAATTTTTAAAACTTTGAGTTGTGCCAATGCATTTGGCAACGCACGTACAAACCTGACAAACGAAAAAAAATTCAGGAAGTGTTATTTAAAAAAGAGAAAAATTAAATTTCAGATTGGCAAAAAAAAAACAATTTTAGCGCAACAAGAAAATGAAACAGAAAATAAATAGTGGCAGGTTAAAATACTCAATTTAATTCTAATCAAACTCCTACGCCAATTGTCCGACTTGAACCAAATTTTGCATATGGGTAATTCCAGTGGTTACTTACACTACAAACGATATTGCCATGCCAGGGTAAAGCTTCATATGATTTTTATCTCTCCTCTTTTGTTTTTTTTTTTTTATATTGCAAAGTTTTCTCTGAGGGTTAGAGCATGAAGAAATAATGTAGTTTTTACAGAGGTTTTAAAACTGAACGGGGGATAACGCAAATGTATCATGGTTACTGACACTACACAAATCCACTCAGGAGAGAGATCTTCGAACTAATTGCTATTTCTTCCTTAGTATTGAATTTTTAAATATGGTTTATGAGCTAAGCAAACCGATCTAAATTGCTACGGTTGTGGCGCACCAGGATTTTATCGGTCAAACTGTCCAACCTGTAACAAATTAAATGCTATCAAAAAGCCAGTACAGCTAGATTTCAATTCAATCAACACATCAGTAATAGGCGGAAGTGTCCCTACTGTACCTTTGAATATAAACAGATTAAATGGTGAAGCATACATAGACACCGCCGCTCGAACAAGTGTAGCTGGATATATACTTTTCAACAAACTCAAACAAAACGGTGTAGAGTTCAAAGAAATATTTGCAGAATTAATACTAGAAGATGGTATACCGAAAAACAAAAAGTTTTCTCAACAGAAGCAGATATCTTCATTGGAAATAGATTGAAAAAGATTAAAATTTTTTGTTTTCCCGCAGCAGAAAATAACCGTACTTGGAATAGATTTTATGGAACAAGTTGGCATGGTGCTCGATTTAGCTCAACGGTATTGGTTTTATAAAGATGATCCAAAAACAATTTTTGAATTTAAAATAAAAACTGCCGAGTCATATATAACTGAACATTCTACATCAACATACAACTATGCTCCAGAAGAAATAAAGAAATTTTTCGGAAGTTCTATCCCGAATGACTTACGCTGGTTTAAAAATCGCGAACTTTTTCCACCTATGAGAAAACTAAAATTAATTAGTTTTTTTAATTAAGATAGTAAACCTTGCCTTTTTGAGTTTAAATTCTTTTGAAATTATCTTACGTTAAGATGAGGGTCCCATTCTTGAAATTGATGATAGAGATTCACTTAACAAAATTTTAGTGGAAATTACAGATATATTTAATGATATAACCAAACCAGTCACGTTTATTGAACATTATATAAACACCGGCACACATGAACCACTTTCATGCTCTCCATGCAGACTTTCACCAGTAATGAAACTAAAATTAAAAACTGAAATAGATGATACGATAAGGAAAGGAGTAATTGAAGAAAAAGAGTCACCGTGGGCTTTTCCGCTTGTTATGATTAAAAAAAGAATAGATAGAGAAATCAGAGTTTGTTTTTATTATCGTCGTCTTAATGCCACTACTATAACAGATACGTACCCACTTCCTCGAATCGATGATCTGTTACATGCAGCTAAATCAACGCCTTATATGACTACTTTAGATTTAAAAGCTGGCTATTGGCAAATCAAAGTGGTGACAAAGGATACATTAAAGACAGCTTTTACAACACCATTTGGCATTTATGTATTCAACAGAATGCCTTTTGGATTAAAAAATGCCCCAAAACTTTTCAGCGATTTATTGAAAAGTTTCATAACGGTTTGCCGAATATCTTAATGTTAGCATATCTAGATGATATCATTATATGTTCCAGTGACTTCAATTCTCATTTGGAGGATCTGAGACTCAAAATATTCGGATTTCATCTTAATAGAAACAAAAGCTGAACGACCTCGTTGTCAATTCCGAGAAAACTGGTCTACACATCAACATCAACAAGACAAAAGCGATGTGCGTCAACCCCACAAACATTAACTCAGGCCTTAACATCGGCACGGAAGCAATTGAGTACATAGAAGACTTCCAATATCTCGGCAGCATCCTATCCACTAACAACAGCGTGTTAAAAGGAATACAAGCGAGGATAGGAAAAGCTAAAGGTGTTTTCGTCCAACTCGGAAATATTTGGAACTCGTCTCTACTCTCTATCCATACCAAGCTCAGTATTTTTAAGTCCAACGTGCTGTCAGTTTTTTTATATGGTTGCGAGACTTGGCTCACGACCGAGGCGCTAAACAGCAAAATACAGAGCTTCGTCAACCGTTGTCTTCTCCGCATTTTAAAAATTTGGTGGCCCAACACTATAAGCAATGACAGCTTGCTTAGAAAATGTGACATGTTTCAGATAAGACAATCGATAAAACTGAGGAAATGGAGCTGGATAGGCCACACTTTGCGTAAACCACCCATCGAAGTATGCCGCCAAGCTCTCGACTGGAACCCGCAAGGAAACCGAAGAAGGGGACGCCCTAAACTGACATGGAGGCGATGCCCGGAAAAAGAGGTTACCGAATCGGGATATTTCTGGGGCGAACTCAAGCAGCTGGCTCAAAACAGAACCAGATGGAAAGGGGTTGCCTAGGAGCTCGAGGAAACGATGATGATGATGATCTTAATAGAAAGATATGTTTCTTTTGTCGGCCAGAAGTATTAAAGCCATATACTGACAAAAGAAGGATTAAAAATCGATCCTGAAAAAACAGAAAGCTATATTAAAACGACCAGACCCCAAGAACCTTAAACAGCTAATTTCGTTCTTACAAACGTGTTCATGGTATCGCCGTTTTATACCAAATTTCGCAGTATTTTCTAGAGCATTATCAAATTTAACAAAGAAAAACACAAAGTGGAAATGGTTTTCAGAAAAACAATCGGCTTTTAATAATCTTAAAAATCTCTTATCTTCACCACTAATTTTACGTCAAGTGAGTGACAATCAACCTTTTATTCTAAAAACAGATGCTAGCAACTATGCTTTAGGAGCAGTTCTACTGTAGCGGGAGAAAGAAGCAGAGCATCCCATCAAATATGCAAGTTGTTTGCTGCTTCCTGTTGAAAGGAATTACTCAACGACAGAACGAGAAGTCCTAGCTGTAGTATGGGTGATTCAGAAGTTTCGCGGTTATAACTGTTCTTACTGATCATCAACCATTAAAATGGCTATTCTCATTAAAATCGCCAACTGGAAGATTAGCCTTATGGGCATTAATGCTACAAATGTATAACATTCACTTTGGATATACACCAGGTAGACAGGATATTGTTGCAGAAATACTTTCGCGGCCACCAGATGAGGAGTTGGATACCTACAACTGTACCAGAGACCTGCAGCGAATCGTTTTTTACGATTCTACATCACTCGTCAAAAACCGAGTGCAAGTGCGTGCGGTTGCGCAAAACAACAACCACTTCCACGCGAAGCATTCTCATAACAGCGATGAGCGACGAGTGCCGCTGCTTTCACTCATCGCTCATTAGAAAGACTGCTGAATTCTAAGCATATGATTCTAAGCAACCTCAATGACTCTAGAGTCATTGAATGATTTGCGTGCACTCCAGTATTGGTGCGTTTTCCTTGTTTTACTTTTGTTTTGTGTTTTACGTGTTGATTAAGATAAATAGCCAGCTTCTAAGTTGGGGATCGCTAGTTTAAAGAATTAAACTGTAGCAAACTTACTTTATACGTGTATGTTGTCTATTATTTGTTCTTTTCAATAATATTTTCACAATTTTTCACTAATTTCTATCAATAATATTTAAAATTTTTGTTTTTATTAAGTATATGCATTTAAATATATTTTTAATACTATTTTTAGATTTATTTTCATACATTTGCCGAGTCCGCTAGTATTAATGTATATAATAATAAATTTATATATTATATGTATAATAAAATATGTTAGCGGTAACACTGCACGCGATTTTCCTTAATGACTCTAGAATCATTAGAATCATTGAGCGGCATTCTTATGATCGATGAGTGAAAGCGGCGGCACTCGTCACTCATCGCTGTTATGAGGATGCTTCGCGTGGAAGTGGTGGTTGTTGTACGCAACCGCACGCATTCGCATTCGGTTTTTGATGGATGATTTATAGTCATTCGTTCGAATCATAGACTCGTTGCAGTTCTCTGAACTGTACAATATTAGCGTTTGGAAGTGATTTGCCACGAAAAGGAAAGAAAGAATATAGAAAAGCTCAAACAGAAGATACAGATGTCATGAAAATCATAAATTCCTTCGAACGATATACTGACCGAGGATGTATAATGCTGGATGGAATACTTTATCTTTGTTGCTCTGATGAAGATTCTGGAAATAGACAACTAGTTGTCCCAAAATCAATGAGAAATCTGATATTGCATAAGTATCAAGATGATCCAATGGCTGGCCATAATGGTATAGAAAATATAATCAATCGGGTAAAACAAAATTTTTATTGTTTTGGAATGCGCTCAGACATCATAAATTATGTAAAATCCTGTGTGGAATGCCAGAAGTATAAACCAGCAAAAATATAAAACCAGCTGGATTATTAAAAACAGTATGCAGTAATCAACGTTTTGAAATAATTGCTGTTGATTTATTTGGACCATTGCCATGTACAAAGGATGGTCACAAATGGATTTTGATTGTTGAAGATTTATTCTGCCGATGGGTGGAACTTTTTGCACTAAAAGGCGGTGCTTAGGAGAATTGCGCTTTAATCTTATTAAATGAAGTCATACTAAGATTTGGAGTTCCTCGACGAATACACACCGATAATGGATGTCAGTTTATTTCGCCACTTATGCAAAAATTAACATTTTGTTTAGGTATTGAACAAAATTTTACTTCGATTTACCATCCTGAATGTAACCCCGTTGAAAGGAAGAATAGAGATTCAAAAACTGTAGTACGGGTAATTCAGTCGCTAATTTAACATTTGGAAGTGAATTAAGAACTCCAACTAAAGTACATCATGATTTGCGAGTAATTGTGAAATCCGAAAATTGTATACCTCAAATTACACATCTTGCGAATGCACTAAAACTAACCCAGGAGGCATAAGAACAAATTCAAGACAAGAATAACAAGCGTTTCGCAGATTTGAAACGTAGGCCGCAATCTTATTTTAATATTTTTGATCGTGTTTTGGCTTCAACATATGGTTTAAGTAAAGTTAATTCTGACGAAACATGAAAGTTCTTACCTCGATGTGATTTACCATACCGTGTTATCTCTAAAAAATGTTTCGGTTGCTATGTCATAGCATCTGGGTTAGACCTTGATACACCGTTAGCAATGTATCATGTATCGACTTTAACTCCATTTGAAGGTCCATTAAGTACCCCAGTCTATCCTATGAAACGCCGTGGTCGTCCACCATCGAAGAAAAGAAGTAAATAATAGTTAGAATATGTTTTCCAAAATAGAAAGATTTGTATGTAAAATAGAACGATTGTTATTATTGCTGTTATGTTTTCACTCTTATCATTTTGTCTAATATATAAAAATCTCGTGTCACAATGTTTGTGGCCGAACTCCTCCGAAACGGCTCGACAGATTTTAACGACATTTTTTTGTGTATTTGGCAGGTTGAGAATAGGTTGTAAAGTAATTTTCACCCTCCTATGTAAAACGGGATTGGCTCCGCCCATACCAGCTAAATTTTTGTAAGTAAAAGTCACTACTTCAGGTAATCAGAATTACCACTTGGTTATGTCTTTCTAATAGAAGACTTGGTAATGTCCTTTTAATGGAAAAGTTGAATGGGCATTGGACAAGAGGGTGTGGCTCCGCCCGTATAAGTTAAATTTTTAATATCGAATACCTTTTGAAGTAAATTCACAGAATATTGAAACTCAGAATGGGGTTACCACTTGGTGATGTCTTTCTAATAGAAAACTTGAACGGGTATTGGATAAGGGGGCGTGACTCCACCCATACCAGCCACATTGTTGATATCGAATAGCTATGGAAGTAAAAGTCACAGAACATTGAAACTCAGTATGGAGTTACCACTTGGTGATGTCTTTATAATAGAAAACTTGGATTGGCATTGTACAACGGGGTGTGGCTCCTCCCATACCAGACAAATTTTCGATACAGAATAGCTTTGGAAGTAAAAATCACAGAACATTGAAACTTTTTGATGTCATTCTAATAGAAAACTTGGATGGACAATGGGGTGTGGCTCGACCCATACCAGCCAAATTTTTTCTATTTTTTTTTAACTTAATCAACGCTCAGGAAATGCCCCCTTTAAATGCGAAAGCATTGCTTTGATTCGGAAGACGGGGATAGTTGGATGGAAGTAAAAGTCACAGAACATTGAATTTTAGAATGGAGTTTCCACTTGGTGGTGTCTTTCTAATATAAGATTTGGACAGGCAGTAGAGAAGGGGGTCTGGCTCAACCCATATAAGTTGAATTTTTGATATCGAATAGCTTTGGAAATAAAACTCACTAAACATTGAAACTCAGTATGGAGTTACCACTTGGTGATGTCTTTATAATAAAAACTTGGCTTGGCATTGGACAACGGGGTGTGGCTCCTCCCATACCAGACAAATTGTCGATACCGAATAGCTTTAGAAGTAAAAATCACTGAACATTGACACTCAGAATGGAGTTACCACTTAGTGATGTCTTTCTAATAGAAAACCTGGACAGGTATTGGACAGGGGGGTGTGGCTCCGCCCTTTTAAGCCATATTTTTGATATCAAATAGCTTTGGAAGTAATAATCACAGAACATTGAAACTTAAAATGGAGTTTCTCACTATTTGGTGATGTCCTGCTGCCAGGAGACGGGCATTGGACAATAAGCGTGGTCTCAAACGAAGGGTCAAATAAAAGTTGTTGGTTTTAGGCGTATAAGAATAAATAAAAATAAATGAAAAAACTTCAATATTTTTGGTAATTTTGTTAAAAAGAAAAGTTCACAAACATAGCAGCAGTTGCACTATAGTAACACCCATTTTTTTAGAAATCATCAAAATTGTACATGCTTTGATAGTGAAATACTACGCTTGGTATGTAAGGTATATTGATCCAAGCGGATAGTACAAACAGTCACTGTATATACACATGTGGAAACTTATTAAATTCCCATCAAACAATTTGACACACAACAATAGTTGAAAATAATTTTATAAAGGCGTTGACTCACTTTACGCCCACTTTTTAGGGTATTATAATTTGCCGGGTTAAGCAAGTTATAAAATAATATTTAAATACTTTACTTAAAAATGCTTGTTAAAACATAATTTGTATTTCAATGATTATTATTTGAGATATTTCAAAACTTATAAAATTTTCATTCAGATAAAACTTTGAAAAGAAAAGACTCTTTTTATCTTAACTATTTTCAATTTGGAAACCAATAAATTACAATAAAAAGACTTAATTATATCACGAGTGAGTCTGCTATTACCGTCCCTCGTTACAGTCTAAATTAGACAAGGAGGCGTGCCAATTTGCACATTGCAAAAAGTGGGCGGCACTATACAAGGGGCGTGATAAATTTTTGGAAAACTATACATCAGTTTTAAAATTCATAATTAGCTAAAAAGCTTAAGGTGGAAAATAAGTCTTTTCAACTTTCCTAGGCAAGGATCAAGCTTTGCTTAGATTCGCGTAAAAAAAGAACTTAACAGTAAGAAAATGTAAACAATTAAAAACTTTTTAAAAATAGGCAATTCGGACCGGGAACTTTGTGGAATTGATATCTAAGTGAGAAGTGACAAAAAAGGTTTATTTGATAATTTTAACTGGTCTTTTTTATAGGGACTGCAGTTATAGCCCTAAAATTGGAAATTTTCTAAACAGAAATAATGACAAAAAAATATGTGGTTGAGATTAGACTCATTGATCGTTGTGCATTGTGGGTAATATTAAGTTCCTAACATTACATACAAAATAAATGCTACACCACTCACGCGCGACGCCGGGTATTCCTGCTAGTATTTTTATAAACAAAAGTCCAAAGTTATTTAAAACTTTTATAAATAAATGAAAACGATAACAGTCAAACTTCACTTCAAAAATTAATTTTTAAGAGTTATTTTCAAGCCGTGCCTACAAAGTAACGTCTTCAAAATATTAAAACTTTTATAAATTCCACAAAATTATTTTATGACTTAATATGTTGCATATCCAAAGCAAACATATTAATCTTTGTTTTTTACTATGACCTCTGGGTTTGAAAAATTAAGGAAAACCACACCTTTACCCCATATAAAGTGACGTCATTAAAATAAAAAACCTTAATAAGTTCGAATATACTTAATATGTGGTGTTATTTTAACTTTATCTTAATATCCTAATTGAAGATAATTCATTACTAGTTGTTTCTTCTTATAGATACTATGATCAAATATGCGCTTTGGAAACGAAAATTCCGGTAAATGAACTTCAAATACCATTCAAATGGAAGGATGCTTTCGACAAAGGATCTATCTTTGGCGGAAAAATAAGTTTAAGTAAGTGTAAACAGATTTTTAAAAAGTTTTCATTCGTGATTCCTTTATTTTTAAAGAAACAATTTTTATTAACTTTAATTTAAGCTCATACTTCGCTCCTCTACGAAAAAGTTTGTGTTCTCTTTAATATTGCTGCCCTTCAAAGCAATGTGGCTTCAACCCAAGCACTCGACACAGACGATGGTTTAAAAATGGCAATTAAATTATTGCAACAAAGTGCTGGAATATTTCAGTATCTTAAAGGAGCCACACCAGCTGCAATTCCATCTGAGCCCACACCAGATTTATCTCAAGATACTCTTGCTGTAATGCAAGCTTTGATGGTGACACAAGCTCAGGAGGTTTTTATATGGAAAGCAATTAAAGGTAAGCAAAAAAACCACTTGTTTTCTTAATACGTGATGTATGTACTGGTACTACCGATGTACCAGTTCTCGCTCTAAACAGAACAGTTTTTTAACATATTCATATTATTTTTTTTTTCTTTTTTTTTTAATTATTGGTAATTTTTTATCCTCCAATAGATTTTTATTATTACCTAAGTTTAATTATTTTTAAATCTTTGTTATATAACTTAATTTCAAGGTTGTTTTTAATTTATTATTTTAGATAACATGAAAGATCAAATCATCGCTAAGCTTTGCTGTCAATGCGAAGAATTTTATGCCGATGTCCTACGTGCTATGCAAAAAGAATCTGTACGCAGTTTGTGGGAAAAAGAATGGATTCCAATAGTTGCTGGCAAACAGGCTGGCTTTCATGCTTTGACACAGCTCTATCAGAGTCTGGTCTGTCGCTCTGCCAAGAGAATTGGCGAAGAAATAGCGCGTCTTCGTTCAGCAGTTGATCTGTTTAAAGCAGCTCAAACTCGATCGGGAAATGGTTCCTTTCTCGACGATTACTTTAATCGAGCTAAACGAAACCTAGCCGAGTCTACGAAAGACAATGAATTTATATACAATGAAATGATTCCAGACACAGCATCATTAGTATCACCAGGCAAAGCTCAATTGGCAAAACCCATACCAATTTCCTCTCCCATGTGCAGTAATTCAAAGGACATATTCGCAGAGTTGGTACCAGTTGAATTACATCGTGCTCTAACTGCTTCTGATATGAGAAAATCTGAATTTGTCAATACCGAGATTATGAAACTGCGAGATGCTACGCAAACGCTTAATGCCGTTTTAGCCAGTTTAAATTTGCCAGCTGCTGTTGAGACCACAGATGCTGGCTCTGGTCTGCCGCCTTCATTGCGTGAAAAAGCCAATGATGTACGTGAAAAGGGTGGTATTCAAACCATCAATACCTATATGAAAGAGCTACCAGAGTTGTTGAATCGTAATCGTGAAATTCTTGATGAAACCGAGAGACTATTGGATGAAGAGCGTGATTCCGACAATCAGTTGCGTTCCCAATTTAAGGAACGTTGGACGCGAATTGCTTCCGACAAATTGACAGAAATGTTCCGTACGAACGCCAAAAAATACCGAGAAGTTATAAACAATGCTATCGAAGCAGATAAAGTTGTGCAACAGAAATTCGAGACTAATGCAAAGGTATATTAAATCGAAATTTTCTTTTTTGTGTGTCTTTCTTATTTATAATTAAAACAGGCTTGAAATATTTTCTGCAGAAAAATGCAGACCTTATCATTTTATTTTAAATTCTGCTTTTAAACCATTTAGGTTATTTTGAATTAAGATATTTATCAAAAATTCCAGGGTATACAACTTCTATCTATGTCCCCTGAAGAAATCCAACTAGCTGTTCCATCCGCTGGTGGAAGTGTTGATCCCAATTGTTCTAGTGTACAGAAACTCAAATCACTAATGGAAGCAGTTGAAACAATCAAAGCAGAACGAGACGCTATCGAATCTGAACTTAAATCTGCCACATTTAATATGAAAGATGAATTTCTTCAGGCCTTGCAGAAGGATGGAGCTATTGATGAGCCAGCACTTTCGTTATCTCGTATTGGTAAAATACTAAATCCACTACAGGCACAGGTTAAAGATAGTATTGAACGTCAGCAGACCTTGGTGGCTGATATTCAACAGGGACACAGTGAATTTATATCTGAAACCGGCAACTGTGGCAGTTCACGTGACCAACTCTATCAGGAATTGGCAAAAGCTTATGACAGTTTCATTGAGCTTTTGAGCAATTTGAAAGAAGGCACAAAATTCTATAACGACCTCACACAACTGCTTGTAGTATTCCAAAACAAGATATCTGATTTTTGCTTTGCGCGCAAAACGGAGAAAGAAGAACTGCTTAAGGATCTGACAACAGAGTCCAGTCGACAAGCACCTGGTCCCACCCCACCAATGCCATCACATTACGCATCTACATCGGGCAGTGGTAAGTTTTGCATTTTCTTAATACTTTTGTATATATCACAATTTTTTTCTCAAGACTCTACTTCAGGCTCTACAGCAGCTTTTACACCTGCCGCACCATCTGCCACTCCCGGTAATATCCCTTATCCATCTCAAATGCAAGGCATGCCTATGCCATATGGCGCAACAGCAGCTGCACCATATCCAACCTATGTTCCACCACCCATGCCGCAAGGATTTAATCCATATGCAACATTACCGTATCCAGGAAGTAAGTTCATGTTTCACTTTGTCTGTCAATTGTTAAAATATAATTATAATTATATTTAGATTATCAGTATAGTGGTTTTCCACAAGGACCACCACCAGGCCATTATGGTACCTATCCAGGAAGTTTTGCTAATCAACAGGGTGGCTACCCAAACCAACAGAAACCACCCGGATGGTAAAGAATAATTTGCTTATGAGTTATAAATATCATTGCCTGTTATGTTTGAATTGTATATTGGATTTGCATGAGGTATTTTAAAGCATTTCATAATTTATATCAAAAACACAATCTAAAAGATTTTTATTTCAAATCATAATTTTTATCACAATTAGCACTTAGAAAAACAAAAACTATTCCGTTTGTAGGTTTAACGCTTGTATTTCTAAAGATAAAATATTTTAAATAAAATTAAACCAAGAAACTAAACAAAGTTACTTCATAGTTTACGCTGAAAAATTTGGGTAATTTGTGTGCATATTTGTTAAGCGTCAATGAGTGAAATAGTTTTTTCCACTTATTTTTAGTTTTAAATTAATCAGACAAAATTAAAGAGAATTCGAAGTAAAGAAAAAAATCGTAATTGTATAGAACTTTAATTAAAACCAGTTGGACAGTTTATGCTAATTAAGGTTTAAATCTTTTTTAAGTGACGAAATCGCACTAGACAATTTGACGAGTGTTCACACGTCAAATTTTTCATGATATCGTTGGTCAAACAATCGAAAAATCAAAATATTTTGATTTTCGTCAAACGATTGACCAACAATTTGATGAGAGTTCACATGTCAAATTGTCGTCAAATTCCATATATATTTCTGTTTGTCAAATTTTTTGATAAATTGTTGGATGAAAAATTTATATAGTGAACGGCCCTTATAGAGCAGTGTTTGCCAAACACGAGCGCACGCACACAAATATAATAATGCTTGTGTACGTACACTTTTAAAAATTTACGTAAGCTGTGCAGAGCTCAAGTTCATTTAAAGTAAAATGAAGACATTTAAACATTTAAAAATTAATAATTAAAAAATCAATATATTAATAAAGCTGTTCATAAATTTGATAGATAAATTGCAAAGCCTCTAGATCGGCACAAATCGTATTTTTTTCAGACAGACACGATCGACAAAGCACACAAACGGTGCAGCTTGGTTTGAGTTGCTTCCACGTTAGAGTACTGTTTCCATAATTTTGTGAGTAAAAAACGTTATTGGTAGTTTCGATATGAGTCAAAATACGTCATATTGGATTTTTTTCGAAAAAAAAAAACAAAAAAGAAACGTCTAAGGAAAAATGCATATATTTGAAAACATTAATTAATGCATAGTAACAAAAAAACCCCTATATATTTTATGTAAATATTTCATACAACACACAACAAGGCAACAATAAATTCGATTAATTTAGTTTCTTTTATTTTTGTACTATTTGTTCGGATAAATAACCTAAGCAGTAACATAAAGTACGACATTGTATGTTTCTAATTTATCGCTTACTTTTTGAGAAAGCTACAAATAAACTCAAATAGGCTTTAATAATATAAATGTATTATGCTAGTTAAAAAAATAGTTAACTAGTTAAAAATAGTTATGATAGTTAAAAAAATATATAAAAAAAATTTTTAAAAAATAAGCTTTTATTTAAAACCAAAACGTGAACTAAAAAGAAAAAATAAATTTCAGTGACATTTGTCATATATGTATATAGTAGGTATATTCTAGATTCAGAAGAACCTCTCTCTTGGTTACCCATCATAATAATAAAAGCGTACGTAAATAGGTAAGTTCTAGGGATGTATATAAATTTAGAAACTTTCAAAATGTAAAATACATTTAAATTTTAAAAGCTTAAGGCACTGATATTGTGCAGTAAGCCTGTATAATGGATCGCGGCTTATAGTATATAGCTTAGTAGATAAGCCTACTAAAAGATTCAATTCCACTGATATTGTGTATTAAACTTGTACTTGAAAATTTCTAAATTTATATACGTCCCTAGAACTTACCTATATACGTACGCTTTTATTATGATGATGGGTAACCAAGATAGAGGTTCTTCTGAATCTAGAATATACCTACTATATACATATATGACAAATGCCACTGAAATTTATTTTTCTTTTTAGTCTTAAAGGTTTATTATGAACATCTTTTATTTTGAAAGCCTTGCATATAGCATTTTAATTTTTTAGACCATTAACCTTAACAGTACATATTAACATTATTTATACCATTAACATTATTTATTGCATTATATACTTTATTATGATATAGCATTTTTATTGATTTGTGGACGGGAATAAGAGGTGTGGCCAAATTTAAAGCCCTATCTCCTACTTGATGTAAATATGATGCTAAATTTTCAGCTGAATCGGCCTAATAGTTTTTTCTAACATTTTATTTCTAACCCATGCAATACTTGAAGGACATTTACTGCCAAAATTTTAGCTGAAAGAGCCCGTTAGTTTTGGAGATATATGAACTTGTGGGCGGAAAAAGGGGGGGTGGTGCAATTTTTTTCTTAACCCCCAATTTCTACTTGAAGGAAATGTTCAACCGAAATTTCATCTGGAGTCAAGTAGTTTTGGAGACATAGCATTCTTATTGATTTGTGTGGGCGATACGAGGGGGTGTGGCAACATTTTTTTTCTAACCCATGCAATACTTGAAGAACATTTACTGCCAAAATTTCAGCTGAAACAGCCCGGTAGTCTTGGAGATATATTAATTTGTGGGCTGTAAAAGGGGGTGTAGTTAAATTTTTTTCTTAACCCCAATTTTCTACTTAAAGGAAATTTACTACCAAAATTTCATCTGAATCGGCCGAGTAGTTTTCGAGATATAGCATTTTATTGATTTGTGGGCGGTCAAAGGGGGTGTGGCAACATTTTTTTCTAACCCATGCAATACGTGAAGTACATTTACTGCCAAAATTTCAGCTGAAACAGCCCTGTAGTTTTTGAGATTTATTAATTTGTGGGCGGTAAAAGGGGGTGTGGTGAAATTTTTTCTTAAACCCTATTTTCTACTTGAAGGAAATTTACTACCAAAATTTCATCTGAATCGGCCTAGTAGTTTTCGAGATATAGCATTTTTATTGATTTGTGGGCGGTAAAATGGGGTGTGACAACAATTATTTTCATAATATTGCATTGTCACCGGGCTTACACATGTATGCTTAATTTTAGCTTAATCGGAAACCCACAAGATGTCTAAAAATATTTTGCAAGATTTGCGGACATACATACATACCAGAGATCTGCAACGAGTGATTCATACTTTGAGTATACTTATCGTATACTCTTAATTTCTCTTTACTTATATTCACGTATACTTTCAAAAATATTCATCTTATCCATAAAGATTCAACTCATTTTCGTAGAATTGAATATAAATCATTCACAGGGGACAGGGGGCGAACCTTCACATGGCAACGTGTCTGACCGCCTCAACCTGGCGAGGCCAGCATTATCCATGTCGAAATCGTCTCAAGTCGACTCAAACCTCCACGTGGTGTTCCCTGGTGTTCCATTGGCATCCGTCAGTTTGGCGGCTAATTTGAGCGGCGGGTCACTCCATAGACCTTAAACATGGAATGTGCGCAGGGTTTGGGTCCCGCCACATTACTACTGCCCAATGAAAACTAAACCAGCCTCGGATAAGAACCCCAATTACGTTGACGACCACCGCAAACGAAAAACGGACAATGATTTACGGATATGCACCTGGAATGTCCGAACCCTTTATAGGGAAGGTGCCATTATCCAACTGGCGGAAGCCCTCAAAACAATAAAGGCTGACATCACCGCCATCCAGGAAATGCGATGGAAAGGGCAAGGCTGCTCTAAACAAGCACACTGTGATATCTACTACAGCTGCCATGCGGAGAGGCGCGAATTTGGATGTGGATTCGTTGTTAGCCGGAAACTACGCCACCTTGTTTCCCGGTTCACACCTGTCAACGAACGATTGGCCACGATCCGCATCAAGGCAAAATTTTTCTCCATCAGCCTTATTTGCGCGCACGCCCCGACGGAGGAAAAGGACGAAGCCGTCAAAGACGCTTTCTACGCTAGTCTTGAGGACGTATACGACCACCTTCCGGTCCATGACGTGAAAATAGTCCTCGGCGATTTTAATGCGAAAGTCGGAAGGGAAGGCATCTTTGGCCCCACTGTCGGCGCCCGCAAACTCGGAACCAATGGTATGATCAGGAGTGTCGCATTGCGACTGCAGTAATAAACGCCGCTTATAGAAAAACGCTGCAGTCAGCTGCAACGAGCCGTGCGAGAAAACTACCGCGAAAAGAGGAAGGAAGAGAGGCGCCTTTTCAGACGCAAGAAAAGAGAGCAGGAAAAGCGTGAGCGTGAGGAACTAGAGGTATACCAGGGCAAGAAGGATGCACGAAAATTCTATCAACAGGTTAAGCGTCTAACCCAAGGTTTCAAGCCCGGAGCATCCACTTGTAGAGACGAAAATGGAGATCTGAATACGGATACGCAGTGTGCGCTGAGATTGTGGAGACGGCACTTGTCCAATTTACTTACTGGCGACGATTCCACCAATGCCGCCCATGGAGAGCGCAGTTCAGAGCTACCAATCAACAATGACGGAGTGGAAGTACCACCACCTAGCCATGATGAGGTTCGAGTTGCTATCCAACGACTCAAAAACAACAAAGCAGCGGGTGCTGACGGCCTGTCAGCTGAATTGTTTAAAACCGGCGGCGATGAATTGATAAGGCACATGCATCAGCTCATCAGCAAAATATGGCTAGAAGAAAGCATGCCCGACGATTGGAACCTCAGCGTACTGTGCCCTATACTTAAGAAAGGAGACCTAACAATCCGCGCAAGTTATAGAGGTATCAGTCTTATTTCCATCGCATATAAGGTTCTCTCAAACGTACTGTGTGAAAGATTAAAGCCGATTACAAAAACACTGATTGGACCTTATCAGTGTGGCTTTCGACCTGGTAAATCCACCATAGACCAGATTTTCACGCTACGACAAATCCTGGAGAAAACCCACAAAAATCAAATTGACACACACCATCTTTTTGTCGATTTTAAAGCTGCGTTCGATAGCCCGAGAAGGGATTGCCTATACGCAACAATGTCTGAGTTCGGTATACCTGCAAAGTTGATCAGACTTTGCAGAATGACGTTGAGCAACACACGCAGCTCCGTCAAGGTAGGAAATGACCTCTCCGAAACCTTCAATACCGAAAGAGTTTTCAGGCAAGGCGATCCACTGTCTTGCGATCTCTTTAACATCATCATGGAGGGGATCGTACGAAAGGCCGGTGTGCATCGTAATGGCACCATTTTCTACAAAGGCGTCCAGCTCCTTGCGTACGCTGATGATATTGATATTGTCGGCAGAACCAAGAGAGATGTTACCGCTGCTTTCTCCGCTATCGAAAAGGAATCAGCCAAAGTGGGTTTGACGATAAATGAGGGTAAAACAAAGTATATGCTGTCTACAAACAAGGGAGCGCGGCGGTTAGACTCCCACGTTTCATCCGGCAGCTATAACTTTGAAGTAGTCAAGGAGTTTGTATACCTTGGCACCGCCATTAATACTAACAACGAAATCAGCCTGGAAATAAAGCGAAGAACAATAATTGCTAAAAGGTGCTACTACGGGCTCAGTAAGCAACTAAGTTCCAGAGCCCTCTCTCGATCGACAAAACTAGCTCGTTCTACCTGTGCTGCTTTATGGCGCTGAGGCATGGGTAGTTTCGCAAACTGACGCAGCCGCTCTGGGGGTGTTCGAGATAAAAGTTCTTCGCAAAATCTTTGGTCCTGTTCGAGTCGGCGATGACTATCGCATCCGAATGAACCACGAGCTGTATGAGCTCTACGATGACATTGACGTAGTTCGGCGTATAACTGTGCAGCGACTACGCTGGCTGGGTCATGTCCATCGTATGAACGACGAAGCTCCAGCGAAAAAGGTGCTCGAGGCGAGGGTCGCTGGTCAACGACGACGAGGGAGACCATGCCTCCGATGGATGGACCAGGCTGAGGAGGCCCTAACCGCACTTGGTGTATCCGGAGATTGGTGTATTGGAGAAGGCGCGTGCAAAGCAGAGGCGCCTGGCGAGAGCTGATGAGGTCGGCTGAAACCCGGACACGGGTTGTTACGACCACCTAAGTAAGTAAGTAAGAATATAAATCATACGCATACTCAATGTAAAGAGAGTGTTAAGAGTATGGTAGCATGAATGCTTTATATGCAAATGATCTTTGAGTGATACTTGACTCTTGCGGCACAATGCTGGCATGACGCACAACGTCGTTTGAGGGAATACCCAGCCGGAAATTTAATACAATATCAATGTCGCCAATAGATCTATAATAAGTAAATATATTTATAAGTTATTCGAATATAAAATCTTTTTTAAACCGATTACGAACGCTAAACATGATTTTTACTTGATTGACATTTAAAAAATAAGTAAAAATCTCACATCCTCTCACCAAATGAAAACTTAAATTTTTTAATAAGCGATAACTAAAATTGCATAGTTTTATTTATAAATATAAAAGTTGTATTGTTTATTTATTAGATTTATTTATTTTTAATATTTTTCGAGTTGCCATTCAGTTTGGTTCTTACGTTGTCAAGCAAGCAGTACGCCGAATTCGTTTATGTCCTAAATACAGTCAGTTCTCCATAGTTCGTACAGCATTATTTAGTGTTACTCTGGAAAGAAGAGTTGTTTTGATGTTAATAGCTGTAGGATTTGATGACAACATTTTAATTTCCTACTGGGTTGCTTTATGTTTACTTGTTTCCTTACAGTGGAACAAATATATAAAACATCAATTGCTTTTCAATGTCTTCAGAATTATAATTATTCTGCTTTTAATTAATTAAAAGAATTATAATATAACAGCTCTGAATTATAATACTATTCTCTGGATGCTGTAAGAAAAAGTTGAATTGTACGTCCGAGAGATATTCGTTTACTTATATTCTTTATCCGTGGTTCCATGCGAAATCGGACGCTTTGATCCTTTGGTGTAATATAAAAAAAAAACTGGATGCTGTAATAAAAAGTTTAATTGCTTATGGGCGAGATATTATTTGTGTACTTATATTATATATTGGCAAAAATCAATATTTACATTATCAATGTTGTATGCGAAGCCTTACATAAGACACATTAAATTATTACATCCAATTTGATGGATTTGCCATACTGTAGAGCGCGTTGAATACACACGTACGCATGAATTATTGTGTTTGTGTTTTAGGCTAGAGGTATGGCTTGTACGCAACACTTTCTGCGAAATACTGAGTTGAACTTCATACGCTCTTGTACTTCCCCGCAAGCATATCTCGCTAGCAGCTGCGTACGTAATTTGAATATTTTCGATGACTGAGTATTTTATGCGTATCAGAGAGTCATTGGGCAAATTGATCATAATTATTTAAAGTATTTAGTATTCAGACGATTTACATTCTCTTTTACGCAGCCTCTTACGAACTTCATGTGACTTTCACTCCTGCTTGTGAGAGTGAATTGGATATAAGAAGCATGTGTATAAGGGGTGAATATATACTTATGCTTATTTTTTATGAGTATACTCTGAATGCTAAAAATGCGACTCTTTGCAGTTCTCTGATACATACATACATACGAGCGAAGCAAGTTAAATAAAAGTTTATAAAAAGAAATAAACTGCGTGCGCTTTAAATTTTTTATTATCGAAATCGCGACGCTTTGTGTTTGACTGACAATTTCTGTTTTGCTGAGCTTAGCTCGCTTGTGTTAACATAGGTTCGAACAATCCTGTTAAACTTTTATGTACTGTACATAACATAATCTTTATATGATTACATATACTATCAAACTATTTTATGGCTAAGGTGTTCTTTTGCTGATGACGGCAACTTTCTCTCCTCCGTAAGAGAGTTCGGTGATTCGAGTTTACTCAGGTTTCTTGCCGACGTCGAGTACTGCAATTTTAGATACTCGACGTTGAGTATGCTGGATTTTGTTTTCACCGTCACCCTTCTTATTTGTCCGTTTTTAGCTACCACTATTCTAATGACTAAGCCTTTAGGTAAGCGGTTTCTGGGCAGATCTGGATCTACAATCACCACAACGTTTCAAATTTCTACAGGAAGCTGCTTGGTAAACCATTTGTTGCGTCTGGAAATAATAGGCACATATTCTCTAAGCCGTCTGCTCCAAAATTGGCTGGCAAACTTTTGAGTTTGGTACCACCGTTGTCGTAGATCCATACTCTCGTGAATTAAAGGTTTATAACCGTTTCCTGGAGAACAGGGGGGCGAACCTTCACATGGCAACGTGTCTGTCTGACTACCTCAATCTGGCGAGGCCAGAAATATTCATGACGAAATCGTCCCAAGTCGATTCAAACCTCCTCGTGGTGTTCCCTGGGCAACGGCAAACTGGCATCCGTTAGTTTGACGGCTAAAAGCGGCGGGCCGCTTAAACATTTAATGTGCGCAGGGTTTGGGTCCCGCCACATTTCTACTGCCCAATGAAAACTAAATCAGCCTCGCATAAGAAACCCAATTATGTTGACGACCACCGCAAACTGAAAACGGACAATTATTTACGGATATGCACCTGGAATGTCCGGACCTTTTATAGGGAAGGTGCCATTATCCAACTTGCGGAAGCCCTCAAAACAATAAAGGTAGACATCACCGCCATCCAGGAAATGCGATGGAAGGGCTTGCCCTTGCTGCTCTAAAAAGCACACTGAGATATCTACTACAGTTGGCATGCAGAGAAGCTCGAATTTGGATGTGGATTCGTCTTTAGCCGTAAACTACACCACCTTGTTTCCCGGTCCACACCTGTGAACGAAAGATTGGCCACGATTCAAGGCAATTCTTCATCAGCCCTATTTGCGCGCACGCCCCGACGGAGGAAAAGGACAAAGCCGCCAAGGACGCTTTCTACACTAGTCTTGAGGACGTATACGACCACCTTCCGGCCAATGACGTGAAAATAGTGCTCAGCGATTTCAATGTGAAAGTCGAAAGGGAAGGCATCTTTGGCCTCACTGTCAGTTAAGTCTTCATGAGACCTCCACGAACAACGGTCTATGACTGATTGACTTCGCCGCGGCGCAAAACATGGTAGTTAGTAGCGCCAGACTTAAACACCTCAACATCCACAAGGCCACCTGGCTGTCCCCGGATCAAAAAACGCAAAACCTAATTAATCATGGTGTAATCGACGGAAGGCATGATTCCAGTGTTCTAGATGTGCGTACATTTCGGGTGGCAACATTGACTCCGACAACTATCTTGTTGCAGCAAACCCCCTAGCCACACGTGCCAGTTCGAAGACAGTAACAGTTCGAAAAACTCAATACACTCTCACTTTTCACTAATACACTCACACCTTGACATCACTGGCAGTCCACTGGCAACAACTTTTACTGAGCCAGTGAATTTTGACAACAACAGCCAGTGCGAAATCGAAGTAAGGAAACAGTGTTGTATTTTCTCCCTAAAATATTCGAACTTTATATATGCACTTTTCTTTCATGTCTTGTCCTAAAATATATGCAATTATTTTACTTTCCCTTATTTCACACATAAAAGATCATTTGAATAAGTTGCATTTCATTTTGGAAAAGATTGATAAACACATTTTACAACATAATTAGTTCCCCATTTTTATCCCATTTAAGTTTGGTGCTGTGTTGGCATATAAAGCATCACTGAATAAAAGCAAACGGAATAATAAAGTGGTCGAACCTTTGGCTTTGACGACATTTTGCGAATGAACATTTACTATCACGTGTGGCCACAGCGGAATATGTTGATTATTTCGGAATATTTTCGAAGTAAATACATATTCTTTATTGGCATGCAAGTACTATCACGTGTGGCTGCAGCGAAAGATCCGCATGCGATTATGCAGTTCGAATAGGCCCGGTCACATGATCAAACTTTTCATCCAACAAGTCATCAAAAAATTTGACCAACAGAAATATATATGGAATTTGACGAACAATTTGACATGTGAACACTCATCAAATTGTTGGTCAAATCGTTTGACGAAAATCAAAATATTTTGATTTTTCGGTGGTTTGACCAACGATTTGATGAAAAATTTGACGTGTGAACACTCGTCAAATTTTCTAGTGCGATTTCATCACTTAAAAAAAGATTTCAACGCGAACACATCAATTCAAAATGCACGATGAAGAAGATTTTTGTAATGATTTTATTGAAATTTTTAGACTTCGTCCATAACTGGCAGATTAAATCGGAAATTTACAAAAAAAAGATTATTTAGAAATAAAGCATATGGAGTGCTGCTGAAGTGTTCACTTCGGTGTGCAAGACAATAATGTGGTCAAACTGTTTGACCAATATTTTGATGAAGAATTTGATAATGTGACCGCCCCTAATAACATACGCACAGGAATGTAATGAAAGCCAGATGTCGCTAAGCTGCAATTACAACAGACTTTCGAGGCCTGTTGGCTCAACTCTCGGTTAAGCTCAACCAACCAACCTCTGAACCCGACGACGCCGGCGGACTTTGGGCGCATATATCCATCTCCATGCGCGCTGCCGCTGAAGAATTGGTTTTCGGCGCCCGCAATTTCGGAACTTATGTTCCGATCAGGAGTGTCGTATCGCGACAGCAGTAGAAAACGCCGTTTATGGAAAAACGCTGCAGTCAGCAGCAACATGAGCCGTGCGAGAAAACTACTGCGAAAAGAGGAAAGAGGAGAGGAGACTTTTCAGACGCAAGAAAAGAGAGCAGGAAAAGCATGAGCGTGAGGAACTAGAGGCATACCAGGGCAAGAAAGATGCATGCACATTCTATCAACAGGTTAAACGTCTAACCCAAGGTTTCAAGACCGGAGTATCCACTTGTAGAGATGGAGATCTGGTTACAGATACGCAGAGTGGGCTGAGATTGTGGAGACAGCACTTCTCCAATTTACTTACTGGTGATGATTCCACCAATGCCGCCCATGAAGAGCGCAGTTCAGCGCCATCAATCAACGATGACGGAGTGGAAGTACTACCTCCTAGCCATGTAGAGGTTCGAGTTGCTATCCAACGGCTTAAAAACAATAAAGCAGCGGGTGCTGTCGGCCTGTCAGCTGAATTGTTTAAAACCGGCGGCGGTAAATTGATAAGGCGCATGCATCAGCTCATATGGCCAGCGGAAAGCATGCCCGACGATTAGAACCTCAGCGTACCTTGCCCTATTAAATAAATAAACACAAATATCACAATGGGACACCATAGGAGCTGGATTTTGAATTTTCGTGTCATGGAGGCAGCACTTCTGCGATTATAGGCCATGTTAAAAATGATCACAATATTGGCGACGAAAATTTGAGGGAGTAAGTAAATTTTTGAATTTCAATATTTACAAATATATAAATTAATATACATATTAGGGTGTTCCAAACAAGTCGAAGTTGTTTTTTAATATTTTATATGGTCAATTTTTTCTTATGATGTTGAAATAAATGTTAAAAAAAAATTGTATCTAGCATCACGGGAACCCGTGCCGACTTGCATCGGTACATGTTAGTACTTTGTTGTATGGGAAACTAGAAATATTTTCTTAGAATTATTGAAGGTGCTTCAAGGGAGAAGTATGTTTTTTGATTTTTTTATGATTTTTCTTGTTATCGAAATGCTAGAAATGGGCACTTTAAGTATTTTAAAAAAGAAGTCAAGTTTCAACAGGTATATAACTTTTTTCGCGAATTTCGGGTTTTTTCAATTTCTTGCAGAAAATAGCGCAAGACTATGTTTAAATCATCTGTGCTTTTTTTTCCAAATTTTGCATTTTTTTGGCTTTTGGGAATTTTTTTTTTTTTGTAAAAATACTGAAACTCGAAATTTTCAAAAAGGTACACTTCCAACAAAAAAATTCATAACCTGAGGTTAGATTCTGAATATCGCCTAGCTAAAGCTAAATCTCTATCGCTAAAATGCTAAAAAAATCTTCGTTGAATTCCTTAGCGATTTCGCTAAAATGCGATTCTGAGTTTCAAATCGCTTAGCTAAAAATGTTACTTTTACTACTGGCCGCAGTAAGCACTGTTTTAGCGATTCTTATGTCAAACAATTTATTTAAATAATTTATTCAAAATTTATTCAAAACCAATTTATTCAAATTAAAAACAAACAATGAGAGGAAACACTGCTCTCAGCATGTGAAAGAACTTTCATTGCCCAAGCTATTAAACAAAATCAGCGTGTGATGAAAATTAATTTTGGTGCCGATTGGGGCAGCGTTCTCGTCTCACTGGGTGAAACCAAGGGACTGAAAAAAGCAACACGCAAACGAAGGCATGATATATATAAATGTCGAATTGGGGCTCATGGCAGCTCCATACTTCGAAGTGGGACTCAATTCAGATCTAACGCTGTACGTTACCACTGAGGATAGAGCATGAATATTGCTTGTAGATCTCAATGTAATCAATCATGAAGGGAACTTAATTGACTGCTGCTCAATTGCCACGCTATGTGCGCTGGCACACTTGTGAGCATAGATAAGGATGAGGTTAAGATACACACCGCTGCAGAAAAAGATCCTATTCCCATGGTATTTATCCAGTGGTCATTATCCAGAGTGTGCAACATTTTGCACATTTGATGATGGCAAAATAGCAATAACTGATCCCACAGTTATGAAAGAGCGCTGCGCAGAATCACAAATGATATTTGGTTTGAACTCTTTGTGAACTGTGCAGGCTTAATCTAAGCTTGTCGTGGATTTCTGTCAAGGAGTTATTCGAGACAGATGCAGCAGCGCGCGAGGTAGGTCAGTGCGTCAGCTTCACCAAATGCATGCGTCTAAATAAAATCACCGCCGTGGCAGAATATCACTTGTCTAGTATTTACACGAAAGCATCAGGTGGCTCCGAATGTGAACATGATGGAGAAGCTTCAACAAAAAATCTTAAAGTTTTCTCGCTCGATGCTCAAATATGCGTATTAAATTCACAAAAGTCCACCATAAAATGGATGCCCTAAAAAGGCGATGATGAGGACGACGAAAATGTGGTCAACATGGAGTCAGACTGATTGGTTGAAGAAGATGAGGACGGCGATGAGAATTTGACGCATCAGGTGGAGAGCACGCTGCAGCATGCAAACACACGCTCCAATCAGCAAGCAGAAACGCAGAGAACAGCTCCTGCTCAGCCAAAGAAATTTACAACAAGCCACCCAAAGCGATAGCGAAGAGGACGAACAAATGCTTTTGTAGTCTTTTTAAATTTCCAATAAATGTTCTGTATTTTTCTCTATAAACATATAAATTTTCAATATTTCGCTAAAAGCATATTAAACTATAAAAATATTAATATAATTGTTAAATACAAATAGCAAGTTTTCGAAGAAAACTGCTTTAAATATGTATATTTATCTTTGAGAACATTCAAAACAGACGAAGCATTAATTTTTCTCAATAAATAAATAAAATATTACGATTTTCATTCAAAAACCTTTTTATTTTAAATTTAGCGAAAACAAAATATTGGACTCCAAAATTATAGTTAAAAATAAAATTAGAGTTTCTGAAAATCGCTAAAAAAAAGTTCAGAATCGCATCAATCGCTAAAAATTCAGCGATGATATCTTAGATTTTATTCTTCGTTAAAATTTCGTTCAGTCTCTAATTTTTTAGCATGAAAATAAGCGATGGAGTTTTTTAGAATCGCAATTATCGCTAAAAACTATAAATTTAGCTTTAGCGATGGAGATTTAACTTTAGCGTTTTTCAGAATCCATCCTCTGGTCGTTATATTATTCAACATAATTACACAATTTTTTATATCTCCATTTGGTATAGTTAAGGAAAATATCTCCACAAGATTTAATTTAAATTTTTTCAAATTTGGATTTTTAAGATTTTTTAATACAACAAGAACAAAAAGGGTTTTTACGAAAAGTAAAAAATCACAACGCTGGAGGTTTTCGTCCAATTTTAATGTTTGGTAACTTATTTTAAAGAAAAATTAAATAGAAAACGAACTGCAAACCAGCTTTTTCAAAGTTTGTACTTATACAAAAGTAATTTGGGTTTTTTGAAAAAATGAGCACTTCCCCATATAACCAAGTACTGACATGTACCGATGCAAGTTGACACGAGTTCCGTGGTCCTAGGTACACCAAATTTTTTGTTTGCACTTATTTCAACATCATACGAAATAATTGAGGGAGTACCACATAAAAAACAACTTCGACTTTTTTGGGACACCCTAATATGCTCTACACCCTAAGAAATAAGCGATATAATTAATGGCATCCTCAATTTTCGGTATAGTTATTGACAACCTTCCTTTTCATAATGTTTGCTGTGCATTTGAAGAATGCATCTGGCAAGTCTTTTTTTTTAATATTTGTTTATTTTTCTATGGTTTGCTGACCTTTTTGTTGTTATTCCTCTTTTAATGCTGTGCGAATCTTTGTAATAAATATTGTTATACGAGCAAATAAGAGCAAAGGTATTTTTGTTGTCATTTTAATAAGAAAAGTGTAAAGTAAAATAATCAACTACAGATACATAAACCTGTGTTTTGTCTTAGAATTAAATAATTTATGTATGTTTAAATCAGTGTTTGAATTGCTGGCTTAAAAATAGTAACAGCACAAAAATTTTTGCTTTGCTTACATATTTTTCAGCAAAATAAAAAACTTCGTTTTGAAATACTTATTCAACAAGTCGTACGCAACCAAGCAAAAGCAAAGCGCAAATACGAAAAACAAATAACAGGTAATTTTGCTTCAGCTTACTGCGCAGAAGGTTGTGCTTTTGAAGTTAGCCGAATGAAATGCTTCAAAACGAATTGCAGCAACTGCCAGCAATTAGCTGTTTTCTTCGTTTTCTTTGCTTTGGCTTCACTTTTTTGTCGCTCTAGTTCTTGAAGTCGAGAATCGAAAATGTTTGCTCATGTTTTCGATCAGATTAAAAAAATTATTTTTAACGATAGTATATCGACAAAAAAATGAACATATCGCTCACTTAATACAAAACAGTATCAACTCAAAATTTTTAAATTTCTAAAAATCCATACAAAACAATGAGACAAAACTTTTTTAAAATTATAGAGAAAGAAGATGTGCACAAAATTTTGACAGTCAAAGGAACCATTTCCTTTTAAAACTACGAACAGTTTTACATATAAAAGTAAAAATTTGTAAATTTTGAGTTGTGAATGTTTTGTATTTAGTGTGCGATATGTATATATGTACATGACGGTGGCCGATATTCTGAAGTCTTTTTGTAAGTGAAATTTCTATATCTACTACTACATAATTCTACTATTTTCTACAGCTATTTCTACTACAATTTCCTGCTACTATTTTCTGACCTCATATTATTTCGTACTACTTTTTAATACTACTGTATTATTTTTATGTTCTTTTATTTTGTAATATTTGTAAAACTGCAAAATATGCTTAAAAAAATTTTAAAACAATAAATTTTTTTGTAAATTCAACAAAATATATTGCTTGAAATAATAATTTTTTTTTTTATCAGAACAACAAAACGTTTTTATATGAATGGTGGAAAAATATGTAATCAACAGAAAAGCATTTTTCTATGATGAAATATTCTTTATTCATACCGACGAATGTTTTTATCAAATTTACAATGCAAACGTGAAAAATATGAAATACTTCTTTGGGTGTATATACTTCGATAAAAAACCCATTATGAAATTATGAACGAATATAATTTTATAAATTCTACAAAATTAGGTTCACTTTCCTTAGTGTGTCGAGAACTTGTTATAATTTTTTTATAATATTTATATATGTAATAATATTATATTTAATAATATTTAATAATATTATATTTAATAATATTTATATAATAACAAATATAAATATTTTTATATATTATCCGGATTTATTCTCTAAAATTTGAATAAATATACATTGGATTAAATGAAACATTTAACATAAATAAAATTGCATATATATGTTTTTCTCCTTATTTTATTTGTTTTTATTTTTATTCGCAATAATGTTTTAGAATGGAAGAAAGTCTTATACTGTTGGCATGCACATTTAAGTGGAAACAAAGTAAGTATGTACAGTACAGTGGTCTATTAAAAAAATTGGAAAAATGCAAATTAAAAAAAAAATGGAGTGAAATATCATGAAAATATTTTCTAAAACTATATCTAATATAGATACAAAAACAACAAGAGTACGCCTTTTTGTAAATTTCGAGTTTGAATATTTTTACGAAAAAAATTCGCAAAAATCCAAAAATTAAAATTTTTCAAAATGCAAACAAGAAATGCACAAGGACATTTTTCAGCTATTTTGTGGAAAAAATTTAAAAAAACCGAAAATCGGATAAAATAGTTATAACTGTTGCAAGTTGAATTTTGCCCTTTTCTGGCATATATATGCATTAGTTTAGCTAGCATAATAAAATTTTATTTATTAGATATTAGTTAGTTTAGTTAGCATAGTTTAAACATAGCAACTAGAACATATAAATATATGAATAAATATATACACATAAAAGAAATGAATAAATTTAGTAAACAAATTAAAAAAATATTCATTTTAAAGATAATAAAATTTGCTAGAATATTGTCCTTGGGTGGATTTCAATCTAATTAGAAATGAAGAAGTTATAGCGATTTTTCTATACCTTCATACTTGAAAATAGACAAAATCGTAAAAATATCATTTCTGACTATCGACGAAATGCACTCCAAATATAGCAAACAAAAAACAGCTGAGAAGCAGCAAAAAAATCCAAGCAGAAAGCAAAAAAAAAACCAGCAAAAAAAATATAAACTAGCCAGCCAGCCCAAAGAGTAAATTTATTCATTTTAAAGATTGTAAAAATTGCCAGCATTTTGTCCTTGGGTGCATTTCAATCTAATCAGAAATGAAGAAGTTATAGCGATTTTTCTATACCTTCATACTTCAAAATAGACAAAATCATAAAAATATCATTTCTGACTTTCGACGAAATCCACACAAAAAATAAAAAAAAGCAGCTGAGAAGCAGCAAAAAAATCCAAGCAGACAGCAAAAACAAAAAAAAATCAGTCAAACCAGTCGACTGATTAGAATTCCTGCAAATGATGCATGCAAATTTCTTTCTTCCATTTCAGCTACCCACACACATGCATTTTGCTGTTATTTGTTGTTAAGAAAGAATTTATTTAATTGATTTGTGGCCGACTGCTTACGCGTTTTCCTTGTACGCAAAATGCCCGGGTTCGAGGCTAGGTGGCGGCGGCGCATTCAAGTCATATTTTCATGCAATTACCTGAATCTTGCAAATATCTAATTGGCATATTGAAATAAATGCATGCAATATACAAGCAAGCAGGCAAAAAATGTAAAAAAAAATTTTATTTATTCCAATTTTTTTTAAGAAATAAAATAAATTCCATTAAGTTGAGATAATTAAAAACTTTGAAAAAATAACATTTCGTATTTTCATACTTCAACTTGAAATAAGTATGAAATGAAATGAAATAAATCTATGCCAGCAAAAGCAGCAAAAAAATGTAACATTGTACATACTGAACAAATTCAATTATGAAATTTATTGGAAAATTTCATAAATTGAATTATATAAAAAATTTCCTATTTGACCTAAAAAAATTAAAAACAAAGAAATTCGGAAAAAAAGAATTTATTTTCATACATATCCTAATCTAATTTTTGAAATATCTAATTGTGTTATTGAAATAAATCCATGCAAGCCCACCCAAGGTGGTGTAATGTTTTTGTTGTAAAATTTTCAGTTGATTTTAAAACTAACGCTACTATTATAGTAAACAACAATAAAAGAGAGTTGAATGCCGATATTTTTTAAAACCGTTATAACACTCTAATTTATTGTTGTTTACTATAATAGTAGCGTTAGTTTTAAAATCAACTGAAAATTTTACAACAAAAACATTACACTGCAAAGTAAATTTTTGTTTTTTCTATTGTTTACATATCAATGTAAGCTTTTGTAATTTACATAGGTATTTTAAGCACAAATTAAAACTCAAAAAACAGATGACCTGTTGACCTGAGGTAAAAACTTTGTATTCGGAAGTTTTAGAGAACACTTAAGAGAACATAAATACGTAAAAAACTGAATTTTTTTTTTAGATAAACTTTAGAGAAAATCGCATTCGTACTAATTTTTTTCGTGAAAAAAATTATTTTTGAGTTTGGCCAGCTTAATTGTTTTTACCAAACGAGTTAACTTTAATTTGTTTATTTTTTTATTAGACCTGTTAAATTGTGTTTCCAAAACTGCACTTAAATCTTACGAAGCTATCATACTTTCAAAGTTATTGCGCTAAAAGTGATATTACCTTAAAATTCGACTTTTTTACATTATTTTACTCCTATCTCGGAGGGGAGTGAAAATAGACCCCCCCCTCCCATACAATTTTTTTCTTGTATTGACCCAAGGAAACTCCGGCTTTCGGATTGACCTCTCTAACAGACTCACCCTGTATATTCGGTTGGTTACCACATCAGCTTCAGCTGATAGTTCGCCATCTGACATAGCAATCTTCGTTGGCACTCGTTTGGTTACCACATCGGCTTCGGCTGATAGTTCGCCTTCCGACCCGATCGTATTCATTCGGTTGGTTACCACATCAGCTTCTGCTGATAGTTCACCATCCAACATAGCAATCTTCGTTGGAATTCGTTTGGCTACCACATCAGCTTCGGCTGATAGTTCACCATCCGACGTAGCATTCCTTATTATTCGGTTGGTTACCACATCAGCTTCGGCTGAAAGTTTACCATCCGATATATTAATCTGCGTTGGCACTCGCTTGGTTACCATTTCAGCTTCGGCTGATAGTTTGCCATCCGACGTAGCAATTATCATTCGGTTGGTTACCACATCAGCTTCGGCTGGTAGTTCCCCATCTGACAAAATGGAACGCATTCCGATAAGCTCCTGTTGAATGATATCTATATAATAATATTCTTCCGTTTTTCAAACCTACATTCAAGCTATTAACACACGTGTCGAGCTCTGACCGAACGCTATCGTTGGTGCCAGCTGCGAGGAACCTTACCGATGTACGGTTCGCGGTGCGAGTGCGGGGAACCTTACCGATGTACGAATGAATCCAAACTCATCATCCCTGTACATAGCCGACTACCGAACATACCCGAGCTCATAGTTACCGAACATATCCGAACGAAGCTGAGCTCATCTATACCGAACATAGCCGACTACTGAATATATCCAAGCTCAAGAGTAGCGAGCATATCCGAATGAACTCAAGCTTATCATCACAGAACATAGCCGAGTACTGAACTTAGCCGAGTACGTAAATACCGAGAAAACCCGAATTCATAATTACCCGAACTAACCCGAGATTGCCGAATCGACCGAACATGAAGAAATATATTTGAAGAATTATTATTGTTACATTATAAGAAGAGGAATAATTATAAAGAGTATATTGGAAGAATTATTGTTGTTGTATTGTAAGAAAAGACGAATATTCATACACTGAAATAGATCGCCTATATACGTATCATCATATTTTATTGTTAATAAAATCATTTTCAATATCAAATCTAAATATTGAAAATCATCGTTTTTTATTGGCGAAGGTTCAAAGGTCCTTCGTTTGATCCTGGAGCAGCTGAGTCATACCTCAGCCTACGATAAAAACCCCGTTAAATATCGAGGAGTGATCATATGAAAAAAAAGCTAATCAAAGTGCAAAGTTGAATATATTAAAAAAGCAGCTGTGTTTTTTCCTCTGTTTTTTTGTTTTTCCTATTCCTCATCTTCCAAAACTTAACCAATTATTTGAGCAGCAATAAATGGTTTTGCCATTGCACGATGCTATCTTCTTGAACGCTGAAAAATAATGAAGTCCATCTGACATGTAGGATAGTTTGAAAGCTCCAACAGACTTCCCGTTATTCTGCCGTCTTACATTGTCCATCCTGCATGTAGGATAGTCCGAAAACCCTTAAAGAGAACACAAACTGCACTTAGCATTCTAAGCATTAAGGGCCAAACAGACTACACAGCCAGTTTGCGCAAACAAGACTTTTTTGCTGTAGCAACGACCATACACTACACAGACTTTGTTTACACAGAATAAAGTTTTATGAATTCAAAATTTTATTTTCAGCTTCCATTTTTATTTACTTTTCTTTAAAACATGTCTTCACTCAACAAAATTTTCGAGATTATGACATGTTTGTGTGAATTTCAACTCACACTATTGACGGTCTGCGCAAACACAAACAAAAGTCAAAATATTTTAATTTTTGCGCAGACATCTGCGCAGACCAAAAAAACAACCGAATGCGCTGTTCGACCGTCAGTGCAAACACGTGTTTGTACGCACAGACACTCTGCGTACAATGTCTATTTGGCCATTTACTGTTGGGATTAAGTAAATAAAAATTTATTTATTTCTGAATGAAAAGTTAAATGATGCATCATCAAGTCGAATTCTCATAATTGAACACCTTGTTGAACAAATACATATCCTGAACATGATCGCCTATCGATTAAGTCGCCAGCAAAATCAGCATCACAATATCCAATAATTTTACTATTACTTATTTTTGAATATCTGATTTTGGCACTTATCGTTCCTTTTAAGTATCGAAAGATGTGTTTTACTGTCCAGTGTGAATTATAAAAATTATTATTAAACTTGCTTCAATAATTAACTGCGTATGCTATATCTGGACGTGTTCCTTGAACTAAATACAATAAGCTTCCTACCGCCTCTTGGTACGGAATGCCTTCATTGTTGCAGAAAACGTTTGTTACTTCAGGCTTTGTTAGCCTTTGGTTCATATCAAACGGTGTTCATATTGGGTTGCATTCTGCCATGTTAAAACGCTTTAAAATATCTTTGATGTATGGCATTTGGTGAATATAAATATCCCCCATAGATCGATTACCTGTTATATTAAGATCAACGCCACTTTTTGCTCCGTCTACGTCTTTCATAACAAATCTTTTATTGAAGTTCAGCCTTAATTTTTAACTTAAAATCATCGTTATTTGTAAATATCAACAAATCATCTACATATACGACTATAAAATATATTTTGTTATCGGAAAAATTAAAATTTATGCATGGATCTAATTTTTACTGCATAAGCCCGATTTCTTTCAAGGCCTGATCTAATTTTTTATTCCATTACCGACTTGCCCGCTTAAGGCCATAAATTGCTTTGTTAAGCTTGCATACCTTTTTGCTTGTAACATCAGTAACGTCTTCAGGCTGCACCATAAAAATGTTTTGCTGCAATCAAAATCAAATATCTATTTGACGTGTATTTTACCAGGGGCGAGTATGTCTCCTGAAAGTCAATTCCAGGTTTTTGCGAACAACCCTTTATTACAAGCCTTGCTTTATATCTATTATAACTATTGAAGAATATTCTTCCATCATTGCAAATTTTCACTGTTCACTATCTAAACCATTCAAAGCATTATCGACCGATTGGGGATCTTCAGAAAAAATTACTTCAGCTGTGTACAAATAATAATTATACATATTAACTGGTATTGGAGTTCTTGGTGATCGTCGAATTAGATTATTATTGTCCGGTGTACTTGAAATAATTATCTGCTCTGGATCAGCTGGAGTATAACTTGTTGAAGTACTGATGGTTGAAGTTCGAAATAATCTGATGAAATATTAAATTCAGATTCGATTTCAGTGAAGTTAGAACAATACACGGTTTCATTGTAATCCACTACAGTTGTATCTTCATAAAAATTCACGATTTGGTACAAATCAGCATTTAAGACGGTTCTTAATAATGGGCTTCATCAATATGTGCCAACTATAGGCAGCAAGCGTAAAAACAAGCATCCCTGGTATAATGAGCGTTTAACGAATCTCAAGAACCTACGCAATAAATCGCATCAAAAGCTTAAAAAAACGGGATTATAAACGGATAAAGCAATATTTGTCTTCCGAAGGAAGTAGTTTGAATTCCTCTCAAAATTTTTATACAATAAATATATAATGTCGGTTGAGCAAGATATAAAATCAAATCCGAAGTCATTCTGGATATATTTTAATTCTAAGAGAAAGTCATCAGGGTTCCCCAATTCTATGGAACTCAATGACTCTCGTGCGGTAGGCCCAAAAGCAATAAGCAATTTATTTGCAGACTTCTTTGGCTCTGTTTATAAACCCGATTCTCAGCCAATAGATTCGAACATTTTTTGTAACATTCCCCAACTTTTTAATATAGGTATACTGAAGATTCACGATAAGCTCGTTTTGGATACACTGATCAATCTTGATAGCAGCAAAGGTACTGGATTTGATTTGCTCCCACCTTTATTTCTAAAAAAATGTGCCTTATCGTTGCATTCCGCCCTAAGCCTCATATATAACACACAATTTCAACAGGTATTTTTTTAAACGAATAGCCTGTGTTAAAAATCTAGCCAGAAATATCTTGTTGAAAACTATCGCCCCGTTGTAAAACTGTCCATTATTCCCAAAGTAATGGACAAAATAGTAGAAAAGCTTTTGTTTGCCGAAGTTCAAAGCTGTATATCTCCGCATCAGCACGGTTTCTTTGCTGGTAGATCTACCACTACGAACCTGGCCATCTTTTCCAATTTTTGCACTAACGTCGTCGAGGGTGGCTCACAAGTTGACACAAGTTTTGATAGCATTCCTCATCAAATACTCCTTCTGAAGCTCGAAAAGTTAGGTGTACACTCGCAAATGCTGAGATGGATGGAATCGTATCTTCGCGACAGACTTCTATACGTAAAGGTATGTGACCAACTCTCTTATCCGTTTTCCGTGTCCCCTTCTTTCCATTCTCTTTATAAATGATATCCCACTTATATTGAAGTTCTGCAAAACACTCTTATACGCAGATGACTTAAAGATATTTATAAAAGTTTGTGAAATCAATGATTGCGCCAATTTACAAGAAGACAATGAATCACTTCCCACTAAAGCTCCCACTAAATTTTTCTAAATGAAAAATTTTATCATTTTCTAGAAGAAACACAGTAATCAATTATAACTACATCGACGGTTCTGCGCGAAGGTTTAGTAGAGTAAGCCAGACTAACGACCTAGACGTTTTCTTTGATCATAAGTTTTCCTTTGATACTCACATCGAATATGTTATATCAAAAGCCAACTCTCAATTAGGTTTTTTAAAGAGAAATTCTAAGGAGTTTTTAGATCCCTATACATCTAAAGCAGTTTTTGTTAGTCTTGTGAGATCTCTTCTGGAGTATGCAAGTGTTATTTGGGATCCCTTCTATGAATGTTCTAAATCTAGAATTGAAAACATTCAGAAGCGCTTCACGAGATTTGCGTTACGTCAGTTATACTCCTGGGAAAACATGCCTGCATACTGGTTGCGCTGTCGATTGTTGTGCCTTAACAGCCTTTCACAAAGACGTGTTGTATCTAACATTTTATTCATAAAGGAGATAATTGATGGCAAAATAAATTCGTCAGAACTGCTTTTTGTCATCCCTTTCAATGTACCTAGTCGTACACTTAGAAACTCTGATTTATTCCACACGCCATACCACTGAATGGAACTATCAGTAGATGCTTATCGCATTGTAACACGGTTGCAAATGAGCTGGATTTCTCCAGTGAACGGTTTAGGATTAAAAGACAGCTCTTAGACATTATTGAAAATATGTAATTTGCTTTGTATAGTTGATGTTTCAACTGCACTTTTCAAACCTATTAATCTCTTAACTTATAAAGTATTAATTGTATTTAATTTAACCTTATTATACTGTTGAAGCTATTTAATTAATTTCTCTAAATCTATCAAACCTTTGCCAAAATTAAAAATTGAAATTAATGAACCTAGTCTACTCAAGCAATATACTATTTCTGTACATAGAAGTTATTAATAAATTATCTATTATAAATTTAGAGTTTTAGGGTGTGTGTCAAAAGGAAACTTTTCACTCGTGGTAGGAAAGAAAATAGCAAGTTGAATAAAATTTGTGTGTGTTGAAATAAATTTGTCATTTGTCAATTTGTGTTGAAACATTTCGGTCGTGTTTTATAGCATTTTTGATGGTAATATGCAAAAAAAACCATTTTTGATTTATATTTATATGTCGCTCACAACGTTATTCGCATCTACGCTTCATATGCTGCTAGCTTAGCTTATGCTATGCGGCTGCAGCAACCTAGTAAAGGGTATCAATAAATTAAATTATGAATCAAGGGTAATTCGAGTGCCATGACCGATTGGATTTTAAGAGACATATACGACGGCTTCAAAGGCAGCTTTGAACAATCACGTGGAAATTGCGGACCGGCGGAATGTTTACCTGCTGGCGGCATTGCATTTGGCAGCGGAGCGGATGTACGTTGTAGCCGTGCATCATTGCAATAGCCTTTTCCCATTTGCATGCACCAGCAGTTCCGCGATATCCACGTGAGTGTGCCATCATTCTTTGTTATCTTCCTTTTGCAATATTTTCACAGCACTCGGATTGCCCTTGGTTGGTACTCGCTTAAAACAAAAGGAACAACAACAACAAGGAAAAGCACAATCTACTTTAAAATATATTTAACTGGAAATAAAAGGAACAACTAAAGCATCTCGCGTTAAAAGCCACAATTTATCATCAACTTTACCGCACAGAACTAAACACATAAAAATGCAGCTTTCACAAAAACTCACAGTTAAAAATTATATTAGTTTTTATTTATTCCGGTTTTATCTTTACGTTAAAAGAACGATAGTTTAATTAAGAAATTCACAAATTAAAATAGCTAATCAAATCGAAATACAGCGCGGAAATGAATGTAATGTTTTTTTCTCACTTTTTGGATGTGTCAAAAATTCACTTATCGATTGAGTAGTCCCTGGGGCTACTACAAATTTTGACAATTATATTCACCTCACAATTGCCAAAAATTGCTCTACCAACTGTCAAAATTTGATCATCAGAGTGAAAAGTTTCCGACTGACACACACTCTAAGTTGAACTATGTAATCTGTGAAGGTTTTCAACCTGGTACACTCAACGAAATATTCTTGGTAAAATTGATAAATAACTTTTGTTATTCCTTAACAAAACCGAATTGTGCAATCAATTAAATTTTATCATAAATGCTTCATATTTTTATCAATTCGAAAGAAATTTTATCCAGTTGATTGAAAACTTAATAAAACGTTAACAAATTGAATGTGTTGATTTGAAGAAATGTGTTTTATTTGTTTGAAAAATGTTTTTCTCAACTTGATTTAAACTTCTTCACGATAACAATATCGTCAATCAGTTGAAATAAAATTTTGTAATTTTTATAAATAGTATTAACAAACTTACTTCATTGGTTTGATAAATAGGTTTGTTGTGCTGAAGAAATTATTTATAAAATTGATAATCGCTTGAGTCACGTGGATAAAATTTCAATTTCGTAATGATGAAATTAATTATCAATTTAAAAAACTTTCAATCATTACAACAATAATAGAGGTCTGGCATTTCGGTAGCGTTATTTGTTGTTCGCTGAAATTATAGAAAGCTATTTTGTGAGTTGTATACGCTTTATTTAATTTGTGAAACAAAAAAATTATTTCAATAACAATTCAGTGAGAGTAAGGAGTTAAGGAGTGGAACTAATGTAAAAATTATATTCTTCTTAGTGGTACATTATTAAATTTCATTTTGTTGTTTTTTGTAAAATTGCTTGAAATAATAAAATATTTTATCAAAAAAGCAAACATTTTTGTATGGTTGATAAATAAAATATATTTTCAACAGAAAAGCATTTTTCTATTCAACAAAACATTTTTTCAGGTTAAAATATTCTTTATTCATATTGACAAATTCTTTTATCAAATGCACAATGCAAATGCGGCATTCTTGATAAAGGCTTTTATCAAATCAAAATATCCGTTTATCAAATAAACAAAATACAATTTTGTTAATATGATTGCAACCTCTCATCTTCAATCAAATTGACAAACGCTTTTGTTGACTCTATACTGACAAAAAATTTATCAACTTAACCTAGGAATTTGTCAATGTGAAAAAATACTTCTTTGAGTGTAGATGAATTCAAATAAATAAATAAATTCAACAAATAATTTTCAACAGGTCGAAAAACAAAATCAATAGATTCTTCATTGCTTTTTAAATTATCATGATGATCTTCACAACATGGAAATTCCAGATTTAGCAAACAATGTCCTTTAGTATCTTCACAATAGCCAACAAAAATAAGTTATTGTGCCTTAGCATCCCATTTTGACCTTTTCGCTTTCGGGATGTGTGCTAGTGCCTTTGATCCAAATACACGTAAATGACTTAAGTCCGGTTTAGTTCCTGACCAAATTTTCTGCGGTGTGCGATCAGGAATTGCTGATCAAGGAGAACGGTTTATGATATAAGCGGCCGTTGCAATAGCCTCTACCCAAAACTGCTTCTGAAGACCAGCACGAAACAGCATACAGCGTGCTCGTTCAACAAGTGAACAATTCATGCGTTCAGTGACGCCATTTTGTTGTGGACTATACGGGACAGTTGTTTGGTGACGTTTTCCATTCATCTTTAGAATTCCTACCAACTCCTTGTTGCGTAGTTCAGTGGCATTATCAGTACGCAAGCATTTTATGCTGTAACCAGTTTCATTTTCAACCCTTGCTTTAAATTGTGCAAACACCTCTAGAACTTCCCTTTTTGTCTGCAATACCTAAGTAAAAGCTTTGCGCGAAAAATCGTCTAAGAATGTAATGAAATTCTTAGTTCCGCCAATTGATGGTACTTCCATGGGACCACATAAGTAAGAGTGTATGATTTGCAATACACTAGTTGATCTCGTTTCCGAAGCTTTAAACGATTTCCTAGCCATTTTCCCTTTGACACACGCTACGCATTTTTCGGTAGATTTACCACTGAATGCCATTCCATTTACCATATCCTTTGTCCTTTATAAATCGGGAAAATTTAATAACCTATTCGTGCAAGCCATAACCCAACATCAGCTGTTTGCAGGACCATACACATTTAATTTTGAGGTCGATTTAATTTAAACATATTGTTCGACAGTTGCGCACTCGCAAGCACCTTCTAATTCGATATAACCAAACATTTGTCGCTTTGAAATTCAACAGTGTGACCCTTTTGTATCATTTGACTGACAGACAGTAAATTTGCTGTTAAATTTGGCAGACATAGTACGTTAAAAATTATGATACGGATGATTCCTATCACCCTTGCCATCACCTTGCCCTCAACGTTTAATTTATCTTTATTAGCAACGCAAATTTCTTTCACTGGTGACTCATGTAAAACTTCGAATAAATCTTTTCTCATGGTCATATATGTGTAATAAAGTATACAAGCAAACTTGTTGTGAAGTCTTTGGATTAGAACTATTTGACTTTATTGTACACTCTGAAGCCGTATGACCCTATCGATTACAATTATAACAACGAAACCCTTTTGATGAATTTTGAAAATTGTTTTGCCATATGCAAATAGCGCACCTTGTGTGCTTGGCTTTTTTACATCCTGAAGAAGTTTAGTTTTAATCGCATCGCATGATATTTTAATTCCGGAACTTTCAATGCCCATAATCATTGGTACGTGGCAGTTCAGCTAAGAGAAGCATTCCAATCCATTCATCGCTCACTACCATGTCGATCTTCTTAAGATTATGTGCCGCCGAAACAATTTTGCTGACATATTCTTCAATATTTTCATTGGACTCCAGGCAAGTTGTTATTAATTGACGCACTAAACCGACTCTTCGTGATTGCCCGAAATCTTAAAAAGCTGATTTTAACTTGTCCCAGACCTCTTTTGAGGTAAGAGCATATTGGTGACACTTTCCTAATCTGCTTATTGTACATACTCATGTAAGCAGAAAGTTACCTATTCATGTAAACACAAACTTACTTACTCATGTAAACACAAGCTTATTTTCATATCTAAATAAATTCTTCTTCTCTGATCATTGTATCATAGCAGATCGGACGTTTTTTTATTCTCTTCAAGGTTATGGGTCCAGAGCACGTGAAAATTTAAAAGAAAGAATTAATTATACCAATAATGAACGGATTAACAATCGAAAAATTACTTGGACGCGAAAACTATCCTACGTGGAAAATTTCAGCTCAAGCATTTCTCGATTTAGACAATCTATGGACTACAACGATTAATTATGAATTGGATGCTAGCGGTGTCCCAAAAACTCCAGTAGATGCTGACAAAGATCGCAAAGCTAGAAGCAAGCTAACGCTAGTTATAGATCCCGTATGTTACGTGCACATTCAAATTGCAATAACAGCAAAGGAATTGTGGGAAAAATTAGCAGATGCCTATGAAGATAATGGATTAACACAAAGGGTAGGCCTACTTCGTAAATTGCTAACCACATCACTGTCGAACTGCGGCTCTATGGACAAATACGTTAATGAAGTCATATCAACTTCGCAATCATTGAACGGCATAGGGTTTAAAATCGATGATGAGTGGAACGCTTTTGTTAGCTGGATCATGGCAGAAGTATAAGGTAGGGCCGACTCGGAGAGGAATGGAGTAGAAAGCAGAATAAATCGAGAAAGAAAAAATTCTGGATCACAAATCACAGGTGATGCAATAAAAACCAAATAGTTGCAAGAAATGCGACCTGGAGAAAACGAAACAGCAGCATTCTACACAAATAAGCGGAAAGACCAGTCACATCGAGATTACAAGCGAAGAATAATGATTTAAAATGCGATGCATTTAGTGCCGTGCTATCAACAATTGATGTTACAAGCAAGAAAGATTGGTACTTCGACTCAGGTGCTACGTCTCACATGACTATGAACCGAAAAATGTACATGCAGACTCTGGCACAGTTGTTGCTGCAAGCAAAGTTACAATATAATGCGAAGCCTTTGGAATGTCTACACTGAGACCAATTTGCAACTCAGAACCAATCAAAATCAACGCTGTTCAGCTTATTCCCGAATTATCAACGAACCTACTCTCTGTAAGTCGCATCGTAATGCAAGCCCACACTCAAGGTGTTAACGTACTAAATCCTAATCAAAAGGTAATTGCAATTGGTTGCCATTTAAATAATTTGTTTAGATTAGAGTTAGACCCTCAAAGCACAGCACTAACTTGTGCAAGAGCTGCCAGTGAAGAACTGTGGCATAGGAGGATGGGCCAGATAAATTATAAAAGCTTACAACAACTAAATACAGGGTTGCCCATATTCGACGGACCCATTTTTTTGTTAAAAAAATCAAAGAAAAAAATAAAAAATAAAAAATTGCGGTTGGCAATCTTAATCATTTAATTTGTTCCAAGTAGATTTGTTTACATCAATTTTTGAATATGATATCTCTCAAATGGCCGCCTCTTGCGTTGATGGCGTATTGTGCCCTTTTTGCAGCATTTTCCATCGTTTTCGCCAACATTTCGGCCGGAATAGCGGCTATTTCTTCACGAATGTTGTCCTTGAGCTCTTCTACGGTCCTTGGCTTGTTAACGTAAACCTTTGACTTCAAATATCCCCACAAGAAGAAGTCAGGCGGCGTCAAATCGGGCGAACGCGGTGGCCAGTCCAAATCACCACTTTTCGACATCAAACGGCCCGGAAACAAATTATTCAGAAAATCGATTGTTATGCGACTTGTGTGCGGTGGAGCGCCGTCTTGTTGAAACCAGAACTGCCTCATACGCTTTCGACGAATAATTGGCATCACAAAATTGGTCATCATGTCGCGATAACGCTCCTGGTTGATGGTAACAGCATGGCCATTTTCATTTTGGAAGAAAAACGGCCCAATGACCGTTTTCGCACTAACGCCGCACCAAACTGTGACTTTTTCGTCATGAAGAGGCACTTCTTGAATCTCCTGAGGATTTTCAGTGGCGTAAATACGGCAATTTTTTAAATTTAAATACAAAAAGAAGGCGCACTTCTCACATTTTTTAATATTTTAAAAGCACGTTGAGTTTTCACAATTGACTTCTTCTGTTGAATGTAAATTTTAACTATTTCAGAGCGCTCGCGTGGCGTGTATTGTTCCATGGTAAAAATCTGCTTGGACTGACGCTTCAAACGCGGTATGTCATTAAGCGATCTGACATCTCTGTCAAAAGTTATGGCATTGCCAGATGGGTCCGTCGAATATGGGCAACCCTGTACTGGTTTGGCAACAGGAATCCAGTTTGAAAACAAAGGTAATAACGATTGCAAAATATGTCCAATAGGAAAGCAGATTAGATTGCCATTTAATAAATTTGGCTCCAGGGCAGGTACAATTTTCGAAATCGTACACTCCAATATTTGTGGGCCGATGGAAAATGACTCCATTGGTGGAAGCCGATACTTTCTGACGTTCATTGATTTTGAGGAATTTTACCAATATGCTGAAAAACAAAGTGCTAACAAATTGAAGGTGCTCTGTACTGACAACGTCAAAGAGTTTTTAAACAAAAATATTCAGCAGATTTTGAGAGTTAATGGAATTAACCACCAGACAACAAACGTGCATACGATTTGTCTCACATCAACATTTTTGGGACAACAGCAATGGTTCACATACCAAAAGCAAATCGACGAAAGTGGGATCCAAAAGCACACGAATGCATCATGACAGGTTTTGATGAGTATACTAAAGGCTTTCGTTTTTATGATCCTGTGAAAAGATATGTTTTCAAAAGCCGAAATGTTTCGTTGATCAACGAAGGCACAATTTCAAGCCAACAATTTTCAAAACCATTAAAATCTGAAGCAACTACTGGAATTCAATACATTTCTATTATAATGTGTGGAATTTAGGCAATAATTAAGGTAAAATTTGATGTTTAATGTTTCATATATTTAAGTTGAGTGAGAGAAATTATAATAAAATTTCTGAATGAAATTTGAATGAATACAAAACCTACTATTTAATAAAATAAAATATAAAACTAAAGTAATTTCAATACTCCTCCTCATTCAAATGAAGTCAAGTTGCATTTTTCTCGGAGAATCCTAACTCGTTTCGATGTTAACGGCTTAGTCATCATATCCGCTATCATATTTTCCGTTGGACAATAAACGCAGGAAATTATTCCTTTTTCGACGTAATCTTTGACAAAGTAAAAACGTACGTCGATATGCTTTGTTCTATTGGAGAGTTTTTCTTCTTGGATGAGTCTCAAACAGCCCTGGTTGTCTTAGAAAATAATCGTTGGGTCGTTCATTCGTAGATTGAAATCTTCCAATAGGCAACGTAACCACTGTGCTTCCTTACAAGCCTCGGATAGAGCGATAAATTCCGCTTCTGTGGATGAAAGTGCGACTCATGTTTGCTCCTTGCAGCTCCAACTTATTGTGGCACCAAACAATTGAAAAACAAAACCACTGTTTGACTTTCTGTCGACTCGGCTTTCTCCCCAATTTGCATCCGCATAACCAAGTAGTTTGTTTTGTTCGTTGGCACCACCCAACAAAAGTGACAAATTTGAAGTGCCTTTTAGATATTTAAGCACGCGCTTGAGTTCATTCCAGTCCTCATGATTTGGATTGCTGACTTTTTGTGCTAAAATTGATACAGCTGCTGATATATCTGGTCGCGTGTTTACCGATATATAGAGCAAACATCCGATTAATCGTCGATATTCGTCGTTGCTTATAAGCATATCCGATTCAGCACCTTTTTCGTAAGAAACATTAATTGGCATGTCGGATGTCTTTGCGTTTGCCAATTCAAAATTATTTACGACTTTCAAAATGTATGCAGATTGGTTGATTGCGAAAATGCCTTCTTCGTTTCGTTTCACTTGAAGCCCAAGATAATTCGAAATTATTCCCAGATTTTTCATTTCAAATTTTGATGACAAAACTTTTTCGCAGTGTCGCAGCATATCATCTTCTTCTGCTGCTACTATAAAATCATCAACATAAATTAGAATGTAACATGATTTACCTCTTGCTCTCATCGAGTATAGGCATGGATCATTTTGACTTTGAATAAAACCGGCGTTGATTAAAACTTGATGAATCGCCTTGTTCCAAGCCCTTGCCGATTGCTTTAAACCGTAGATACTCTCAGCAAATTAACTCGAACGCACAGCAGTTACAGGTGTTGAGGCGCAGCGAAAGGGAGCAATTTACCAGGCAAGTATAAAGATTTCATAGTCGAAACAGATGATTCTCCTTCATCCATTTATTGTGAAGGTCAGTTTTCCGATGCAATAAGCGAGCAGAGTACATCAACATTCTATCAAAATTTGTAGACCAAATTTGAAGAAACAACGATCCAAAATGAATTAACAGGACTTGCAGCGCCTCGATTGTACCACAATCGACTTGCCTTGGTTCATTACCAGCAAGTGTCTAAGCCTAACGGTGAGAGGCGCATATCACAAGGCAAGTATCCTAATCAAGCTCCCTTAGATGTTCTTAGTACTGTTAGAAATGATCCAACAACACCAGAGGAAGTACTCTCTAGTCCAGAAGCGAATAAATGGAAGCTAGCCATTGAAGAGGAATATCAGTCACTACTCGATAATGCAACCTGGTCGCTAACAGAGTTGCCAAAGAACCGAAAGGCAATCAAATGCAAATATATACCGGGAAAAGGTTGACGTCACAGGCCATCTAGATAGATTTAAAGCGAGGCTTGTAATTACAGGATATTCGCAACGAAAGGGGGAAGATTATGAGGAAAAATACTCCCATGTTGTCCGCCATAGTTCGCTTCGATATCTCTTTGCACTAGCCGCTCAGCTGGGTCTTAAAGTCGAACAAATAGACGCTGTAACAGCTTTTTTATCAGAAGAAATTTACATGCTGCAGCCCCCACTCTATGAAGATAGAAATAATCCTTCAAAGGTATGTCGCCTTAACAAAGTTTTATATGGACTAAAACAGTCCAGTAGAGTTTGGAACCATGAGCTGGACACAGCTCTCACTACGCTTGAATTGCAAAAATCAAAACATGATCCTTGCATATATTCTTAAATAGAAGATGGACAAATTCTAATTGTAGCAGCATATGTCGACGATTTGTTGTTATTTTGCAACATTAGCAACTGGCTAAAAACAATAAAATTAAAACTACACCAACAATTTAAAATTAAGGAACTTGGAACTGCCACACACATACTAGGCATGCGTACAAGGAATAGTTGCACTAGACCAAGAACAATACATTGAAAAGATTCTCAATAAATTTGGCATGCAGGATGCCAAACCGGTTCAGACACCAATGAATGCGAGTGAAAAATTTTCAGAAGCAGACTGTTCAACCAAGGCCGAAGGTATTGAGCAAATGCGGAACATTCCGTATCAGAAAGCTATCGGTTCTCTAATGTATTTATCTCAATGTGCTCGTCCCGACATTTGTTTTGCGGTTAACACTCTAAGTTGATTCAATTCTAACCCTGGACCTCGTCATTGGCTTGCTGTAAAGCATTTACTTCGCTACCTGCGTGGAACTTCAACATTAAAGCTCGAATTTAACAAAAACGGAATTGATCACATTGTTGGCTACACGGATGCTGATTGGGCAGCTAATATTGATGATCGAAAGTCTACAACTGGCTATATATTTATAGCACAAGGTGGAGTCATATCTTGGTGCTCAAAAAGGCAACCCACCGTTGCAATATCTTCTTGCGAAGCAGAATACATAGCACTTTCAGCCACAGTACTAGAATCACTCTGGTGGAACGGATTTCAAGCTCAACTCAAAAGAAAACGTCCACTTCAGGTCTACTGCGATAATCAAAGTGCTATTGCAATTGCAAGGAATGGCGGATTTCATTCAAGGACGAAGCACATTGATATTTGTCACCATTCTGTGCAAGACACGCTAAATTTAGGTCAAATCATACATAAGCACTATCATAAGCACAAATCATACATAAGTACGTACATAAGCACTGATCTGCAAGTCGCTGATGCCCTAACCAAACCATTGGATAAAATTAAACTTAAATCTTTTCGTGAAGCTATGGGAATCCGACTTATTTAAACAGAAAGTTACCTACTCATGTAAACACAAACTTACTTGCTCATGTAAACACAAGCTTATTTTCATATCTAAATAAATTTTTCTTCACTGATCATTGTAGGAGACCGTATGATACAATGATAAGGTAGGGCCGTTTCGCTGAGTGCTCTCACGCGTCAACGAAGAGTGGATAATGAGAAGCAGCATATATGTCAAAACGACGAATTTCGTAGAAATTGCAAATGAAGAAAATATTTTGTTTCCAAGTTGCAAACAGTGCGGTCGCGGGTGTTAAATGTGTGCTAATTTGAGTGAAAATATTATAAAAAAAGTGTAATAAAAACTATAAAATGTGAAAGAAGTCTTATAATTGCAAAAAAAACCTGTAACAGTTTTAACCTAAAAACAACTGCGAAAGGTGAGCATAAAGAAATTCGCGATGAACAGCTGATTTTGACACCAATGTAGCTTTGTTCTGCTTTCTACTCCATTCCTCTCCGAGTCGACCCTACCTTATAATTCTGCCATGGGAGACCGGACGTTTTTTTATTCTCTTATAGAGCATCTTCGATGTGGACGTGATTAATTTTGCCGATAAGCAGAACAATTTTTGTTTTAGCTTTCGTATCAACTTTTATATCCATTCCAGCAGTAGGATATGTTCCCTAGACAGTTTCCCAAAGGATGCAAATGCTGCAAAAAGTCTTAACTGCAAAAGACCATGTGTTGTAATCAAGGGCGTAGTCAGCCTTTGACCTAGGGGGAAAAAGGTTACCAAAATGAAAACGTTCAATTAAATTTAAATTACTTATAATTTAGTTTTAAGCAAAAAAAATCTTTCTGAGAACTTCCGAAAATCTCTGCAAAACATTGTCTATAACCACCACCAGGTTGCGTTGTCTCCACCAGGTTGCGATGCACGCTGAGCATACACAGGTCTTCAAGGTCTATCATTGCTGATCGCATCCAGGTTTTGACACGACGGAATGTACTGAAAGTCCTTTTTATAGGTGCAGTATGGCAATGCTAAAATAATTTGAATGCCTTTGCTTACTTGTGGATAAAACATAGTATATTATTTATATTAATCTATCAAATCAACATCTATTGTTGGTTTGTTTGACCACAATAAACGCCACATCTGTATTTCCGCTTGCAATTCACCTTATGCGTAAAAATCAAACAACTTTGCCAAATGCATATTCAAAACGACTGGATCAATGTTGAGTAGCTTTGAGGGATGCAACAACGTTAAATAAAAAGCAGGTGAGTTATCTTCGCTGAATTTTGTTTCTAATAATGATATTAATAAATCTAGATACGGCACATACAAAGAATGCCTGAAGTATTCCCTTAAGTGGGAACCAGAATGGTGTAGCTTGTAGTACATAGTATGACCTGTCAAAAGTTAAAATATACTAAATGCACGGAATCGCACAGAATGTGTAGTAGGTCTGTGGCTTGTAGCTGTAGTTGTAGAGCAAGTTGAACTACGCAGATTTTACGCAGATTTCACAATTGTTGTTTGCTGTTCTGCATTTTCTGATATGGACGACGATAGCACTGAAAAATTAATTGAATTAATAAAAGAAAAGCATGTTTTGTGGAATTTATGTAATTTCGATTACAAAAATGTAATAAATAAAGATCAAGCATGGAAATTGATTTCGGACAACTTTCAGGCTTTTTTCGAAGAAACCTGCGGTTCTTCGTTCTTGGTACAAAAGACGTACCCACCATCTACGTCTTATTGGTAGTTTAGATGAATTAAAATATAATTCAATTATGCTTTAATTCAATTCAAAAGCAATATAATTTTCTTCGTCCTGTTCATCCATTTTTTCAGGTTTTTGTTAATTTTGAAGGCAATTCTGCGGCTAGTGTACATTAACAATTCGAATAAATATTAGTGATGCTTTTTTTAGGATGGAGTATTTTAACTCGATACTTCAAAAGTTGTCGGTACCGAAATAAGTGTTTGGCAATAATAATACATAGACATATTTTTTGGCGTAGCATGCTACACACTGAACAGCTGATGTGGTTACTACATGGAATCGCTACAACTACATCGCAATTCTGTTCCACGCTTTAAGCATGTATGATACTTCTTTAAATTCTGTTCCACGCTTTAAGCATGTATGATACTTCATTAAATTGCTCATTTTTTGTCATTGGAAATGAAAACTAGAGCAGTTTATATAGTACGGATGCATAGATTCAGTTGGTGTGTGTGAGTACGCATATAGTACGAATTGGAGAAAAAAATGTGGGACGGACTGTATTTTCACTGAATTGTTTTTGCCGTTTCTTTCAATTCGTTCGTCTTTAAGTTTCGATCAAATAATTACTGTGAAACATTTTGCTGTTAATAATTAATTTGACAATTTTAGAATAAAAAAAAACTATTTAAGAAAATTGGATGCTGAATTGGAAGTGATGTGTATAGCTAAAATTAATTTATTAAATGCAGCTGCTCTTAAAAACACCAGAAATGAAAAAGGTACTACTATTATCCTTTTCTTACGAAGTATGTCTGTCCTGTCCACATAAATGACAAGAAAAATGAAGTATCATACGGGCTTTAAAGAGATGGTACTGTTTTTGGGACATTGTTTTATATATTTTTTTTTTTCTGAACGTACAACATTTCAGGAGTATTTTGTAAAAATTTCAAGAAAATCGTGTTAAAAAACAGCTTTTCAAGTGAGCGCACCTCACTTAAAATCGACATAGGATCATATGACGAAACTTTAAATCGATTTTCTGGAAAACAACATTTTTGAAATTGGTGAACCCGATTCCGCAAAATCTTCTTGACCGATCGTTTTGAAATTTTTACACTATATCTACACATATATCAACAGATAATGCCGGAGCGTTTTTTTTTTCTTTTTTTTCCTATTTTGAAACAATAAAATAACCTCAATTTTTCTGCGAAAATCGCGTTTTTGACTTCAAAATGCTGCAAAAAAAACTCTTCGGTATTGCCTCAGGAAACATATTACCTTTTAAACTAATTTTTAATTTTTTTCAGATGATCCGCTAACCTCTAATCGTGTTCACCGCAAAGTAACTTTTTTTCGAGACGCCTCCGGAGAATCGCTGCCACGGATTTATTTATCGATAATTTTTAATTTTTTTTTAAATATACTTAAGAAGTCAAACTTTAACATGTATATGAAATAAATACACCAACATTTTTAATGTCTCCAAAAAAAAAACATGAAACATGCACTTTTTTCAGCTTTAAAACAGTACCATGCCCTTAAACAATGCTATGATCTTGTATTTTTATGACCATCTAGTTTCACAGAATAAAGGTATATTTGGAGAATAATTTTGGCGCAGAGTAGATTCTCTGAAAAAGTTGATTATATCTTTTACTGTGCCAACACAGTTGCGTATTTCAGAAACATTACTTAATACAAAAATACGAAGAGAACACAAAAATCACAGAAAAATTGATGGTACAGAGCAAGTGTTTTCGAACCCTTCGTCGCTTATGATTTATTTCAGATTTGGTTTGATAAAGTTTTTTGCATGGTTAACTCATTTTAACGTTTTTTGGACTATGACGTTATTGAAGAAAATTAGCGGATATGCCATTTAACTTCTAGGGTGGGGCAGCTGCCCCACTTTTTCTCTCCTGTATACGCCCATGCTTGTAATTTTCACGGCCGACTAATTTGCCAATTAGGAACTTCCTGAATTTGATGCCATATCGATGTTATCCGCTTGTAATCTACGCCAGATGTTTTGCATAATAAAATTAACTTTCCATGTAAACAATACTGGGCCCATAACTTGTTGGGATTTAGAAAATAAAAATGTATTTGCTTTGAAAGAAAAGTTAAAGCAAGTTTTATCTAACAAGAAAGAAATAGAGATTAACGATAAAAACAGTGTTATTAAACGTATCAAAAAAGTATTAGAATTATGCCCGTATGATACTTAATTTTTTTTGCTCAATTTTAAAATCTGAAAACAAGTGGCGCGTGGGCAGGACAGACATATTTTGTAAGAAAAGGATAAACGTTGTTACTTTTTTATATCTGGTGTTTTTAAGAGCAGCTGCATTAAATAAATTAATATTAGCTACACATATCACTTCCAATTCAGCATACATTTATATTAAATAGTTTTGTTTATTCTAAAAATGTCAAATTAATTATTAACAGCAAAGTAAATATTTGATCGAAACTTAACGAAGAACGAATTGAAAGAAACGGCAAAAAAAATGCAAAGAAAAAACAGTCCGTCCTACAAATTTTTCTCCAATTCGTACCATATGCGTACTCACTCACACCAATTGAATCCATGCATTCGTGCTATTTGAACTGCTCTAGTTATAGTTTTCAATGATAAATTTAATTAAGTATCATACAGGCTTTATTAAAAGTATGTTAAGGCATGATGCAACATCAAGTCGAATTCTTATAATTGAACAATTACCAACAAACGCATGCGCGATAAAAAAAAAAACCTTACCCAACAATAAGAACACAAACTGCACTTGGCGTCCTAAACATTCCCAACAAATACTGAGTTTCCATGCCGAGTTAACTCGGGGTTAGGGTTTTCATCGAGTTGACAAAATGGCGTTGCTAACTCGAGAGCGTTTTCATGTACAACATCGAGTCGAGTTGAACTCGTCAATGGCCGCATTCAGCGGAGATTTTGAAACAATAAAATAACCTCAATTTTTCTGCGAAAATCGCGTTTTTGACTTCAAAATGCTGCAAAAAAAACTCTTCGGTATTGCCTCAGGAAACATATTACCTTTTAAACTAATTTTTAATTTTTTTCAGATGATCCGCTAACCTCTAATCGTGTTCACCGCAAAGTAACTTTTTTTCGAGACGCCTCCGGAGAATCGCTGCCACGGATTTATTTATCGATAATTTTTAATTTTTTTTTAAATATACTTAAGAAGTCAAACTTTAACATGTATATGAAATAAATACACCAACATTTTTAATGTCTCCAAAAAAAAAACATGAAACATGCACTTTTTTCAGCTTTAAAACAGTACCATGCCCTTAAACAATGCTATGATCTTGTATTTTTATGACCATCTAGTTTCACAGAATAAAGGTATATTTGGAGAATAATTTTGGCGCAGAGTAGATTCTCTGAAAAAGTTGATTATATCTTTTACTGTGCCAACACAGTTGCGTATTTCAGAAACATTACTTAATACAAAAATACGAAGAGAACACAAAAATCACAGAAAAATTGATGGTACAGAGCAAGTGTTTTCGAACCCTTCGTCGCTTATGATTTATTTCAGATTTGGTTTGATAAAGTTTTTTGCATGGTTAACTCATTTTAACGTTTTTTGGACTATGACGTTATTGAAGAAAATGAGCGGATATGCCATTTAACTTCTAGGGTGGGGCAGCTGCCCCACTTTTTCTCTCCTGTATACGCCCATGCTTGTAATTTTCACGGCCGACTAATTTGCCAATTAGGAACTTCCTGAATTTGATGCCATATCGATGTTATCCGCTTGTAATCTACGCCAGATGTTTTGCATAATAAAATTAACTTTCCATGTAAACAATACTGGGCCCATAACTTGTTGGGATTTAGAAAATAAAAATGTATTTGCTTTGAAAGAAAAGTTAAAGCAAGTTTTATCTAACAAGAAATAAATAGAGATTAACGATAAAAACAGTGTTATTAAACGTATCAAAAAAGTATTAGAATTATGCCCGTATGATACTTAATTTTTTTTGCTCAATTTTAAAATCTGAAAACAAGTGGCGCGTGGGCAGGACAGACATATTTTGTAAGAAAAGGATAAACGTTGTTACTTTTTTATATCTGGTGTTTTTAAGAGCAGCTGCATTAAATAAATTAATATTAGCTACACATATCACTTCCAATTCAGCATACATTTATATTAAATAGTTTTGTTTATTCTAAAAATGTCAAATTAATTATTAACAGCAAAGTAAATATTTGATCGAAACTTAACGAAGAACGAATTGAAAGAAACGGCAAAAAAAATGCAAAGAAAAAACAGTCCGTCCTACAAATTTTTCTCCAATTCGTACCATATGCGTACTCACTCACACCAATTGAATCCATGCATTCGTGCTATTTGAACTGCTCTAGTTATAGTTTTCAATGATAAATTTAATTAAGTATCATACAGGCTTTATTAAAAGTATGTTAAGGCATGATGCAACATCAAGTCGAATTCTTATAATTGAACAATTACCAACAAACGCATGCGCGATAAAAAAAAAAACCTTACCCAACAATAAGAACACAAACTGCACTTGGCGTCCTAAACATTCCCAACAAATACTGAGTTTCCATGCCGAGTTAACTCGGGGTTAGGGTTTTCATCGAGTTGACAAAATGGCGTTGCTAACTCGAGAGCGTTTTCATGTACAACATCGAGTCGAGTTGAACTCGTCAATGGCCGCATTCAGCGGAGTCAACTGTTGTGAACTATTATGATAATGATATCTTACAGGCATGCTACACAGGCCCTGTAGTTCGAAAAACTCAATACATTCACACTTTTTTACAAATACACTCACACTGGATTCACTTTCACGGCACTTTCATCGCTACTAGCAACAAAATTTCAGAGCCAGTGGATTTTGACAGCAGCGTCTACTGTATGTCAAAAAGGGGAATATCAGTGATGTTTTTAATTACTTTTGGTGGATTTATTTCGTGGTTTCCCTCAATTTCGTAATTTATTTCGGGTTATCGTCGATTCCATACCGGAAGCAACACTGATAACTTGTTCACATTTACAAAACAAATGAAACAAATGTGAAAAGTTGTAAATAAAAGTGAAAAATATACAATTTTATATACAATAAATATACAAAAAAATATATAATGGAAAGAATTAACTCAAAAACAAATTATTAAATTGAATTGATTCAATAGCAACGAGAACCTTCTCATACGATAAAATTGTTTTAATGAACTTTCACTAGCATGTGTAGCACCTATTGCATGAAAGCATGAAAGTTCGAAATTCTTCAAATCATTCGAACAGTACACGTATTCTTTCGCACTGTGTAACCGGCCTGTTAGTGAGCGAAGTTTTACTCTGAATGTGTTGTTACTCCAACAGTCAAACCTAAATCAGCGCGTATTGAGCGTATCACTTTTACGCTGAGCCTTAACGCCGAAGTACCATCCCTAAATGAAAGCGGTTAGCGGCAAGCAAATATAAACATGAACGAATTAGATGTACTAGAGAATATTTTATTTTTAAATCTAATTTCAAGTGACCACCGCATTTAAAATTATTATATCTTAAGCTATAATATCAACAAAATTCTTACCTCCATATTGTTAATTCAAGAGCGTGTTAAAAATAATAATATGAAGAATTGTCACATCAAAATTGTTTGCCTTCTGCAACCAACTTTAATTCCTAACGCTCTGTCAAAATTGGATTTTCCAACCGCTCAGCGTTGCCGCCACGTTATTATGGTTTGCTGCATATAAATCGTATGGGCATGAGAAATTTTTGACAGATAAAAAACGCTTCCGCTCTGATTTAGGTTTGACTGTAAACGTCAGAAAAATTGTCCAAACTTAAAGTCAAAGTTCAACTCTCAACTGGTACACTTGGGCTGTGGGACCATGCTAAAAAAAAAAGAAAAAAAAAAAATTATTTTTCTCATTATTTCACCATTCATTCTCTAACGCTCAGTACATTTCAAGCTTTCAGGTGTGTGCATGCTTTCGCATTGATCAGTCGTATTGTTATTTAAGGCGTTCTTTGGAAAAAAAAAACATGAACTTGTAACATTTTTTTGAGGTGTATCAGTTAAGGGTTAAAGTACAGTTGTGTTCATGTAATATAGCAATTTTTTGGTCGATTAAATGGCGTCCGCTACCTGTAGCAGGATTCCCAAAAAGTTGACGATAATATGCACGAGTGCGATAATATGAGTGGGAGTGTTCACTCATATTTATTAAGGGAACACCCAATTTGGCGTGAATAAATCTACATTCGTTTATGGCAGAATTATTAGGTAGATTCGACTCGGAGAGGAATGGAGTAAAAAGCAGAATAAAGCTACATTGATGTCAAAATCAGCTGTTCATCGCGAATTTCTTTGTACTCACGTTCGCAGTTGTTTTTAGGTTAAAACTGTTACAGGTTTTTTTTGCAATTTTAAGACTTCTTTCACATTTTATAGTTTTTATTACACTTTTTTTATAATATTTTCACTCAAATTAGAACAAATTTAACACCCGCGACCGCACTGTTTGCAAATTGGAAACATAAAATATTTTCTTCATTTGCAATTTCTACGAAATTCGTCGTTTTGACATATATGTTGCTTCTCATTATCCACTCTTCGTTGACTCGTGAGAGCACTCAGCGAAACGGCCCTACCTTATCATTGTATCATGCTTTCGTTAAGCTCATGATATTTTATGTTTCCAAGTTATTTTATATTTTATTATATTTTTATATTATTTTATTATTATATATTTTTCAAAATATTTTATGTTTCCAAGTTGCAAACAGTGAGGTTGCGGGTGTTAAATTTGTGCTAATTTGAGTGAAAATATTATATAAATATTTTTTTTTTTTTTTTTCTCTTTCGCTAAATTCATCTTCTCTTTCTTCTAAAAAATTAATAAACATAAAAGTTTTAAAAATGTTACAAATTAAAATTAAATTAAATTTCCTGTTTTGTCATTACCTCGCTGGAAGAGGAATTATTTTTTATTTTTATTTTATTTTTCCTTTTTTTTGTATTATATTCACTATTTAATATTACTTATATTTAATTGCATTCAAATTTGTATTACTCTTAGTAATGAATTTTTATTGTAAACATCAAATTTATTGTCATATTAAAAAAAAAAAAAAACAAATCAATGATGCCAGTGCATTAATCATAAGGTTTTCACCTTGTAGCACTGGTATATCAAATAATAATAATAATAATAATAATAATAATAATAAAAGTGTAATAAAAACTATAAAATGTGAAAGAAGTCTTAAAATTGCAAAAAAAACCTGTAACAGTTTAAACCTAAAAACAACTGCGAAACGTGAGCATAAAGAAATTCGCGATGAACAGCTGATTTTGACATCAATGTAGCTTTATTCTGCTTTCTACTCCATTCCTCTCCGTGATGACCTTACCTTATAATTCTGCCATGGTCAAGGTTCATTAATACAGGTTAAGTCACTTGAGAGAAGCTCGGCCGAACTGTCAGAATGGATAAAAGGAAATCAAGAAAAAAAAACCTGAATCTGTACCATTTTTAGCTAACAGCTACTTTGATAGTTCGAGCAAAGGCAGAAAAAGAGTGCTTTTCTCTCAAGTGACTTAACCTATATTAATGAACATTGGCCATGGTTAAGCTTAGCGAAAATACTCCACTCTCTCTCTCTCTCTCTCAAATTTGGTGTGAATAAAGTTAAAATTTGAAAGCTCTGCTTGAGTGAGTGCTCACGAAATGTTGAGGGTGTTGACTACCTGCCTCCATGTGCTATTTGCGAAAAGGATTTTTTATTTTTTTTTTTTTGATTCGCACTGGAGGTAAGAAATCTTCTAAAGATGCATATAGCCCGTGCCAAATGCATGCACGATTCACATTCTAGATCCCGCCCGGATCAGCCGGGACAGACAGAATGTGCCTACGTACTAAAACATACCCCCAGTTGACGATTATAGGTTTCCGCTAAGCACGTTATCGGCTTTTCAGCAGAATTAACACGGAGATTAAAATTAATGCGAATTTTTTAATTATAATATTATTTAAGTTAAACCAAAAACCGAGCGACCAGAACGTCTAAAATAATGAAAAATAATCAATAAGTGTCCAAAATTACACCCTGAGTTCGAAACAAAGATATAAAAAAAAAACTATCTCATTGCCATGAGTTGGTTTACGGCTATTGTCCAACCCAAGAACCTACATGAAAAGAGATTGAGCTCTTATTCACCAAACCAAATCCAAACATAACGCAGATATATAAGTATAAAAATGCATAAGCATAAAAATATAACATACTATACATTCGAGTCGCTAAACAATTTAGGAGCACCGTGCTAATGTTATTATTTGGCCAACGCAGGTAAGAAACTTGTGTGGAAAAGAGATCTACTCTGGCACACAAACCAAGTGACAAAAAAATATTTGGTCTTATTATAAACACAGGGAGTAACCTAAACACTCAAAACCCAACTCATTATAAAAAATAACCTGATAAATCTGAATTTCTTAAAGCCAACATTTGACCAATACCACGTTATAATTAACCAAGTATAATATATTTGAGATAGAAATTAAATGAAATTAAGTGTTTAAATGTAAAATTAATTGACGTTTTAAAACATCCACCGAGTCACAAAACTTAATCAAATTATAGTTACTATTGAAATCACTATACATACAACGTAAAGGGTCGTGAAGAGCGTAATTTGAGCTGCACTGATCAAAGATAACAAGATAGGAAACTTCTGTGGGGAATCCTTGTTCACCTAAAGTAAAACACACGTACACGAAAAATTCGTTCACCACGAATTTCTTAACACTCATCTCACTTTGTTTTTGCTCAACTGTCAATTTGCAAAAATAGTGAGGTGAATATGTCAGTTGCTAATTATGCTACTTAAGAGTTATCTGTAAAGTGCATTAATTATTATCAAATAGGCTAAACATATTTATTGTTGTACTGTAGCTTCATGTTAAATGTACATACTTTTATACATAAAAAACACATTATTTTCTTCCAAAAAGTAAACAACTTTTACATGGAAGATTCGGGTTAAAAATATCAGCTGTTCAAATTTATGAATGAAATAAATTTTTTTTCCATTTCATTGTCAGTAGTAGAGTTGCCAATTTCACTTTTTTCAGGCTAGCTTTTAATATGAAAAAAAACAACTTAAGATATCGATAAGGTGTTATAGCGGTCTGTTTAGCCACTAAATTATAAGGATTGGATATCTTTTATTAATCCTCAACGATGATCATAGAAGATCAATTGGGTCTACGGGACGTCAAAAAACATGCTGAAAATTATAAAATCAGGTAGAAAAAAATATTTTGTTATTACTTGCCCAAGTATATATTCATTATTGCTCATATGTTCTTATTCTCTATGAGACAAAATGGTGTTCGAAATATATTTATATATGTAACAGTTATTCCCGTAAAATTCAGAAATGAAGTACGTAATGTTGGAAATTGCAGTTAAACGGCTTGCTGACTAAGCCGTATTATATTTCATCTGAAAATTATACAATAAAATACTTAGGGCCAGTTTTTAAGTTCGAGTTTAAACTTTAGTCAAATTAAACAGAGCTTATCTCACCAAAATTGGACGTTTAAGCTCGGTTTAACTAGATATTTTAGCATTCGTATAAGTTAAGTTGGCTTAAACTATCATGGATGTGTTTCTTTTTTGCCTAAATTGAGTTTAAACGATGTCACTAATATTTCCATTTTTATTTTTAATAGTTTTTTATCATTTTTTTCCCACATAATAATTTAAAAAATTTTGTATTTTTCAGATGAGCTTTACTATTTTTTATTTTGAAGCAGTTTTTATGAAACATTATGTGAAAAAATTAATTTATATAATTTTTAATTGAAGCAGTTTTTATGAAACATTGTGTGAACAAATTAATTAAAAATTCTTATGTTGTTTTTCAAGTGGTACCTTGACAATAAACCATATTTAACTAATCATATAAAAACAAAGCTTGCACTTTGCACAAATTAAAAAAAAATTTTTTAGGAAATTTAAGTCTTCTTGATTTTGTACTTCTAAAATCCAAGCAGAAATGTAAAATCTATATAAAAAAAAAAATTTAAAATAATGATAAAACTCTATTTTTTACGAAAAGTATACCCTTTTTCCAATAGCACATTCCTAAACTAAAAATAGATTGTTTTGAAGTGGCTTAATTTTTGCACTGCATAAAAAAAGACTTCAAATATCCAAAAAGGGGTTACAACCACTGTATTTACTAAACGGAAAATCTGATCCGTTTAGTAATATCCTCTTTATTACAAATGCATCAAAATTTTTTTTAAATATCCTATTTTTTAAAAAATCAATTTGACGAAGCCTCCCATACAAGCGGCCCCTATGTGCGGTGTGGTGGATTTATTTATTTGATGCAAAATTTAAGTTGATCTATAAGCACATAATGGGTGGCAGATGGGGGTGTGGGTGTGTTCAGAAGAAATGATTAGGGACAAAAAATAGTAGGACCAGCTCATACATTTCACTACTCTAGGGGTCAATTCGGGGGAGATATAAATACTAATCGACACTTTTTCTGTTTTTCGCATTGAGACCCAGAGAAGGGCGGCAGATAGGGGGTAGGTATGTTCGAAAGAAATACTGTGGACCAAAAAATAATAGGACCAGCTTATACATTTGACCAGTGTAGGGGTCCAGTTACGGACGATATAAACCATTTTCGACATTTATCTCTTTTGTGTTTTTGTAGAAGGACCCTCAAGAAGGTGACAAAGAAAGGTGGGGACGTTGAGAAGAAATATTGGTGGTGAAAAAATAATAAGACCTGGTCATACATTTTACCCCTCTATGATGCACCCCGGGGAGCTATGAATGTTTTTCGTTAATTTTTTTTTCCTATTTAGGACCTTTTTTGAGCTAGTGCAAAAATTGCAATAAATTGAATTTGGATTTGCCAAAACTTGCGAACGAGAAACATTAAATGAATGAAATGCAGAGAGCGCTCTTCAAGTCAGTTTTTTTGAGGAGCGCAATTTATGAACGAAAACTGTTAAAGAGAAATGAATAAACATATAATGAAAGAGCGTTCATGTTTTTTTTCTTCATGAATGAAGAAAGCAAAGTGAGCCGTTCTTGAATTGAATAATATTGATTAGGCGGAGTGTAATCATGCTCTTCACTTGAGAGTTTTCCTAACCCTCATTTCAAGGCATCGAAATGTCGTAAATTTTTTGTATGTATGTGCAGCGTGGCAATAAAAATACAATACCAAAGCATTCTGTGATTATGCGGTTACTTCTACAGTTCATAAACAAAAGAATGTAGTCAGCTCTTCACAAAAATGAAAATGAGTAGGTTTTTTTTTTAACTAAAAATTGCCTCATATTCATAATACTTCATGAGAGCAAATACGAACCCTGCTTCTACTTCCTCTAAATATGCATTTTTATATTTTAAAGTAAAAATAATATTTACAGTTTTAAGTAGTTCCATTAAATCCAACTTAATATTTTATGCAAATACATGATCAATGCAATTTTATAAAGCTTAGAGATAAACATATGCCATTTCGTACCAGCGCAATATTTATGCCATCCAATTCACAAATCGGTAGTGGTGAAAATAAAAATCAATTTATTATGTGAAAATATGCAAACTTTGTTTGGCGATAAAAAGTAAAATAAGAGCATGCATGATTCCTGTAACACAACTTAAAGATTAAGGCGGTCTTCTCATTCGAAACCCGTTTTTTGGACCCTTTTTAAAAAAATTCTTATTTGAAAACGCAAAGAATAATTGAAAACTTTTTTTATTTATTGTATTACAAAAGGTTCAAATTAAATAAAAAAATTTTTTGCCTCGATACGTGGGCTGTTCAAAAAGTAATGAGACTTCAAAGTTGGTGGTGAAAAAAAAGGTGTCGTCACGGCGGCCACGATTCCGGGCCTACGGAGCGTCTGAAATGAAAAAAAAACGGGGTTATAATCAGTATAGATGTAATTCTCGGGTGAACCTCAGGCTTAATTTTGTGATTTTTTTTGACAAAATGGCGGCCATTCAAAAAAAAATTTCAATTTCGGGTTTTTTTTTTGTAGTAAAGTGTAAAAAAAAATAGTAAAAAATTTTTTAAAATTATGGTCGAGGTTCACCCGAGAATGGTGACAGTTCTGCGTCGATTCCATTTTGTTTCATGAAAATCGGTTCAGTTGAACTTGAGATATCATGGCCGCCAGTTTGAAAAACGTGGGTTCGAGATAAACGCGTTTAAAGTTTGAAGTAATTTTTTTGGGAAAAAAAAAAAAAAATCAAAAATGTTTAAATGCAGTTTTAAAGAGCTGACAATTTTTACTTACAAATATTAGTCGGCGATGCCAGCTCCATACAGGCCACCTTCCTCTTTTTCGTAGAAACTGCTTTCTGCTGCCCTCTCTGCTCTGCGAGCCGTTCTGCCAGCTTTTGATGATGCCGCAGCTCGAGTCTCTGATCGGTTCAATCTGTCTTCATTGCGAGATAGTGCGTATTCGTATGCGTTTTTGCCAATCGCAATACCCATCAAACCCATAATTTTAAGTATGGGTATAAAACCGTCGTTGAAGAGGCACGTTGCAATGAAATTGGCCACTTCGATGGTGCGTGCGCCTGAGTTGATGTGTTTGGGCGAAAGTGACCAAAGAACAGAATTGTAGGACTCATTGGAATTCTGAGTTTGAGATCCAAGGCATCTTTCAAGCAAATTATCTGCCGACAGCGCTTCGTAAGCTGGTTTTATTACCTCCATCACCTTCTTGTCCATCAGACCTTGCTTCACAAAAAAGGCTGTATCTTCTAAAGTATTTAGAATTTCTAAAAATCCTTTTAGGGGCATATTCACAACTAAGCTATAAATAAATGCAAAAAAAAAAGTTGAAAAAAAAAAGTTGCTCAATGAGAGGACCCCCTTAAAACATTAATGTACTCAATCCATGCACTATTTTTCTTGTTTGAAAACGAAGTTTCAGCAGAAAAATGCAGAAAAAGAAGAAGAGCGTTATTTTTTCTTATCTCACCTCGAAAAGCGGGGGTTTGTGTAAACTAACGGGGGTTTGTGAAAAATTAAATTTTTCAAAAATAATGACAAATACAACAACTGAAGAAATTGGCAAACTTTAAAAGCATATATTAACCAAAATAAGGGGATGCAATAATCACTTTAGGTTGCAAACAGGTAGTTGCAACCCAACTTAAATATTTATGCAATAAAAAATAGATGATATGCATTATTTGAAGGGGTTGCAAAGTGATTTCTTTTAGAGTTTGCGGCCGATGAAGAACAAGAGTGGCGTTCAGGGTTGCATTTTTCGGTTCACAAATACATGCAAACCTTTTTTGAGGTTATGTTTTTTAAGTTTCCTATCTTGTTATCTTTGGCACTGATCTAACTCATGGCAGAATTATAAGGTCGACTCGGAGAGGAATGGAGTAGAAAGCAGAATAAAGCGAGATTGGTGTCAAAATCAGCTGTTCATCGCGAATTTCTTTATGCTCACATTTCGCAGTTGTTTTTAGGTTAAAACTGTTACAGGTTTTTTTTGCAATTTTAAGATTTCTTTCACATTTTATAGTTTTTATTATACTTTTTTTATAATATTTTCACTCAAATTAGCACAAATTTAACACCCGCGACCGCACTGTTTGCAACTTGGAAACATATAATATTTTCTTCATTTGCAATTTCTACGAAATTCATCGTTTTGACATATGTATATGTTCCTTCTCATTATCCACTCTTCGTTGACGCGTGAGAGCACTCAGCGAAGCGGCCCTACCTTATCATTGTATCATGATCTATCTTAAAAAAAAGAAAATGTCTAGATCCTCTCCTCGGAACGTTAAAGTTTAGAGATGAGAGGATATATCGGGATTCGATTTCACCACAAAGTAATTTATATATAAAGGTGACATTAAGGGGGGACATGACATTGGCAGTTTTTTGAAATCTTTTTTTTAATAATTTTATATTTTAGTAAATATTCTTAAGATTCTTAGAAAAAATTTCATGGAAAAATTCCTACGGGTTCAAAAGTTACAGCCGGATTAGTGAGAGCGCATTTCTAATTTTTACGCTATCTACTTACGGCAGCTGGTATATACTTGTTTTACTTGCTACCTGACTTTTAGTGGTTGTTATTTCGTACCTACTTGAAGGGTGGTTTTTTTTTTTTTTTTTGTTTTTGAATTTCTTTATATTTCTTTATATTTATAACTCATATAGTGGAATTTTTATTTTATATGCTTAGTTATTTGGCATCTTTTGCAGCGTCAAGTCGTGGTTTTTTTGTGAAAAATATTGAAAAATTTAAAAATGAAGCGTCGTTCTTTAGATCAAAAAGGCAAAAGAGGTTTTTTACATAAAATCATTACACCAAGAAAACCTATTTCAACAGAAGAAATAGAATCTGTGGTGGAGTTCACTAGTACATCTGCTAAAAAACTTCATGGAGCATCAGTGGCTGTTGGTTGTGATGAAACATTTTCCTACTGCATATTACAATACGCTCAAAAATTTTTGGGCATTGCTGATTGCCTTGTTTGTCGAAAATGTGATGGAAATGTAAAATTTTAAAAGAAATCTATGCGTGGACTTGGATTCAAACTGGTTATATTTTGTACAAAGTGCAATGACGATATCAAAACCATAAATTCATCACCATTGATAAACGGTGTGTATGCCAGGCAGCAACAAATTTGTTAATATTGCAAGCTGCATGGCAGTGTCTACTTACAATGACGGCGCTTATAGTTATTTACAAATGTTTCAACTACTTGGTATCACCATAGGAGCTACAGCATTGAATTTTTCCAAAGGAAATGATGCAAATCGTTTGAAATACGCCAGAGTGAAGGCATATGAAGCTTCAAAAGAAGCCCGAATTGCTAAACGATTGCAAAAAACTATAAGACTTTAACTATAACAGCACAACACAAGATAACGAAGGCATACAGTACGAAGCAGGCATGGCAGATTAACATGGAAGGCAACCTTTTTTTCTTTGTTTACATACTTTGAACGCATTTATCTCGAAACTATGTTTTTCGTACTGGTTTCGGCACTAGCGGGTTCATTTTTTGACAAAATTTTTTTTTTTTTTTTGTATTTTTTTAAACTTGATTCGCTATCGTATGACACGAGTTTTTTAAATTTTTTTTTCGATTTGTTATGAATTTTTCAAAAAAGTCAATATTTTCTTCGAAAAAACACACTTTCAAATTGGGAACATCACCAAAAATTGAAAAAAAATTTAAAAAAAAGCTCGTGTCAGACGATAACCAATTTTGTTAAGATTTAAAAAAGTTTAAGACACCCAGCGCTGCAACCACGAGGCCCCGTTTTTTGCTCTGCCGCCAGTTTGGAGCTCTATAAAACCATGTTGGAGTGAAAATATATTTTTTTGCATTTTTTTTCTTGAAATTTGTTCAATTCTCTACAATAATAAAAAAATTTTTTGGAAAAATGTTTGTTTTTGACTGAGTTATAAATTTTTAAAAAAAGGTCTGTTTTCTCTGCCGCGAATGTCATGCCCCCCTTAAGCATAATTATCCAGCTTCTTAGGGAAGACAGTAAAATTAGCCCAAGTCGGGTCTCATACGAAGGAAGAACAATGTTTGGGTTCCAACGTTGATGACGTAAAGCAAAAAGTAAGAACTGTTTTGAACCGATTCTATTGCGTCGATGTGGACATTATATTGTGGACTCCATATAACACACATATATTCGAGAATTGGCCTAACGAGAGATGTATGGAGTAATTTGGTAGTAAAGGGATCATTGAATTCGTTACCCCGTCTATTAATGAATCCAAGGACATCTCTTGCCTTATTTACCACCATATTAATGTGGAGACTGGAGTTTAGTTTTGGATCCATAACTACACCAAGATCGACAAAAATATGTACAATTTTTAAGCTAATGTGATTAATAGAGTAATTTATGCTAGAGGAGTTCTGCGTGAGAATGTCATTTGTTTACATTTTTTTAAGTTTAGGTTTAAAATGTTAAAGTTACACCAGTCCACTAGACTATTTAGATCAGATTGTAAACGATATTGTTCATTAGGTGGTTTGTAAGTAAGAAAAAGCTTCACGTCGTCAGCATACATTAAGATGTCACTGTGTTTAATTACCGAAGGAAGGTCATTGATAAATAGCAAAAATAAAACCGGTCCAAGATGACTACCCTGCGGAACACCTGAGTTGACCAAAATATGTTTTGAAAGAGAGTTTTTATATAAAGCCCTATGGGTTCGTTGTGATAAATATGATTTAATCCAATTTAACAATTTGTAAGGAAACCCAATAAGATGAAACTTTTTCAAAAGAAGATTATGATTGACATTGTCAAAAGCTTTGCTAAAGCCCGTATAAATAACATCGGTATGTAGCCTTAAAGTAAAACCCTTTTTGATAAGCGTAGAAAACTCTAAGAAGTTTTTTGAAGTTGACCTTCACTTTAGGAAACCATGTTGAGAGATAAGAATGGTTGAAGATACAGGGTGGGTTATTTCACCAGTTATGATTTTTTTCAAATAACTTAGGGATTGCGCTTAATTTTGCGATGCCTCGATAGTTTGAACTTCTATTTTGGAGCCAGATTTAATGACCACTATGCAAGGAAATATTAAAAATCTTTGAAAGAGGAGCGCACAGGTTGGTGGCACATTGCTTTAAAATGTAACTAGGGATTTCAACAGGACCGGTCGAAAACGAGTTTTTGACTTTTCGAAGGTAATGCATAACAATATTTGAGTCTATTACCTTGGATACAAAGCAGTTGACTGGCAGTGGATAAGGATACTCAGTACTCATGTTAAATCGTATATCGGAGTAATTTGATTGCAAGAAGTCTGCAAACATGTTGGAAATGGCATAGTCACAAGACTACCCTGGTTAAATTTCACAACTCTACATGGTTACATTTCATAAAGGGTGGAAAGCAGGAAGTTTTACGTTTTGAGTAACAAAAGAATAGAAAAGTTTGGGGTTGTCTTTAAATTCAGACTTAATTTTGAATATATAAGCAGAATAGCATTGTGTATTTAATAGTTGATATCTGAGACAAGAAGAATAGCAAGCAAATTCTAAATTAGATCCAGATAGTTTATATTTTTTAAATAAGCGATTTTTTAAATTTTTAAGAAACTTAAGTCCTTTTGTAAGCCAGGCTTAAAATAATTTCTTATTTTTGGGACGGAAAATAAGAAACAATGTATCATAAAAAAAACTGTAGAGAGATTCCACGTCATAGTATGAATTCGATGATTTGCTTGTTAATATTGGTGACCAGTCTGTCTACGATAGTAAGGCATTAAGTTTAACGTAGTCTGTTTTTTTAAAATTATATATTTTTTATTTCGCGTTTCAGGAGAAGAACGATTTTAATTTTCGTAGGAAAGTAATAACGTTATTTCAACAGTTGGGTGATGTTCATCTTCTGGGAGAGATATAGGGCACGAACGTTGGAGATAACCAGTAGTGCATCTATCTACGAAAACAAGGCCTAGGGTTCTATGATTTTTGTTAAAAATATTATTGACTTGTTGAAGACACAGATCAGATAGCTTATCTAAAAAATCGTTTATCCAATTACAAGTGGAGACAGGTGTAAGAAATATAGAATCATCTGACAAATTCCACGACACTAAAGGTAGGTTAAAGTCACCCAACACTAAAAGAACATCATTATTTTTTAACATATTGTGAACTTTCTCAATGGCGTTAATATGTCTTAAGTATAGGAATAAGTCGCTCTTAGGAGGAATGTAAGAGCAGGTATGATAAATTATGCTATTATTTAATTTAACTTTGACACATAAATTCTAGGTCGCTAGTGCCAAGAATTATTAATTCATCCGATGAATTCATCCGATGAGTTATGAACAGCTTTCCACTCTCCTTTTGCTTCTCTCTTTTTCTGAAAGGTGATTGGAAATTTAATCCATTCTCTTACCTTCACACAAATAGCACAACATACTTCCCACTCATATTTCAAAACTGTCATATAAATGCCAATGTCCTCCGCGACTCCAACTTGAAATCCTGGGTCACCTATACATCTAAGGAATATTTTCATTTTTTCAACATTTGGAATTGCCCAAGCATTTCTCCAGCAAGATTGGATAGGAAATGATTGCTTAACCATGCGCGGTACCGAATTCAAATCGGTAAAATGATTTGAAATTATCGGCTGTTATGCCGAAGCGTCGAATACATAAACTTTTCTTTTACGCTTTTCTATATTTATCAACATATTTTTTTTTTTTGCAAATTTTGCTTTTTACTGTCCTGTTTGTTTATTTCACGCAGCAATTTGACAACTAAAATTAATATTAGAGACATTAGAGGAAATTTTTGTTCACACCGAATTGAATCTTCCCAGATTGTCTACTCAGTTTTTATTCACACCACACAATATCTTTTTGACATTTGTGTCTTCCACTCCCCATTTTTTCAATGCAATTCACTTTGACAGTTAGAACTCAGTTAAATCTTACAAGTTTCGTGGAGTTTATGTGGATTTAATGAAACTCAACTCAACTCGCTTTTTCATGACGAGTTAACCCCGAGTAAACACCAAGTTAAATCTCTATGCAAGCTCAATAAAAGCAACAAAAAACGCATGCGCAACAACAAAAAACAAACCCCTCACGGCGATGCAGACAGTAAAAGCCACATTATCTTTCCTCCGCCGCAAATTGCATGTGTATTTTGTTGCTATGATAGAAATTGCGACGTAGTGAATCTTGCGCCAAATTCTTAACAGAATATTATAAGCTACCAACAACGCAATGTCTCTTTTTTCATTAAAAATCAATCCAATTTCTTTGTTTCCTTTCCTTTCACATCTTTCCTTTCCTTCTTCTCACTCTTTCCACTCCAAATCTTTCACAAAACATTCACAAAAAAAAAAAAAAAAATAAACTAACAGGAACCAGTCACAAGCAGCAAGCGCGCAACATAAACGCGGCTTGAGCCGCTTCACTTCAAAGTCAAAACTTAAAAAATTTTAATCTACCGAAGTCGAACTTCGAAGGCTCGAAACTACCCGAGTAGCTCGAACTACCCGAACTGCTCGAAACAGCCCGGATACCCGGGTATGAGCCGGGTACTTCAAACTTCCCGGGTACTCGAAATAATCGAAAATCGAGAGCCCTACTATTAATCAATCATAATAGTTTTAGACTCCTAAATTGGCCTTATTAGTTTAAAAGACTTATGGAATTAAAACTTTTTATATTATTTTTTTTTAAGAAAATGGCATGGCATTCAGTTGATCTCGTTTATTAGCCGGTGTCGGTTGTGTTGTTTATTAAATTGATACGTGTGTGTTTTTGTCTTGTTTCGACGCTCCTGTTGTAATAATCGTGAGTGTCTTTATATTAATATAATTATTTCATGTTTAGTTATTGTCATTAATTTGAATTTTATTTTTTAACATTAAAAAATCATTTCACCAGTTTCTAACTAAATTTGCTTATGTTAATTGAGAGGTTTTGTTTGCATGCTTGCTTGTTTTGTCGTTTTTTTTTCTTTTTCTTTTTGGTTTCCTCTTTGTGCGGTGTTTTGTTTATCGCTAGCGTAGTGGTTGTTGTTGCTTTTTAACTGTTGCGCTCACTGCATGTTAAATATTAAAATAATATACCCTTAAAGCACTTTTTGCATTTAGTCATTTTTATTTTTCACAAAATAATTTAAATTTTTTTTTCCATGGCCCTTTCCCTGGATGAACTCTATTCTAAAATAAAGCTTTTTGGGGAAAGCCTTAACTTATTAAATAATAACTTCAGAGAAATTGTTTCATTTTTTAGCGAAGTTGGTGCCGCACCCACTACCAGCGTTTCTGATGAAATTACTGTTCAGGATAACATTTCGGTTCCTTCGTCCATGACTGCATCTTCCGGAATTTTGTCAGTTTCATCAGAAAAAGACCTAAAAAGCTCTAAAAGACAGAGGAAAAACAAAAACACAAATAAGCGTCGGAAGGCGTCCTCCAGACCTTCCAAGGCAGAGCAGCCCCCAGCAATGCCATCAGAAAATAATAATACGGTGATTTCTCATACACCATCTTCTATTCCTCCATTGACTAGTAGCCCAAATACGATTTCAACTACGCCTAACAGTCATTTGACTTTAAGAGCAGTTTCGAGGACCAGAAATGTTTTCATTTCACGTCTTCAGCCCGACACATCAATAGAAAATATATTGACGTTTGTCAGGCAATCCAAGTTAGTGAACTCAAATGCATTCTGTTCATGCAAAAAAATTGGTAATAAGCCTTCCCATGCTTCTTTTATTCTAACAGTTGCAGCCGAAGATTTTACAACTGTTCTTAAATCTAATTTGTGGGCCGATAATATTCTTGTTACTGAGTTCAAGCCAAAAAATTAGTCTAAAAGGGTGACTCAAGCCGCCCGCCAGACTCAAAAAAACTAAATAGGCTGTCCCTTTACTATCAAAATGTAAGGGGACTACGTTCTAAGACGCAGAGCTTATTTCTATCAACTCAAAATTGCTCTGAGGATATTATCGCGTTAACAGAAACGTGGAAGCATTACTGATTTGGAATTGTTTGACAATAGTTTTCAAGTTTTTAGAAAATACAGATACACTGACAATATTTCTTCTGTCGGTGGTGGTGTCCTTTTGGCTGTGAGGAACTGCTTTGTCAGTTTTATTGTTGACATTCCCTGCTCTTCTAATATTGAACTAATTTGCGTTAAAGTTATACATTGTAACTCTAATGTATATGTTATTAATGCATATGTTCCTCCTAAGAGTAGTGTAGAGGTCTATGCAAGCCTTGCGGAGTGCATAGATTACATAATTGATTTACTTGACGTTAATGACGACATTTTATTACTGGGCGATTTTAATCTACCTGATTTAAAATGGCATTCTTCTGACGATGATACGCACTATTGTGCATCTAATTCAAAGACCCGCCAAGAACATATATTTGTTGATAATATATGAGTTATTCTATTTCAAATAGAGAATACTAAAAAAAATATTTTTGTAGGGGCTTCTAGCTCTTTATTGTTTCACTTCTTTTCTAAAACTAAACTTAACAAATTTTATGGCTTAAAACTTAACTTAACCTGCCTGCAGTTCTGCTGACGTCGGTTCCCATATTTTGCAGGCAACACGTTGTTTTTGGTGTTGTTTAATATTTCCGATGAATCGCGCCACACTGCACCAGACGTAAAGTCAGCGTTTTTGTAAGTAGAGCGGATGCGCGTGTCTTTTAGGTGTTTTGAATATTGTTGTCGCTAACTCTCCCCTCCTCAAAATCAATTGTCCTCAATTGATCAAAAATATGGTAGATTGTTAAAATTGAAATATGTTACAGGATTTTCAGTTTTTGGTACTTCTATTGAGTCTTGACCCTTGGTCGATGTTTCTGATGCAGTGCTTGTTTGCAGAATTATCTTCTTTTTCCTATGGCAGAAAAATATTATTGAGAAAGCTGCTAGCGTGAGAATGGCCATGACCACCACCGAAATTTGGTTGGTATCCGTATTGTTTTGAAGGTAATCCAGACGTTTTATGTTGTCTATGAACAACTCGTGGACAGATTCTAATGATAAAAGATTTATTCTTTCTTTTACTATTGGAGCAAATTGCGCTTTGACTGGTAACGGCCCGGTTAAAAACGTTTCGCCGTTGTAGAAAGAATCGTTATTTATTTTTATAGTAAGGTTGCTAAATTTTACCACAAATGTGCCTGTAATAGATATTTCTTCTAGGCTATTGTTTACTGTACCGTTAAAGTTGTTTAGTAGAATTAATCCAGGTTGTAGTATTTCTATTGGTTTAACGTGATTTGCATTGCTAAATTGACAAGTTGGATTTTGTTTACTATTCAGGAGTTTTGTTATGCAGGTTTCGTTAACTAAGCTTACAATTTGGTCTTTCCTACAAATAGATATGGAATTTATTGTCTTACATTGGCTAATTATTCCAAGTACATTATTTTCTTTCTTAATAATATTATTGAATACAACATTTATAACCGTATTGTTTCTTTTAACAGGTTTAATTAGAATATTTTCATATATTTCTCTTTCTGTAATTGGAATTTTCACAATATATGCTAACATTGTCGAATTATAAAGAACACTTGTTTCTGCAAAACTTAGAGCTTCTTCGGTTGATGAAAAAGGCATCTTTTCGTCTTCTAGTGTTCTAAGAGTTAATTCTAATTCTTCTTTGTTTAATAAAATGCTATTTACTAATTTTAATTTTGCCCATTGTATGGCATATCTAATGTTTACAATTTCTTCCTTAACTAAACGTAATCTATTTTGAATACTTATTACTAGCTCGTCGTTGAAGTAGCTGTCTTTTGTTATTGCATTTCTTAATTTGTCTGTAATTGCTGTCAGGTTATTCATACGTTGCGTTAGTGCTTGATTAATCAGAAGTTGTTTGTTGTTATTGTCGATTAACTGTTTTGTGTCATATTCTAATGCTGCGAAATCGTCGTGATCTGGAGTTCCGGCTAGGTATTTCCATGCTGTACCTAGGATGTTAATAGCTCTTTTAATTTGTCTACCTGTTGGTTCAATAGATTTAATTGCTTCCTTTGTCTGTTCTATTTCTTGTTTTAAAGTTGGGTAAAACAAACTGTTTGTCTGTACATTTTTGAATTGCCTTACTTCTGCCAAAAAGTGTTCGTATAGGTCAATGTTAACAAAGTGTATTAGTTTAAGCGTTCCGTCTTGTATCTTGGCTAATCCTTTGCTTATTGTAATTATATGGGCCGTTGAGTAGTCTGTGATTTGGAAGTCGGTCAGAGCCATTGTTGTCGCTGTAAGCGTTAGTCTGCAAAAAATTTAGAAAATGTGTCAGTTTTATTTAATTTTTATTATTTAGCTTTTAATATTACTCTTATGAACTACCCTATTTGACTCGGTTAGGACCGTAGTCGACCTATTTTCCTTAACTACTTCTTTTTTGTACCTAGGCGAGATTTTAGTTCCTAACCTATTGTGGATTTTTACGTAAATTGTTTCGCCTGGGTTATAATCAATAATTGGTTGTAATTTGCTATTGTGGTTTCTAAGATCTTGTTGTTGTTTATCTTTTATTCTTTGAATATTATCTAATCTAGCTTTCTCAAATTGTTCGGGGTCTGTGCTTACCGTACGACCGAAGAACATTTCTATTGGCCTATTATTAATTGTGCTGTGAATTGAGTAATTATATTCATAGACAGCTCTATCTAGAAGTTGTGCAAATGATTGATCTCTATTTTCAGCTTTTAAACAACGCATAATCTCCGAAAGTGTTGAATGGAACCTCTCGATTTGACCATTCACTGCACTTTTATATGGCGGCGATTTGAAAATTTAAATTTTTAGTATGTCTTCCAACATAAAAGTAATAGTCGCTGAATTGAATGCTTTTTCGTTATCGAAAATTACGGTTTTGGGTACTCCAAACTGAAATAGAAGTTCCCTTAAAGGTTCCTTTATATCTTGAGTAGCTTTTGATTTAATTGGCTTTACCTGCGCATATTTTGAAAATTTATCTACAGCAGTGAGCACGAGATTACCTTCCGTTTTGTAAATATCTATATGCACTATATGTCCTGCATATGAGGGGATAGGTGTCTCTTTTAAGATGGGCTTATTTGGGTGTCTGTCGAACTTATTTATTTTACAAATACTACATTGTTTGACTATTTTGTTTATTTTGTTATTCATGCCGGGAAAAAAGTATTTTTCTAGTATATGAGATTTATTCTCTTTACCATTGCGATGAGCTCTTCTATGTGTTTCTATGATTATTTCTTCCTGCCTTTGTTCATCTAATACATCTTCTAGCTCTCTCCGTGCAAACCTAATGCGGTATTTATTAAAGTGAATTGTGAAAATTTCTTGTATTATTCCCATTATTGGTTCGGGAGCGCTGATCCCATTAATTACAGAAGGGTTTATATATCTTTTCAACAATGAGATGATTTTTTCCTCAGAAAATTCTTTTTCTGTTATAGTGTGGCGATGAAAAGTTGGAAAAACAATTTGAAATCTATAGCTTGATTCTGTAGACCAATTGAAAAATATTTGGTTCTTAAAAACGTTAATAGGTACATCAACGAATTGAATCAAATTTTGACCCGAACTGTTGTCGCTATGTGTCATCACCGACATTGAATTTATTTGTTGTTGTGCTGGAATTTATTTATTTATTTATTTATTTATTTTGTCAAACAGAGTTAAACTCTTACAGACTACTATACGATATATCACAATTTGATTTAATAATAATAATAATTATTGCTTATTACATAATAGTATGGTAATGTTACAAACAGGAGAGTTTTTAATAAAAATTTTAATAAAAATTTTTGGACTTATAAAGTAACTGACAGGCATTTATATTGACTAGGACAGAGTATAATATAAAGCTTTAAAGGCACATATTTAGGATAATAGGATTTAATGAAAATAAACTGGTAAAACTGAAAGAAGTAAACTAGACATCAGAGCGTCATGAGGTAATTGTATAGTGTGTTTTTAAAGTACTGTCGAGAAGAAGATTCAAATAGATCGGTATATGAAAGGATTTTGTTAACTTCTCTTATACAACGTGCTAAGGGTTCATTGAGACCATAAGTAGTTCTGTGGTACGTTTCATGGAAGTGGAACTGACTACGGAGGGACCTTGCTGGTATATGGAAATCAAACATTTCTAGTAGCTCTGGACAATTGATTTTGTTGTGAATAAGATCCCTAACAAATAAGATTGAGGATGCAACTCTTCTACATTGAAGAGTGCTCAAGTCGATAAGGGCACATCTCGTTTTATATGGAGGGTACTGAGGTAGATTCCAGTTGAGTTGATTTACCATGTACCTTGTGAATTTTCTTTGAACTCTCTCAATTCTTTCAGACCGTAAGAATGATGATGGGCTCCATATTATAGAGGAGTATTCGAGATGCGGTCTGACGAGCGAAGTATAAAGCGTTTTAAGCGTGTAAGGATCATTAAATTCCTTGCTGTTTCTTTTCAAAAAGCCAAGCATCGAATTGGCCTTATTGATGATAAAATCAATATGGTCTCTAAAATTAAGTTGGGGATCGAGAATGATACCCAAATCTTTTTTTGAAAAAATTCTTTCAAGTGGTATGGAATTAATTTCGTAGTTACGGACTATTGATGATGTAGATCTGGTGAAGGTGAGATATTGACATTTAGATATGTTAAGTGGCAAGTAATTTTCCTTGCACCAAGTGGAAATTGAGTTCAGGTCATCTTGAAGAAGATGGCATTCAATCTGTGATCTGATTGGACGAAACAGTTTAAGATCGTCAGCAAAGAGCAGGCATTTGGAATGGTTTACTACAAGGGGAAGGTCGTTTATAAATAGTAAAAACAACAGCGGACCGAGATGGCTGCCCTGTGGGACGCCTGATGTGACCTTAATTGGGCTAGAATAAAATTCGTTAATTTTGACAAGTTGGAGACGGTTAAGTAAGTAGGATCTGAGCCAACTAAGCAGACAGGAGCGGAAACCAATTGAGGAGAGTTTTGAAACTAAGCAATTATGATTTACCTTGTCAAAGGCCTTAGCGAAGTCTGTGAAGATGACGTCGGTCTGCGAGTGGTTTTCCATATTGCTAACAATATAATTAGTGAAAAGGAAAAGGTTTGTTGCTGTAGATTTACCACACAAAAATCCATGTTGGTACGGAGTGATAATGTTTTTGACCAAGAAAATTAGTTTTTCATTAATAATTTTCTCAAATAGTTTAGGTATAGTAGCAAGTTTACAAATCGGTCTATAGTTTACGATTTCATGCTTTGGCCCAGATTTATGGATAGGAATGATAAGGGAGACTTTCCAAGTGTCTAAAAACATGCCGGATGCTAGTGATTTGTTAAAAATTAATGACAATGCATAAGCAATGGAGTGAGAACAATTTTTAAGTGAGATCGGTGATAACCCATCAGGGCCCTCCCTCGAGCTGCTTTGAAGGCTGTTTAATGTATTACGTACGTCAAATTCATCAAGTCAAAGAGAATCCAAATCAAGAAGTTGGCTTGGAAGTGTGCAACTAGATGAAATCTGAGGCTCGGATGAGTACACTGATTTGAAGTAGTCAGCGAATAGGTTGCAAATGGTTTCTGTGTTATTAGAAGATTGGCCGAGATAGGTCATTTCAGTTGGAAGGCCATTTGACTTTCTTTTGTTGTTGATGAAGATCCAGAAATACTTGCTATTTCTTTTGAGTTCAGATTCAGTGGACAAAAGATAAGAACGATAAAGGAACTTGTTCAGTGTGTCAAATTCGTGTTGAAGATTTATATAGACAGATTTGAGTGTCAGGTTATCTTTATTTTTCCTCAGACACTTATACGCTTTATTTTTTCGGTTTTTTAAGTTACTCAGTCTCTTATTAAACCAAGGAGGGTTACCATTTGTGCTGTTCTGTTTGGTGGTAATAAACATTTGGATGGCTTCTTTAAAGATTTCAATAAATTTTAAGTACATCAAGTTAAGGTCAGATCCATGTAAAACAGAATCCCAGGCGAATGAGGACAGATGGTTATTCATTTCTATAAAATTCCCATTTTTGTAGTCTCTAGAGAGTTTACAATTGGTATCGAGTTTCTGAAAGTAGTAAATCGAGAAATCAAGTAAGATTGGAACATGATGTTGAGTTCTATTAAAAATTGGACAAGGAGGTGAGTCTAGTATTACTTTAAAGTCTTTGTCGATGAATATTAGGTCGAGACAACGACTTAAATCATTTTTTAAATTGTTAATTTGTATGAGGTCATATTGACCAAAGAAATCGATCAACAAGGCTTCGATTTCGTTGTTGACATTGAGAGGCACCAAGTAAAATTCGTCACAGACGGGTTCCCAGTTTATATTACCCAAATTGAAGTCACCAACTAAGACAACATGTTGTGGATATTTGAGATTATCAAGAAGGACTCTGCAATTAGCAAAGTGTGCATTATAGAGATCAAACTGACTGTTAGGTGGAATGTAGCTAGCAAAGACTAATAGCTCGAAATCGGTGTCAATACAAACTTTAATAATTAATTGGTCAATGTCGTATAAACTGCAATGGTTTGACGTTGGAATTAATTGACAAGAAAAGCAGTTTCGGATTGCAACGAGTACTCCTCCTCCTCGGCAAAAACCAGTTTTAAGCGGACAACGATCTTTACGGAAGACGCTGTAGCTAGTGTTATCAAAAAGCTCTGATAAATAGTGGCAATCAGTTAACCAAGTTTCAGTTAATATGATTATATCATAAAGTAGTGAAAATGATGAAAGAAATAGTGATTTAATTTTAGTCCTAAGCCCTCCTACATTTTGATAGTATAAAGAATAATTATGATTAAGGTTACTATTAGCATACGAATTATTGCTGCAGCTTAGTAGTTTTTTGGAGGCCTTGTTGATGAAGAGTTGGTGCTCGGGGCAAAATTGCGACGGTATTTTCTATTTCGAGGTATAAACTCATGTACGACAGCACCTACTGTCCAAACATCTTTAGAGCAAATGGAGTCAAATTCACTGGCTACCATGGACAACCTGAATGATGACAAATAACGTTGTTCAGGTGAAGTCAGCTTACGACAACTCAGCGATCCAAGGGCGTGACTTGAAAAATTAATTTTATTTTTAATATAATTTACCACGTTATCTTCAGTAGTAGACGGTGCTAAGCGAGATATAAATAGAGTTTTCCGTGGATGGTGAGGAACTACCTCCAGCTCACAAGTTGAATCACGCAATACTGAAGCGTAGCTAGAAGATGAGTTTGTTGCAGGAGTAACAGGCTGTGTCGCACTCACAGTAGCGAATGCAGGAGCAATAGTCTGCGCAGCGACAATAGTTTGCAAAGCGGCAGTTGGTTGCGTAGCGGCAGTATGTTGCGCTGCATTATGCTTGGCAGCAGTAGGTTGTGCATCAGTAGTTGGCGTGGCAGCAGTTAATTGGAAAGATGGCCCTGCTACAGTTTTATGAGCAGCTGCAGTAGGCTGTTCAACAACAGTTTGCAAGGCGGTAGTGGGTTGAGCAATAGAAGTAGTTTGCGCAGCCGAATCTTGCACGGCCGCATTAGGTGAGGCAGCAAATTGAGCAGCAGCAGCAGATGTGGCAATAGTTTGTGGAATAGTTTGCTCAGTAGTTTTATTCGTGGCGGCAGTTTGCGCAGCACCAATATATGCAGCAGCAGTAGTTTGCATTGTAGTATTAGACCCACTGGAAGCTTGTGCAGCAGCAGTAGAAGTGGCGGCAGTTTGCGCAGCAATAATCGACGTGGAAGACGATTGTGTAGTAGCATTAAACGAGGCGCCAGTAGCAGAAGACGTGGCGGCAATAGGTTGAAAGTTAGTTGTGAATAGCACGCAATTTGCATGGCGGTCGTAAAATGCGCGGCACTATAGGACTTCGCAGCTTGCATGGCGGCCGTAGTTTGAGCAACATCGATATTTTGCGTGGCAGCAGAAGCATGATTGAATCTAGCTTTGGCACGCGTAGATCTAGTTGTTGAACCCATGTCATTTAAGGCTGGATCAGCGTCAGCTAAAGTTGCAGCATTGCTTGAAGATGACAAAACAAGCAGCGAGTTCATGTCTGACACATGATTGGAAACGAGCAACTGTAAGCGAGCTACTTCTTCACTTAGTTTAGCAGCCGATGATTTATTTTTCTCCAACAATCCCAGCAGCACAGTTGAGGAGAACTTCCGACATGAAGAGCAAAACCACTGGAGGCCATTTGAATCGTAACCTCGAAGAGCATCCGCTATAATTCCTTTAATCTTGACACACTTGTCGTGAAAGATTTTAGAGCATCCAGAGCAGGTGATAAAGCTACCCACAGTACTCCATTGCGATTTGCAGATATCGCAACTAGTCCCCATAAAATTTTGAGGTTAGATGCAATTGCAAAAATTGTTAACAATGCAAAAATGTTTGCTTTTGTTTGTGCAGCAAAAATTTAATGGAACTCCAGTACAACGCAAGTTAAGGATCCAAAAACTGGCTTCGAAACTTAATAAACTTGTTAGTATAAACTTGTATAATAAAAATTTATAAAGATGTACAAATTTTCACAGAGCGAAATAAAAATTCTCGATAGTGCATCAGCCACAACGTTAGTTCGACCAGTTTTATAAAATATTTCATGATTATACTCTTCTAATTCTGCCTTCCATCGCTTCATCTTACTATTTGTATTTTTGTTGCTTAAAGCAAAAGTTAAGGGCTGATGGTCTGTAAAGATTTTGACCTTAGCATGCCCATACAAAAAATTCCTTAGAGTGGATAATGCCCAGACAATGGCAAGCATTTCCTTCTCATTTGCGGCGTAATGTTCCTCCGCTTTACTAAGAGTTCGAGAAATAAAAGAAATAGGTTTTCCACTTTGGGAAAGAACGGCACCGAGTGCAAAATTTGAGGCATCAGTTGTGAGCTCAAAATCGTTATCATAATTTGGAAAAGATAAAATTACTTCATCCGAAACTAATGTATTTTTGATTTTCAGAAATGCTTCTTTAGCTTGTTCATTGAATTCAATTGGTATTTTTGCGGATTTGTTTTTTGAAATTCGGCCTTCTTCGCCTCTAAGTAAGATTGTTAATGGCTTTGCTAATTTCGCATAATCGCGAATAAATCTGCGATAATAGCCGGATAGGCCTAAAAATTAACGCAATTCTTTAATATTTTTGGGTTCAGGAAAATTAGCAATTGCTTCGACCTTCTTTGGGTTGGTTTTAATACCCTCCTGTGATATTATGAATCCTAAAAATTCTACGTCTTTTTGAAAAAAATGGCATTTATCTAGTTGAATCTTCATATTAGCTTCCTCTAAAGTTTTGAAAACCTTTCTAAGATTCTGTAAGTGTTCTTCTTCAGATTTCCCAAAAATCATCAATGTACACATAGCAAATCTTGCCTATATGTTCATGGAGGATATCATCAAGTGTACGTTGAAAAATCGCGGGCGCATTTTTTAGCCCAAATGGTAGCCGAGTAAACTCAAACTTACCATTATTCATCGAAAACGCAGTTTTTTCTATGTCTGACGGTTTTAGTGGTATCTGGTGGAATCCACTTTTGAGGTCGAGCGTGGTAAAAAACGAATTGTCACCTAAATGCGATAACATACCCTCTGTTTCAGGTATGGGATATTTATCCGCTATTGTTAGACTATTTAGTTTTCTATAATCGATCACTAACCTATACTGCTTGTTACCACTGGAATCGGGTTTTTTAGCCACGATCCACACAGGGGAGTTATAGGGGGATCTGGATGGTCTTATAATGCCATCATTTAGTAATTTTTCCACCTGCTTTTCTACTTCGCCTCTAAGCGATGCAGGGTATGGATAAAACTTACTATATATTGGAGAATCAGATGACGTTCTGATTTCTCCCACTACTTTAGTAGTATAAGTTAACCGTTCGTCCGGTTCTGAAAATAAATTAGGATGTTCCGTAACCAATTGCTGAAGAGCTTTTTTTTGATAGGGGGTAATATTATCGTCATGTATTTTAATAGCATTTACTGCATCTGTTTTTAATTCCTTAATTAATATTTTTAAATTGTTTTTAATTGTTAAAATTCCCTCTCTTATGTTTATTACAGCATCTAGCTGCTTAAAGCTATCATAGCCCAAAATGCCATGAAAAGTTTTTAAAGGAGGTAGTAAAAAAAATTTCAAAGTTTCTGTTTGATTAAACAGCTGTAAAAATGTGTGGTGTTTAATTTCTATATCACCAGCAATAGTTTTTGCTAAAAATATGTCTTTGTTTTCTAGTACCTTTTTTGCTAAATTTGGTTGAATATAATTCTGGCTGGAGCCAGTATCAATTAAAAATTTGAATGCTTCACCGCTCTTCGTGCGGCATTCAAAATAAGGCAACGAAGAGCTCCTTAACCTAAAAAATGAATATCGCTATATTCGTAATATTGCCCTTCGTCCTGTATATTATCGTCCGCTACGCTCAAATAATCATTCAGATTATCCTCTGATACAGTGTTCGAGGTAGCGCTTGGAATATTACTTATATAAAAATTGCGCTGTGCCTTTTGCGGCTTGAGATTTCTTTTAATTGATTATTTTGTGGCCGGTTCATGTGGTTAATGCGACGCGAGCGCAAACTTTCGTCTATCTCCATAGGTACCGGCGGTTTTGGGGGGCGCATAGGTGGTTGGTTAAAGTGTGCATTTAGATTCTGATTAAATCTTTGGTTTGGGAAATTAAGCTGTTGTTGGTTAAATTGTGCATTTAAATTCTGATTAGGCCGTTGATTGGAAAAATTTTGTGAAATAAATTGTGGTTGTGGCTGTGGTAAGTAAGCTATTTCAGGGAAGAAATTTTGTTGGTTTGTTTGTCTCCTAAAATTCCTTGAAGGTAAGGGTGGTGCGATGTTTCGCTGCATACCTCTACTATCAATATTGGTGTTGTGTGCGTACCGTGTGCGGAATCCCTGATTTTCCAATTTCAAGCACAAATGTAATGCCTGGGGCAGATCCATAGGTTCTTTCATGCCCAAAAGTTTAGGTAAGTCACCGTTAAGGCCGCGCACAAACGTATCTAACGCCTTGTTTCTGTATGTGTGAGTAAGAAGATTGAGAGCTTCGTTACCTACCTCCATACAGCCTAGTTTATTAAGTATTAGCGATAAATTCGAATAAACAGCCTGATAAAATTCTTCGATAGACATATTTCCCTGAACCAAGGAAGTCATTTGGTATTCAAGAGTGGATACGTCACGCTTGTCAGCGTAATGTAAAGTTAAACATTTACAAATAGCACCCCAGTCTAAGGGTGTATTATATGACTCTAGGGCAGCGTCTGCGTTGCCGACATTTTTATTTCTAATAACATTCAAAATTCCGTAATATTTAGGTGTACCCTTGTTTGATTCGTAAATATTTAATATTCGATTTACGCTTTTTTTCCAGGAGTTGAATTCGGTAGGGTTTCCCGAGAATTCCCGTAGACATTTTACAATGTCAGGTATCTTATCTAAATCTGTTAAGTTGTTTGCATGCTCTATGTTGATAGTTTGGTCACATGTGTCTACTAAGCCTGCACTTGGGTTAAGCGTTGCCCTAACTATGCTAGGGCCCTGTCTGTTTACTACGTCCAAAGCTATCCTTCCTATTAAGTTTACTAGGTCATTTTCATTCATATTAGCATTAATTGGTCCTGCATTTTCTGCAGCATTGTTCGCCCTAATTACTGGTGGACGAACCAGATTATTTGGGTTCGACATTGTTTATTCTGTTGTGTTTGTTCGCAAGTTCGTTTTATATATTTTTTTTCACTGTCCACTACTCTTTACGTGTCGTTATTCCTTTCTACTTCAACGACCTTAAATTTAACACTTGACTAATTAATGTTTGAATTACACTCACTAATTTACTTTACGAATTTAATTTTATCAAAAAAAAAATATAAAAATTCACAATCTGTGTTTCACTTATAATAATTCTAAATAATCACTTACAATATGATAACAGCGGCTTTCATTCTTTATGTTGATACTGTTGACTGTTAATGTTGAATGTAAATGTTGGCTGTCGATGTTGATTATTAAAGTTGATTGTTAATGTTGAATGTAAATGTTGACTGTCGATGTTGATTATTAAAGTTGATTGTTAATGTTGAATGTAAATGTTGATTGTTAAAGTTGCCGGTGAGTTGGCTTGCGATCTACGCGTCCTTTTTGCTCTTCTTGCTACTAAGGGGCCACAATTCTCACACTTGTTTTATAGTTACTCCACACGTTAAAGTATTTGATTATCAAAATCGACTTATCCACTCGCGGGAGCTTTACTTTTTGCTCGGGCGCCAGTTATTCTATTTCAAATAGAGAATACTAAAAAAAATATTTTTGTAGGAGCTTCTAGCTCTTTATTGTTTCACTTCTTTTCTAAAACTAAACTTAACAAATTTTATGGCTTAAAACTTAACTTAACCTGCCTGCAGTTCTGCTGACGTCGGTTCCCATATTTTGCAGGCAACACGTTGTTTTTGTTGTTGTTTAATATTTCCGATGAATCGCGCCACACTGCACCAGACGTAAAGTCAGCGTTTTTGTAAGTAGAGCGGATGCGCGTGTCTTTTAGGTGTTTTGAATATTGTTGTCGCTAACTTATGTTCAGACTTACAACAAGTGAGTTGTATTTATAATAGTCTTGAAAGACTTCTTGACCTGGTCTTAACTACAGACAGTAACAATGTTGTTGTTAAGAGGGCCTTTCATGCTCTAACTAGTGTTGATGAATATCATCCACCATTGAGTATTTGGTACAAATCCGACAGAGCAAATATAGTAAATTCTAATTCAGCAGATAAGTTTTATGAATTCAATTTTAAAAATGCTGACTTTTTGAAGTTGAATCAGTTGCTTCATGGTAAACTTAATGCAATTTTAGAATATATAAATGTAAATTGCCTTGATGACTCCATACATTTTTTTTATATGGAACTCTTTGCTGTGTTTTCTCAATCAGTACCTTATAGTCTCAAATTTGCGAGGAATTCTGCGTACCCGTGGTACACAAAGGATTTAAAGACTCTTCGCAACAACAGGAATAGGGCATGAAAGAAATACGTCTGTAGCTTAGGCTCAAACGACCTAGAAACTTACAAACGTTTGTTTCTGGAATTTGAAAATCGCTCAGCTACATTATATCACGAATATTTAGATAATGTTAAGCTGAGAATATTGACAGATCCAAAGAAATTTTGGGGATTCGTAAACACAAAGAAGAAATCTGATGGATTTCCTTCTTCATTTAGAACTCCTGAGGGATTTACTGACAATCCCGTCAAAATTTGTGGCCTATTCGCCAATCTTTTTAAAGAATCATTCTGTTCAGATTCTTTTACTCCTGATGGAGAGTACTTTGAATATATGAATTCCGAACCCAGAGTATCTTTGGAACATATATCCTTCACTCCAGAGGATACTTTAATGTATATTAGATCGATCGACGAGGAGTTTGGTGCTGGACCTGACGGTGTTCCTGCTGCAGTGTTAACACAATGCGGTTCCGTTTTGAGTCAACCACTTTCTTTATTATTCAATAAATCTATTAACGAAAGTTATTTTCCACTTTTTTGGAAAAAATAATTTATAAGTCCTATTTTTAAAAAGGGTTGCAGGAACGATGTTAGTAACTATAGGCCTATCGCTAAGCTCTCATCGATTCCAAAACTTTTTGAGCGGATGGTGTATGATCGGGTGAAAATTCAGTGTGGGGAAGTCATAACAATTCGTCAGCATGGTTTTGTGAATGGCAGATCCACTGTGTCTAATCTTCTCGATTTTACAACATTCTGCTTAAATTCTATTGATTCTGGTAACCAGGTCGATTGTGTTTACACTGACTTTAGTAAGGCATTTGATAAGCTACCACACTATCTAATCTTATTTAAACTTGAGTAAATGGGATTTCCACAATATTTTGTGAACTGGATTAAATCGTATTTGGTAGATCGATCTTATCAAATACGTTTCCGAGGCGCATTGTCTTCTGAATTTATTGCTGGATCAGGTGTTCCTCAGGGTAGTCACCTTGGTCCTCTTCTGTTTATTTTAGCTATCAATGATGTAACTCATGTCATTGAACACTCTCATCTGCTTATTTATGCCGATGATATGAAAATACACAGAACGATTAATTCTAGAGATAATTCAGATCTACTCCAGTCTGATCTAAAATCCTTTGAAGTTTGGTGTTCTAAAATTAATATGTTTTTAAATTCAGATAAATGCCAAACTATGACCTTTTCGCGAAAAAGGAATAATTTTATATTTGATTATAAGATTAAAGATACTGCCTTGAGTCGGGTAGACACCGTCAAAGACCTAGGTATATGCATGGATTCTAAGCTGTCGTTTAACATTCATATTGATAATATTTGTAAAAAAGCATCTTCAATGCTTGGTTTTGTAAAACGCTGGGCCAAAGAATTTAATAGCATGATTACAACTACAACGTTGTATTATGCAATCGTGCGTCCTCACTTAGAGTATGCAAGTCAAGTTTGGTCCCCAAGTTACAATGTGCATGTTGATCGAATAGAAAGAATCCAAAAACGTTTTGTTCAGTTTGCTCTAAGGGGCTTAAGTGGAACTGACATATTAGACCTTCCTCCTTATGAGGATCGTTTAAAACTATTAAAAATGCAGTCTTTAGGTGATCGAAGGAAATCGGCAGATATCGTATATTTACACCAGCTCATAACAGGTGTATTCGATTCTCCAGAACTTCTTTCTCACATAAATTTTAACACTAACCGTAGAAGCAGTAGAAACGCTAACAACTTAATTTATTTGCCATTTAGTAGAACAAATTATATGGCTACTGCTCCTTTAAGTCGCATGAGTTCCTTTGTTAACAATTGTAGCGTTTTTGATGTTAATTTGTCAAAAGGTCAACTCAAAAGTAGATTAAAATTAGTTGTGTAATTAGATCTATATATACGCATGGTTAGTTGTTACGTCTTGTGTTGTCCCTGAGCACAACCCATTTATTGGTGGGTAAATTTTTCCCACATTAACTTGTTTGTGGTCACGGTTATCCATAACATTGATATTTTCAATGATTACTGGGTAGTGGCTTTAGATGGGTTAATGCTGAGGAAGTGCGATATAGCTGTAGTAGCTGAACTCTATTGTTAAGACTTATGGAATAAAAACTTTTTATATTATTTTTTTTAAGAAAATGGCATAATTTACCGATTAACAGTCCGAAGCCCTTATTCAGGTTTTTTTTTAATTTTTTTTTTTACATTTTGTATTTAATACAAAAATTATCTCTTTTTGAGCGTTGTTTCCTTATCAAGGTTGCACGTGTGTGGAACTTTTTACCAATAGTCTTAGGCAATTTTCAAACTCATCTAAGACTTTCAAACATAAATATTTGCAACGCGTTAATGAATGAACTGGTTTAATCATAACAGGTTTTATTCCTTCTGATCTGTTCTAGGGGATATCTTGTAAAAAATTAAGTAATTAGGAAATTTAAATTTAAGGTAACTTCCACAACTTTATTTGCATTGATATATAAAATTAAATTTATTACGTCATATTGAATATTAAACTGTAACATAAATTTTTGTTAAAACTTTTAATATAAAATATAATTTTAGGTTTACTTGTACAGCCATATACTTGTATATATTGGCCGTAATTGGCTTTGATTGTACATGGAGTCCTGCAATTGATTGCAACTATTTACGTAGGTGAAAAGTTAAGTCAATCTGAGCAAAAAATCGTTTCGGGGATCTATTCTCACATTCTAAGCAGCGACAAAGTTAATTAATATTTTACGACTTTGATTCACGTTATTGTTTCAAGCAGAAACACAAACTTACAGAAAACTACTTTCAGCTCATTACAAAGGTAATGAAATCACTTTTATAACGGTATATCAACAAACCCCACCGACTTAACCGTTACCGAGCTGTGCTCGTGTGAAGATGAAATCAATCGGTTGTAACTACCAAATTTCAATTTTGAATTAAAATTTCTCAGACTTTCGCGTAATACCATAAATGAAATTTTTTATGATCAATTTTGTAATTTATCCAATTCTTTTTTTCAATGACACCAAAAACATTAATATATCTCTAAAAATAAAAAAGTTAGAGATATATTTTTTTTTACTTATTAGAAAACAATAGTATTATCTACTGCAGAACTAATTGTAATTTGTTTATTACAACTAATTGTAAGGGAACAGGGGGCGAACCTTCACATGGCAACGTGTCTGATCGCCTCAACCTGCGAGGCCAGCATTATCCATGTCGAAATCGTCTCAAGTCGACTTAAACCTCCACGTGGTGTTCCCTGGGCAACGGCAAACTGGCATCCGTCAGTTTGACGGCTAATTTGAGCGGCGGGTCACTCCATAGACCTTAAACATGGAATGTGCGTAGGGTTTATGTCCCGCCACATTACTACTGCCCAATGAAAACTAAACCAGCCTCGGATAAGAACCCCAATTACGTTGACGACCACCGCAAACGAAAAACGGACAATGATTTACGGATATGCACCTGGAATGTCCGAACCCTTTATAGGGAAGGTGCCATTATCCAACTGGCGGAAGCCCTCAAAACAATAAAGGCTGACATCACCACCATCCAGGAAATGCGATGGAAAGGGCAAGGTTGTTCTAAACAAGCACACTGTGATATCTACTACAGCTGCCATGCGGAGAGGCGCGAATTTGGATGTGGATTCGTTGTTAGCCGGAAACTACGCCACCTTGTTTCCCGGTTCACACCTGTCAACGAAAGATTGGCCACGATCCGCATCAAGGCAAAATTTTTCTCCATCAGCCTTATTTGCGCGCACGCCCCGACGGAGGAAAAGGACGAAGCCGTCAAAGACGCTTTCTACGCAATTCTTGAGGACGAATACGACCACCTTCCGGTTCATGACGTGAAAATAGTCCTCGGCGATTTTAATGCGAAAGTCGGAAGGGAAGGCATCTTTGGCCCCACTGTCGGTCAGTTCAGTCTTCATGAGACCTCCACGAACAACGGTCTAAGACTGATCGACTTCGCCGCGGCGCGAAACATGGTAGTTAGTAGCACCAGATTTAAGCACCTCGACATCCACAAGGCCACCTGGCTGTCCCCGGATCAAAAAACGCGAAACCAAATTGATCATGTTGTAATCGACGGAAGGCATGCCTCTAGTGTTCTAGATGTGCGTACATTTCGGGGGGTCAACATTGACTCCGACCATTATCTTGTTGCAGCCAAGATCCGCATGCGATTATGCAATGCGAAGAACATACGCACAGGAATGCAACGAAAGCTAGATGTCGCTAAGCTGCAATTACAACGGACTGCCGAAGCCTACTCCGCTCAACTCTCGGTTAAGCTCAACCAACCAACCTCTGGACCCGACGACGCCGGCGGACTTTGGGCGCATATATCCCACTCCATGCGCGCTGCCGCTGAAGAAGTCATTGGTTTCCGGCGCCCGCAACCTTGGAACCAATGGTATGATCAGGAGTGTCGCATTGCGACTGCAGTAAAAAACGCCGCATATAGAAAAACGATGCAGTCAGCTGCAACGCGAGCCGTGCGAGAAACTACCGCGAAAAGAGGAAGGAAGAGAGGCGCCTTTTCAGACGCAAGAAAAGAGAGCAGGAAAAGCGTGAGCGTGAGGAACTAGAGGTATACCAGGGCAAGAAGGATGCACGAAAATTCTATCGACAGGTTAAGCGTCTAACGCAAGGTTTCAAGCCCGGAGCATCCACTTGTAGAGACGAAAATGAAGATCTGAATACGGATACGCAGTGTGTGCTGAGATTGTAGAGACGGCACTTCTCCAATTTACTTACTGGCGACGATTCCACCAATGCCGCCCATGGAGAGCGCAGTTCAGAGCTACCAATCAGCAATGACGGAGTGAAAGTACCACCACCTAGCCATGAAGAGGTTCGAGTTGCTATCCAACGACTCAAAAACAACAAAGCAGCGGGTGCTGACGGCCTGTCAGCTGAATTGTTTAAAACCGGCGGCGATGAATTGATTAGGCGCATGCATCAGCTCATCAGCAAAATATGGCTAGAAGAAAGCATGCCCGACGATTGGAACCTCAGCGTACTGTGCCCTATACTTAAGAAAGGAGACCCAACAATCTGCGCAAGTTATAGAGGTTCCAGTCTTATTTCCATCGCATATAAGGTTCTCTCAAGCGTACTGTGTGAAAGATTAAAGCCGATTACAAAAACACTGATTGGACCTTATCAGTGTGGCTTTCGACCTGGTAAGTCCACCATAGACCAGATTTTCACGCTACGATAAATACTGGAGAAAACCCACGAAAATCAAATTGACACACACCATCTCTTTGTCGATTTTAAAGCTGCGTTCGATAGCCCGAGAAGGGATTGCCTATACGCAACAATGTCTGAGTTCGGTATACCTGCAAAGTTGATTAGACTTTGCAGAATGACGTTGAGCAACACACGCAGCTCCGTCAAGGTAGGAAATGACCTCTCCGAAACCTTCAATACCGAAACAGGTTTCAGGCAAGGCGATCCACTGTCTTGCGATCTCTTTAACATCATCATGGAGGGGATCGTACGAAAGGCCGGTGTGCATCGTAATGGCACCATTTTCTACAATGGCGTCCAGCTCCTTGCGTACGCTGATGATATTGATATTGTCGGCAGAACCAAGAGAGATGTTACCGCTGCTTTCGCCGCTATCGAAAAGGAATCAGCCAAAGTGGGTTTGACGATAAATGAGGGCAAAACAAAATATATGCTGTCTACAAACAAGGGAGCTCTGCGTTTAGACTCCCACGTTTCATCCGGCAGCTATAACTTTGAAGTAGTCAAGGAGTTCGTTTACCTTGGCACTGCCATTAATGCCAAAAACGAAATCAGCCTGGAGATAAAGCGAAGAACAATAATTGCTAATAGGTGCTACTACGGGCTCAGTAAGCAACTAAGTTCCAGAGCCCTCTCTCGATCGACAAAACTAACACTCTACAAGACGCTCGTTCTACCTGTGCTGCTTTATGGCGCTGAGGAATGGGTAGTTTCGCAAACTGACGCAGCCGCTCTGGGGGTGTTCGAGAGAAAAGTTCTTCGCAAAATCTTCGGTCCTGTTCGAGTCGGCGATGACTATCGCATCCGAATTAACCACGAGCTGTATGAGCTCTACGATGACATTGACGTAGTTCGGCGTATAGCTGTGCAGCGACTACGCTGGCTGGGTCATGTCCATCGTATGAACGACGAAGCTCCAGCGAAAAAGGTGCTCGAGGCGAGGGTCGCTGGTCAACGACGACGAGGGAGACCATGCCTCCGATGGATGGAGGCTGAGGAAGCCCTAACCGCACTTGGTGTATCCAATTGGAGAAGGCGCGCGCAAAGCAGAGGCGCCTGGCGAGAGCTGATGAGGTCGGTTGAAACCCGGACACGGGTTGTTACGACCACCTAAGTAAGTAAGTAAGAACTAATTGTAATATATTTATAATTATTTTCTAATAAGTATACTTTTTTTAGTACAGCCAACTTTTTAATTTTTAAAGATATGTTTATGTTTTCGGAATCATTAAAAAAAGAATTGGATAAAAGATGATAAAAAAAAAAATTCATTTATTACGCGAAATTCTGATAAATTTGCACTCATAGTTGAAATTTAAGTTTCAACCGATTGATTTCATCTTCACACGAGTATATCTCGGTAACGGTTAAGTCGGTGGGGTTTGTTGATATACCGTTTGCAATGTGATTTTGTTGCCTTTACAATGAGCAAAAGTTAGTAATGAGCTTTCTGTTAGTTTTTCTGCTATAAACAATAACGTGAATCAAAGTCGTGAAATATTAATAAACCTTGTAGCTCCTAAGAATATGAAAAAAGACTCCCCCCCTCCCCTCCCATACAAATTTTTTCTCAACTCAACATAACCTTTCACCTCCGTAAATACCCTATAGGAACAAACTAACTTGTTTTTAAAAACAACTAATTAAAAAACTAGTTTAAAATAAACCAGTATATGAACTACTTTGAATTATATTAAGGCGGCATCCACTTCAATACATGAAGTAATTGAAATTCTACTTAAAAACCAGTGATTGAAGTAACAATACATGAAGTAATTGAAATTCTACTTAAAAACCAGTGATTGATAAACTACTTTGAAGTATATTAAGGCGGCAACTACTCTGATGTTGGCGTGTTTTAATTGAAAATTTTTATTAGATTACAAGCTTATATATATTTAACCATGTTATTTCATCAAATATTATTAACTTTTGGCCATCAGTAATAGTTTTCAATTGGTTATTTTAAATCAATTAAAAAAATAATTTAAATGTAACTAATTTAACAAGTAGTTGAAAATATATGCAGACGACAGTCATTTAATTTTTTAGCGGACATCACCATACAAAATAAGTTAGTTCGTTCTATGGAAAAAAGTCAGAATTTCAACTAGTTGTGGTTGATGTTAGGATAGCTTGGTTGCTATCGAAGTCCAAAAAAAACACAATATTTAATTTTAGTTTTCATTTTATTTATTTCGGTTGGATCGCGAGTGACCAAACATTTTCAATACAGTTACACTCCTTGACTGACTTCTTATGCTAGTCTTAATCTAAAAAGAAACTTACGAAGAAGGGTGTACATGACAAGAGTAGAAAGTCAAGTATCGATGCAATTCGACATTGATACTTGAGTTCAATGACTAAACGCGAAACTATGAGAATAAAACGAGATATGACGCGATCAATAACTTTAATAAGTTATTGTGGAATTTGGAGTTCAATAAATTCCGAAATATGACGCGATCAATAATTTTAATAAGTTATTGTGGAATTTGGAGTTGAATAAATTCCGCGCTATTTGATACTGCACTTACACTTAGGGTGATAAGTGCAATATGAGTTTATATGTAGTATGAACGAAGTATGTATTGATTTGCATTGTCACGCTACACCTCCCCTCATTTGGAAAAAAAAAAAAAAAAATTAGTTTGAAGATTTTTTTCTTTTTTTTTTTTTTTTTATTTTAATTTTAAGTGACAGATTATGTTATTTATATTTTGAAAAATGTTGAATAAAGAAATTATGTACAAATATTAATATTTACGTAATAAAATTCTTATTTAATGTTTTTGAATACAGGATATACATTTTTTTTTTTTTTTTTTTTGTGTTTTATTAATACTACAGTAAAATGAACTAATGTAGGTAAAGTTGGGATTATTAAAAATACAGTAATGTTGGTAAATTTGAGATTATTAAAAATACAGTAATGTTGGTAAATTTGAGATTATTAAAAATACAGTAATGTTGGTAAATTTGAGATTATTAAAAATACAGTAATGTTGGTAAATTTGAGCTCAAATGTTTATAATTATTATGTAGATAGAAATTTTCATGATTATCCTAATTTTAATCTATTTTTGTGTACATTTAATGTTTTTGAACCGTTTGTAATTTTGCAATTTCCTCTGTTATCCATTTCAATCACTTGATAAGGACCCTTGAAGACGTTGTCTAGTTTGTGACTAGCATCGTCGTACAAATAGACCTTATCATTTAGTTGAATTGATTGCCCTGAACAATTTCTGTCATATAGTTCCTTTGATTTTAGCTTTGCATGATCTACAAGTTTTAAAGCTCGCTTGTGAGCTTCTTGAAGTCTAAATTTCAGCTCTTTATCATATGCTTCAAAGTTATAAATTGGTGATGTTTTCTTATTCATAAAGCTATAGGGCTGTGGTGTTTTTCCAAATACTAGCTCAAACGGAGCGTAGCCATGAACTGACGATGGTGTTGTATTGTAACAATATACAAAATACGTTAACCATTCATCCCAATCGGCTTTATCAGGGGAAAGGTACGATCGTATGTACTCATTAAAGGTTCTATGACTCCTTTCGACCATTCCTAAAGTTTGATGTTGATAAGGGGTTGAATTAATTTGGTTTATATTTAGAAGTTTACATATCTCTGCAAATATTTGATTTTTATACTCAGTTCCTAAATCGGTGAGTATTTCTTTAACTGAGCCGTATATCAAAATACAATTGTCGACGATTGCTTTTGCTATAGTTTTGGCTGACTTGTTTTGTAACTGGAATTGCTATGAGATATTTTGTAAGTTCACACATGATTGTTACTGCGTATTCATTACCCAAGATCGATATTGGCAATGGACCTATTGTATCAATTTGTATTCTGTCAAAAGGCTTTTGAGGTGTTTGAGTAATTACCAATGGTTCTTTGGATTTTATGCCTGACTTGTTTAATTTGCATTTTTCGCAATTCTTCACAAATTTACGCACATCATAGGTTATATTTTTCCATGTGTAATATTTTGTAATTTTTGTTAATAGTCGGTTAATTCCGCTATGTCCACCTAGGCTTGGATCATTGTGGAATTTAATTAAAATTTCAGTTTTTTTCATTTGGATCCGTTATTGTTTTAATTTCTGGCGTTAACGCAATTTTCATTTTCTTTAATAACTCGTTGCCTACTTCTTTGAAATTGTATACACTTGTATATTTAAAAAGGTCATCATTTAATGCAATTTTTATGTTGCTTAAACCTATTTTGTTGACTAATTTTTCAAGTCTAGGGAGGAATTTCTCTAGTAAAATTTTCCCTTGAACAATTAGGTTTTTGACATATACTTCTAGAAGTTTCATTTTTCCTTTCAAAATTCCTTTCAAAATTTAATTTAAGGCAAGGTATTTTTTTCATTTCTTTGTGAGTTATCGTTTCATATATTTGTTGTCTAATTTCATTTGTTTTTACAGGTGAAGGGTTTATATTTACGTTTTGATGGGATTTTGATCTTGTTTGCACTGCACAAATCTGTGCGTTATCTACATTAAGGCATTTGATAAGCCCAAAATCAATACGCGATAATGCATCAGCGCCACAGTTGTCTTTACCTTTTATATATTCAATATCGAAATCGAATTCTTCGAGATCAAGACGCATACGGGTGAGTTTAGATGATGGGTTCTTTAAAGCAAAAAGATATGTCAAGGGTTTGTGATCACTTCTGATTAAAAATTTAGTACCATAGATGTATGGCTTGAAAAATTTTACTGCCCAATGAATGGCAGTGAGTTCCTGTTCAATTACTGATTTGTTACTTTCGCCTTTCGTGAAAGTTTTGGAGGCGAATGCAACTGGAAGTTGTAAGCCATCGTATTCCTGACTTAGGACAGCGCCACATGCTATTTTGCTGGCATCTGTGGTTATACAGAATTGTTTGTTGAAATCTGGATATTTTAAAATTTTGGGACTCATAAGGGAATTTTTCAAATAGTCAAATGATTTTTCGCAATCTTCAGTCCAGTTGAATTGTGCTTTTTTCCGTGTAAGCCTAGTCAAATGTATAGAGTAAAGAGAGAAATTGGGAATGAATCTTCTGTAATAGTTGACGAAAGCTACGAATCTTTTAATTTCATCTGCGTTAGATGGTTTTGGGTAATTTAAAATTTTTTCAAATTTCGATTCGTCTGGCAGTATGCCCTTGTTGGTGCATTTATGCCTTAAGAAGGTCACTTCCGATGAAAAGAAAGTACATTTATCTGGATGTAGTTTAAGATTAGTTTTTCTACATATTTCGAAAATTGATTTTAAGTTACTGATCATATGTTCTTCCGAACAACCTATTGCAATAAGATCATCCATGTATACGAACGCTTTGCTTGGACCTAGACCTGAAAATGCTATCTGCATCATGCGTTGGAAGGAGTTCGGAGCTATTTTAAGTCCAAATGGTAATCTTTTAAATCTAAATGATCCATTTATACTGGAAAATGAAGTTAAGTCTCTGGATGAAGCATCTAGTTCTATTTGATGAAAGCCTGAAATAAGATCTAAGCAGGAAAAATATTTAGCTCGACCTAACTGGTCTAGAATGTCATCAATACGAGGTAAAGTGTATTTATCTGATGTTAGTTTTTTGTTCAACTGACGAAAGTCAATTACTAATCTCCTTTATTTTTCTGCCGACCCCGGTAATGACTTTTTGGGAACAAGGAGTATAGGGCTATTGTATTCTGACGCTGAAGGTTCAATGATATCATCTTCAATCATTTTATTAATTTGTTTTTCTATTTCGGGTTTGTAAACTTGGGGTAATCGATAATTTTTTATATAGACGGGTGTATCGTCTTTCAGCTTTAATTTTTGTTTATAAAAATTGTTGCATGTAACTTTGTCTGTTTCAACTGCAAAAATGTCTGTATAATTTCTGCACAAATTTAATAATTTTTCTCTAAATATCAAAGGACAATTACCTTAAAGTTTTTGTAAAATAATTTTGTCTCTTTCATCACATTTTTTGATTGGGTCTATCTGCAATATGGTATATGATTCTAAACTTTCACCTGCAATTTTGTAATCTTCTAGCAAAATATTTTGATGTGTTGTGTTTAAAATTTTGACATATGTGCATTTTTTACATGCAATTGTATTTGATACAAATATTCCTGGGGCTATTTCTTGATTTGGGATTAAGAATTCTTCCTCATTGATATTAACAGTGATCTTTCTGATAACTTCTGCTCTTGCTGGTAAAGATATGGCATTTAATTTTGGAGCATCAAGGATTTGGAGAATTTCACACGAATTTGAAAAAACTGGTCTAATGACAAACAAACTTTTAGATGAATTATAATCTAAAACACAATTAAACTTTTTGATGAAATCCAATTCATTAATACCATCACAAGGTATAGGAAAATTGTCTTCAACCACCTGTAGGTTATGCTTTAGTTTAAAATTTTTTAAAAATAACGTATTTTCAATGTATCCCAAAGTTGCTATTGTGCCTTCCCCAATACCTGTTAGCTTATAAGTAAAATCTGTATTCAATATTATATTGTTAATAAATTTTTGTTTTATTATGCTTATATCGGACCCAGTGTCTAACAAAAATGCGTTTGACGAGTCATTATTAGAACTCTCGACAATCACATAATTGCAGTGTTAATAATATTATGTTAATAATTATGCATAATTGCATAATTGCATGTGTTATTCCCCAGTTGGGCTTGCTGGGGTCTGTAACCGTTTTCCGAATCAGCATCGATTGCTCTCAATTTCTGTTGCCGTTTCTGTCATTGTTTGGATTCTGATTGTTATTGCGATTTTGTGGATTATTCTGGTTAAAGGATCTTCGCTGCTGTTGATTATTGTTGTTATTATAACGACCACCTCTAACGCGGTAATTATACTTGCTACTACCCCTGTTTGAATTTTGGTTACGATTATTGCGGTAGTTTGGTTTATACCGTACCATATTTACTCTGAACACATCTTCTGATTCGTTGCTTAGTTCAACAAGCTTAGTAACAACATCGCTAAGCTGATTGAAAGTGCCTGCCTGTAATAATAATTTAGCTTTGTCCGATTTGGCATTTTTGGTAAGTGATTTAATGGCCGTTTGTGTTGAATATTTTTTGGCTATTTCACTTGGCAGACCATCGGAAATGTATGCCATTTCGAGTTGTTTTGCCAAGGTTTCAATTTCTTGGACATACTCATTTGTTGGCTTGTTATTTTGCTTAGCATTTACTAGCTTAGCTATAATTGCTTGAGCATCTTCTGCTTTTATGGAAGATTTCAACTTTGCTATTATTTCAACTATGGTGTTTTCAGTTGTTATTAAATTTCTTGCAGTGCCTGTTAATTTACTTTTTATCAGGTTAACTGCAACGTCTTCATATGTGCTTTTTATTAAATTTACTAGATTTATTGCATCAATAAATCTTTGCAAATTTACGTATGTGCCATCAAAATCTGGCAACAATTTAGCCGCTGATGTTAAAAAGTTTGCCACAGTATCGGCTATGGTTTTAGGATCCTTTATTTCTTTAACTGTTTCTGCGGAACTGTCTGAAACGAAGGAGTTTTCACTAATATTAGCCTCGATTGAAGTCATTAAATCTTTTGGGAAAATAATGTCCAACTCGAGACTTTCAAAAAGTATCTCAAGTCTGTCTTTAATTGCTGTAAAGAACTCAGACACAGACACTTTATATTGTTCTGATAGAACATGAAATATATCTTTCAATATTACAGCTACTTCATTGTGTTTATTTATGAGTTCTGTAATGTGCTTTAATTGAGTCTGTGCTGATGGGAGTTTTGTTTTATTGACACATTTATAACTTTTATCAAAGTCAAGTTTTATCTTCTTAAATTCTTCATACAAGTCTGTCCATTCAATACTTTTATATTTCGTATGAGGCATTTATTTTATTTTATTTATTTTTATTTTATTTTGTTTTTTTTTTAAATTTTTTTTTTCGATCTTCTTATATACGTGGCGCAATGTTCCTAGGTTTATTAAAATGCGCCTTAATATAATATCTTGCACATGTTAATATTATCATTAATATTAAGAAGAGTATAAAAAGTACATTGCCACTAATTGGCCAATTCTCATTCTCCTTTCCATTTTTTGCTACTTCATGTATTACTTGCTCATATTTCACTATTTGTTTTTCTGTATTTAATTCTTTTCCAATTTCGTAACCCGAAATTGCAATCAATATGCCGTTCAACACCTTTTTCCACCACGTCATTTTGCAGTGATTTTTTTTTTTTTTTGATACCTAGTGTTCCTTTATATATTTTTTTTTTTTCATTCACAATTTAATTTGTTGTTACTGTTGATTTTATATTCATTTACTTGACCTATATCAACGGTACGTTTGTTAGGGCCTGAAAGGTTTATTGCAAAATTACTTTTATGTTTGTAGTTGCATAATAAGAATATAATTTTTTTTTTTTTTTTTTTAATATCTTTCGTTTTACATTATTTTAATAATAATTTGAGATTTATTTTGTTGGAAAAAAAAAATATTTATATAATTTAAACTATTTGTGTTTAGTCAGTTGGCTTTCTTCTAATTGTAACACTTAAATTTAAAATAAACTTGTATAATCTTAAAATGGAATTTGCTTACTTCATGATGTAGTAGTTAATATATTTTCTGCTAAGTCAAAGTTGAATGCTGTTGTAGTTCTGGTACAGGTGTTAATGATGATGATGACGTTTGAAGAAATTAAAGTTGGTGCTTGAATTTCCCTGCTGTAGTTACCAATATATTATTTTGCTGTGTTATTTGCGCTACAAATGAATTGTAAAGCTATCATCTGCAGCAGTTGTTGTTGTTGTCGTCATATGCATATTGTTGCTATTATTGCTGCCACTGTTATTGTTGATGTGCAGTTCATTGTTGTTGCGTGCTAATGCTGCTGCAGTTGTATAACATTCAACTGTTCATCGGTTAGAGTTGCAATCAACCGATCGTTTGATTTAATTTGCGTCGTTGTTACAAATTCATTGGCTCAAATTGCCTCGCTTCGATTTTGCTGTTGGGAAATTTGTTTTATTGCTGATGTTGTTATATGGGTATTTGTAGTTGGTCTTGTTTTTATTTTTTTTTTTTTTTCTTTGTAAAAATTTAACTTAAACAGTTTTAAATTAGTCTTTCTGTAATTTGTTTCGAGTTTGTTTTTGTGTGGAAAAAATACTCTTTATTTTCACATCACTTTTGAGTTAATAATGCTTTATTAATGAAAGTCTTTTCTTTTTCATTATAATGTTTGAACCAATAATCTTTACACTTCTGATGATTATGTTCTTTTTTTTTTCACTGTACCCTTTTGGTAGTTTTATTGCAGGACATTTTTTTTTTATAATTTACTGACTGCGGATCATAAGGATTCGTCTCCTGGCAGGATCGCCATGTTAGGATAGCTTGGTTGCTATCGAAGTCCAAAAAAAACACAATATTTAATTTTAGTTTTAATTTTATTTATTTCGGTTGGATCGCGAGTGACCAAACATTTTCAATACAGTTACACTCCTTGACTGACTTCTTATGCTAGTCTTAATCTAAAAAGAAATTTACGAAGAAGGGTGTACATGACAAGAGTAGAAAGTCAAGTATCGATGCAATTCGACATTGAACTTGAGTTCAATGACTAAACGCGAAACTATGAGAATAAAACGAGATATGACGCGGTCAATAACTTTAATAAGTTATTGTGGAATTTGGAGTTGAATAAATTCCGCGCTATTTGATACTGCACTTACACTTAGGGTGATAAGTGCAATATGAGTTTATATGTAGTATGAACGAAGTATGTATTGATTTGCATTGTCACGCTACATTGACAAAAAACTACTTTATCAACTACTTTTAAATTAGTTGATTTTCCTACAGGGTAGTTGCACTCAATTAGGGACACCATGTATATACATGAAATAAAAAATACATACAAACAGCAAACACTGCGCTTGTATAATTGTTTTTTACTATTTTGTGTATGAGTTTAAAAAAATTTCACAAATACGAGCAACAAAAAGATATTATTTTGTAACACTTCTGAACCGAAACCGTTCGATTAAATTTTTACTTATTTAATCGAACGAATTACATAAACGAATTATATATAAATAAATAAAACTAGTGATATCGCCCCGAAAATCGGATGTACCTGCCTAATTCGCTTTGGAAATCACACTTTTTCATTCACATTGGAGCGAGTTTGTGTCTTAAGTCGTTTCAACATTTTTTCAAATTTAAACGCTCATATCTACTAAACGCTGTGACTTTTCAAAAAACTAATCATTTTCTGCTTACCTTCACCTCAAACCTTTCTAATGATATATCAAGCATTTGTAGATTTGCTGAAATAAGGGGACCCTTACAGGAATAAATATATAGATTGTTGGTATCCAGCTGGCTGCATAAGTCATCGTTTACGATAACAACAACAACGCAAGCGGTCATTACCTGGCCTTGCATAACAGCAAGGCAGGAAAATGACACCAGCGATCAACGACTTGGACAACAACAAGCTAAGCGGTCATTAGTCTAGCCTTGAAGAATTGCAAGGCAGGCAAAATGACCGATTCATTTATTTTTTGCTTATTTTTTGCTTATTTCTATAGTTTATTATGTTGTACATTTTTTTGCTTAGTTTTAATATAATTTATTATAAATAGATGGTAGGAAAATAAAGTTAATTAGTTGTTTCTTTACAACCAGTGAAATTTGACTTGTGTGATAATTTTAATATAGTGAACTTTGGGTGCAACACCTAAAGTGAAATTTGACTTGTGTGATAATTTTGATATAGTGAACTTTGGGTGCAACACCTAAAGTTCAGAGTAAATATCTGGTTAACTAAATTTCGGTGCAACACCGAAAGTCAATACCTAATCATTTTGGTGACCCCGACGATTAAAAAGGACGAGCAGCCTTCAACAGAGCACCAAAAAACATTTTGGTGACACCGAAGAAGGACAAGCAGCCTTCAGCAACGCGCGATATCCTGGTTAATGTGCCAGTGGTGTCCAACATAAAAACAACACACCTCAGCATTCGGTGAACCCGATTTCGACACACAACGAAATATACATCAGTGGTGGTCTCATAAGACGCAGTATATTTTAATCATGGGATTCAATGAACTGATAGAACAACAGGACGAATTAAGCGTCACGATACAAAAATCAATTGCAAACATCAAAAAGGCACCATTTGACAGAAGGACGTCGGAATTTTTCACAGCAAAAATAAAGGAATTAGACGAACTATGGACTCAATTCAACAGGAATGACAACGCCATACGCAACGTACCTGGCTCGGATAGCAATCATCCATACTTTGAAAAAGACGTTCATAAAGTGATTGGTGCTAGATACATTCATTCACCACGCTATTATGCCAATCTAGCAAACAACATCGAGCAACATTGGCATGTAGCACAAGAGATTCACAACAAAATATGGAGCTCTTGCGACTCAGGTGATTATAATTACGACGAATTCATTGCAATTGAGCAAAATATCAACGCTAATATCTGGCAGATTCAAGAATTGGCTCACACGGTTGATCAACAAAGTCCACCAACCAATTCATTTCCCACGGTCGAGCAAAAACACGCATCAAGTTTGAATCTACCGAAAATAGACTTACCAAAATTTGACGGTAACTATTCAAAATGGAGGCAATTCCACGACTTATTCACTGAATTGGTGGATAAGCAATCAATCCCACAATGCCAAAAAATGTGGTTTTTGAAATCCAGCTTGTGTGATGAGGCTGCAAGATTAATTCAACATTTCACGGCATCTGCAGTCAATTACGAAGCAGCTTGGAAGGTAATCAACGAGAGATATGAAAATCCGCGTATGCTGATCAATGCATCTTTAAAAAGGCTACTCACTCAATCAACATCCTATGCAGAAAGCGCAGCATCAATCAAGCTGCTTCATGATACTACCCTGGAATGCGTTCTCAGCCTCCAAAATCTCGGCGTAAAAACCGAAAATTGGGACCCAATATTGCTATATATATTGACCCAACATCTCAGCAAAGGTACTCATGCACTATGGGAACAATCGTTGAGCCAACCGAAGGAGATGCCGACACTCAATTCTTTCCTCAGCTTCCTGAACCTTCGTTTTCAATCACTAGAAGCTCTTGGTGCCAGAGCAGGCAAAGACGGCAGCGATCAAGGACGCAACAAATCGTATCAAGCATTGAGCGTGTCAATATCGACTGACCAGAGGTGCATCATCTGTAAACAAAACCATTTGCTTTTCAGATGTCAGGATTTCCTAACGATGACGCCAAAACAACGTTTAAATGCTGTCCAAGGAGCTAAACGTTGTGTAAATTGTTTGAAAAACGGTCACAATGCCACTTCATGCTCATCAGGGAGCTGCTTAAAATGTCATAAGAAGCACAACACACTTCTGCATTTAGAAGGATTTGGAAAGGTGGTCAACGCTGTTTCACAAAAGTCGTCTCAAAAACTATTTTCAAAGTCAGCACAAAACAACAATAGTATAATTGCACCAGCCCAAGATGTCCCAGCTTCTTTAGCTGCGCTGCAGGATCATTCAATAAACACCATGAAGGCATTGCTCAGCACGATTTCTGTAACCATAAGTGACAAGTGGGGAAAACAGATACCTTGCCGAGCTCTTCTAGACAACGGTTCACAGGCCAATTTCATAACAAAAAGACTTGTGAAAAAACTTGGTCTGCACAAAAATACATGCCTCGTGGGAATCGAAGGCATTGGCAAAACTAAAAATCAGACTGCGGAAAGAGTCAACATTCAAATCTCGTCAAATAATTCAAATTTCAAGAAGCGCATTGAAGCTCACATATTAACAGAAATAGTGTCTAAGCAACCATCTCGTAGCATCGATGTAACCAAGTGGAACATACCAAGCAACCTGCAGTTAGCCGATCCAAATTTCAACGAAGCTGGAAGCATCGACCTGCTAATCGGCTCTGGACTTTTCTTTTCAACGATAAGCAATGGTAAAATTTCACTTGGAGATGGACGACCAATCCTTCAGAATACGCTTTTTGGCTGGATCATAGGTGGGGAATACAATCAGGATACATCCACCAGTGATATCACCTGCGGTGTATGCACAGAAGATGAGTCACTCAACGAGACAATGGAAAAATTCTGGAGACTTGAAGAATGTGACTTACGGGTGGCAAACCTAACTGCAGCTGAACGACGTTGTGAAGAGGATTTTCGTCAAAACACTCATCAACTTATTGACGGCCGGTTTGTGGTAAAATTACCTTTTCAGCGTGACCCAAGTCTACTCGGTGAGTCCAAGGACATAGCTCTACAGCGTTTTATAGCTATTGAACGAAAACTAGTTAAACACCCTGAGCTCAAGAGTCAGTATGTGTCCTTTATGCAAGAGTATGAAAATCTTGGTCATATGGAAGAAATAGCAATAGACACCATCAAAGGACCGCACTACTTTCTTCCACATCATGCCGTTCTCAAACCAGACAGCTCAACAACTAAGCTAAGAGTTGTATTTGATGCGTCGTCAAAAACATCAACCAACTTATCATTAAACGAAATACTGGCAACAGGGCCAGCCATACAAGAAGACGTCGCCACAACGCTATTACGGTTTCGTCTCCCAAGATTCGTTTTTACAGCTGACATCGAAAAAATGTACCGACAGGTATGGGTGGACAATGACCACCAAAGGTATCAACTTATTTGGTGGAGAGAAGATCCATCACATCCACTTAAGTGTTATAAGCTCACCACGATAACTTATGGCACAACCTCTGCACCATACTTGGCTATGCGCACCTTGCAAGCGCTAGCTGAAAAACAAGTTCACAATTATCCGTTGGCAGCAGAAGTAGTGAAAGAAAATTTTTACGTCGACGATGTATTGAGCGGTTCCGACAAAATCACTACTGCACTCGAAATACAACGTCAACTACGCCTTATGTTAGGCTCCGCAGGATTCAAGTTACGAAAGTGGTGTGCAAATCACCCAAAATTACTACAAGATATTCCATCTAAGGATCAAGAAGTTACTCTTGACTTCAACAATTCACTTAATGAGAGCATCAAAACCATGGGTCTCACTTGGAATCCTAAAAATGACAATTTCAAACTAAAAATCCTGGTAAATAGTAATCAGAGGATAACAAAACGCACAGCATTGGCAGATATATCTCGCATATTTGATCCTCTTGGCTTCATTGCTCCAGTGACAACTACCGCAAAGATATTTCTTCAACAGTTGTGGAAACTTAAGGTGGACTGGGATGCCACACTCCCACAAGAGCTTCACACAACCTGGCTAAAATTCAGAACGGACTTCGAACTGCTGCAAGGCATCAGCATCCCTCGCCACATCTTTGGCCATAAGGAAACAACCAACCCTCAAATACACATCTTCGCTGACGCCTCAGAGCAGGCATATGGAGCTGTAGCATACATGAGGACATCAAGTGCTCACAATACAATAGTGGTACGTTTTATATGTGCAAAATATCAATAATAATAATAATATGTGCAAAATAGCAATAATAATAATAAAGGGTAGCACCAACAAAACAAATAACCCTACCCCGACTGGAATTATGTGCTGCTAAGTTAGCCGTAGAACTTATGCAAAAACTTCAAGAAAGCAAAATCATCAAGCAAGCGAATGTACATTTTTGGTCCGACTCCACTGCCGTGCTGGGATGGATAAATGCAGACTCATCTCATTACCATACTTTTGTCGCCAACAGGATTTCAGTCATTCAACAACTCACATCTCAACATCAATGGCGACACGTACGATCTGAAGATAATCCTGCTGATCTAATCTCAAGAGGGCTGACACCAAGCAAACTGATTAACAATAATTTTTGGTTATATGGTCCTCTGTTTCTGCATGGAGCGATAACAAGTTGGCCATTACAACCACCAAGGGGAGAATGTCCGTTAGAGCGCAGACTAAAAGCAGTAGTTGCCACATCGGCAACTGTTACAAATCACACAACAAACTGGCTGGAAGAAGTCAACCACAAAAATTCTTTCCGTCGGTTGCAAAGGGTAATAGCATATGTACTACGCTTCATCAATCATACTCGACACAAATCAACAAAGGCAACAACAACTTTATCTGCAGATGAAATAGAAGAATCGCTGCTACATATTATAAGGCGTATGCAGCAGCAAGAGTTTGCTGACGATATTTATCAGTTAACTCGCTATTCAGCTGTGAGCAACAATAGTCCAATCAACACTCTAACACCTTTCCTAGATGATAAGGGCATGTTAAGAGTAGGTGGCCGGTTAGAATCATCTAAGTTGAACTATGATGCAAAACATCCGATGCTGTTACCATATAATAACATAATCACAAAACTTTTATTGAACGATTTGCACAAGGAACACCTTCATGCTGGTCCTCAAACACTCATGTCTATCACGAGACAAAGATTTTGGCCATTAAAACTTAAAAACTTAGCTCGCTCTGTCACGCAACACTGTGTTCAATGCACTAGAGCTAAACCAAAACTATTACAACAATTAATGGGTAATCTACCCGCCAACAGAGTACAACCTGCAAGACCATTCATCACCGCTGGAGTAGATTTCTTTGGTCCAATTTGGACACACTTCAAAATTCGAGGAAAACCACCGCTCAAGGCATATGTAGCCGTATTTTGCTGTTTCGCGACGAAGGCTGTTCATATGGAATTGGTTAGCGATCTCACCACTGAGGCCTTCATTGGAGCACTCAGACGTTTTATGGCTCGTCGTGGACATTGCGCGACAATCTACTGCGATAATGCTACAAACTTCGTAGGAGCTAGGAACCAATTACAGGAATTACAATTGATCATTCACGATGACAATGCCCAACGAAAAATCAAAGATGAATGCAACATTAAAGGAATTAACTTCTCATTTATCCCACCACGTGCACCACACTTCGGTGGACTTTGGGAAGCGGCGGTGAAATCAGCAAAGAATTTATTACAAAAAACATTGGCATCCGCATCACTAACATCTGAAGAAATGGGAACCGTCCTAGCTGAAGCAGAGGCCATAATGAATTCAAGACCAATCACACCAATGTCATCAAATCCTAATGACTTACAAGCACTCACCCCGGGACACTTTCTCATAGGAGAGCCTTTGACCTCAACAATTGATCCCAATGCCCAGCCAAACAACGCCAAAAATCCCACTAGATGGAAACTAGTCATGCAGCTTAAGGCAGAATTTTGGAGAAGATGGTCCAGTGAGTATCTTCACGGCTTACAACATCGATACAAATGGCACCATGAGTCCAGAAACATCAAACCAGGTGCAATGGTCATAATCAAGGATGACAATCTACCCCCGTTAAAATGGCCACTCGGTCGTATCACAAAGGTAATAAGGGGTCATGACGGGCTAGTTCGAGTCGCTGATGTACGCACATCGACCGGTATATCACGAAGAGCAATACATAGGCTAGCACCACTTCCAGTCGATGAAGATCCAATAAACGTCAATAAGGATGAACCAACCCCCTCCAGAGCACACCCGCATGCCTCCACAATTACTCAACCTCTAAGTAAACCTGAAGTACCTTCAAAAAGGATGCGACTGCCTCAACTAGCGTTCAGTAACATAGTATTAAAATATAGTAAAAAAATAGTAAAAAATCGGCAAAATGACCGATTCATTTATTTTTTGCTTATTTTTTGCTTATTTCTATAGTTTATTATGTTGTACATTTTTTTGCTTAGTTTTAATATAATTTATTATAAATAGATGGTAGGAAAATAAAGTTAATTAGTTGTTTCTTTACAACCAGTGAAATTTGACTTGTGTGATAATTTTAATATAGTGAACTTTGGGTGCAACACCTAAAGTGAAATTTGACTTGTGTGATAATTTTGATATAGTGAACTTTGGGTGCAACACCTAAAGTTCAGAGTAAATATCTGGTTAACTAAATTTCGGTGCAACACCGAAAGTCAATACCTAATCATTTTGGTGACCCCGACGATTAAAAAGGACGAGCAGCCTTCAACAGAGCACCAAAAAACATTTTGGTGACACCGAAGAAGGACAAGCAGCCTTCAGCAACGCGCGATATCCTGGTTAATGTGCCAGTGGTGTCCAACATAAAAACAACACACCTCAGCATTCGGTGAACCCGATTTCGACACACAACGAAATATACATCAGTGGTGGTCTCATAAGGCGCAGTATATTTTAATCATGGGATTCAATGAACTGATAGAACAACAGGACGAATTAAGCGTCACGATACAAAAATCAATTGCAAACATCAAAAAGGCACCATTTGACAGAAGGACGTCGGAATTTTTCACAGCAAAAATAAAGGAATTAGACGAACTATGGACTCAATTCAACAGGAATGACAACGCCATACGCAACGTACCTGGCTCGGATAGCAATCATCCATACTTTGAAAAAGACGTTCATAAAGTGATTGGTGCTAGATACAGTGAATGCAGAGAAGATTTGGAAAAACAACTACTGGCAAGCAAAACTGTTAAACCAGCACCCAGGAGTCAAGGAGGATTAGAGGACGCAAAATCAACACAAAATTTACGAGGCTTAGTAGAGAAGCAAAGGAAAATAATTCTTTCAACACAAAACTCAATAAAGGCTGCACTTGATGACATCAGTAAAAGCATTCATTCACCACGCTATTATGCCAATCTAGCAAACAACATCGAGCAACATTGGCATGTAGCACAAGAGATTCACAACAAAATATGGAGCTCTTGCGACTCAGGTGATTATAATTACGACGAATTCATTGCAATTGAGCAAAATATCAACGCTAATATCTGGCAGATTCAAGAATTGGCTCACACGGTTGATCAACAAAGTCCACCAACCAATTCATTTCCCACGGTCGAGCAAAAACACGCATCAAGTTTGAATCTACCGAAAATAGACTTACCAAAATTTGACGGTAACTATTCAAAATGGAGGCAATTCCACGACTTATTCACTGAATTGGTGGATAAGCAATCAATCCCACAATGCCAAAAAATGTGGTTTTTGAAATCCAGCTTGTGTGATGAGGCTGCAAGATTAATTCAACATTTCACGGCATCTGCAGTCAATTACGAAGCAGCTTGGAAGGTAATCAACGAGAGATATGAAAATCCGCGTATGCTGATCAATGCATCTTTAAAAAGGCTACTCACTCAATCAACATCCTATGCAGAAAGCGCAGCATCAATCAAGCTGCTTCATGATACTACCCTGGAATGCGTTCTCAGCCTCCAAAATCTCGGCGTAAAAACCGAAAATTGGGACCCAATATTGCTATATATATTGACCCAACATCTCAGCAAAGGTACTCATGCACTATGGGAACAATCGTTGAGCCAACCGAAGGAGATGCCGACACTCAATTCTTTCCTCAGCTTCCTGAACCTTCGTTTTCAATCACTAGAAGCTCTTGGTGCCAGAGCAGGCAAAGACGGCAGCGATCAAGGACGCAACAAATCGTATCAAGCATTGAGCGTGTCAATATCGACTGACCAGAGGTGCATCATCTGTAAACAAAACCATTTGCTTTTCAGATGTCAGGATTTCCTAACGATGACGCCAAAACAACGTTTAAATGCTGTCCAAGGAGCTAAACGTTGTGTAAATTGTTTGAAAAACGGTCACAATGCCACTTCATGCTCATCAGGGAGCTGCTTAAAATGTCATAAGAAGCACAACACACTTCTGCATTTAGAAGGATTTGGAAAGGTGGTCAACGCTGTTTCACAAAAGTCGTCTCAAAAACTATTTTCAAAGTCAGCACAAAACAACAATAGTATAATTGCACCAGCCCAAGATGTCCCAGCTTCTTTAGCTGCGCTGCAGGATCATTCAATAAACACCATGAAGGCATTGCTCAGCACGATTTCTGTAACCATAAGTGACAAGTGGGGAAAACAGATACCTTGCCGAGCTCTTCTAGACAACGGTTCACAGGCCAATTTCATAACAAAAAGACTTGTGAAAAAACTTGGTCTGCACAAAAATACATGCCTCGTGGGAATCGAAGGCATTGGCAAAACTAAAAATCAGACTGCGGAAAGAGTCAACATTCAAATCTCGTCAAATAATTCAAATTTCAAGAAGCGCATTGAAGCTCACATATTAACAGAAATAGTGTCTAAGCAACCATCTCGTAGCATCGATGTAACCAAGTGGAACATACCAAGCAACCTGCAGTTAGCCGATCCAAATTTCAACGAAGCTGGAAGCATCGACCTGCTAATCGGCTCTGGACTTTTCTTTTCAACGATAAGCAATGGTAAAATTTCACTTGGAGATGGACGACCAATCCTTCAGAATACGCTTTTTGGCTGGATCATAGGTGGGGAATACAATCAGGATACATCCACCAGTGATATCACCTGCGGTGTATGCACAGAAGATGAGTCACTCAACGAGACAATGGAAAAATTCTGGAGACTTGAAGAATGTGACTTACGGGTGGCAAACCTAACTGCAGCTGAACGACGTTGTGAAGAGGATTTTCGTCAAAACACTCATCAACTTATTGACGGCCGGTTTGTGGTAAAATTACCTTTTCAGCGTGACCCAAGTCTACTCGGTGAGTCCAAGGACATAGCTCTACAGCGTTTTATAGCTATTGAACGAAAACTAGTTAAACACCCTGAGCTCAAGAGTCAGTATGTGTCCTTTATGCAAGAGTATGAAAATCTTGGTCATATGGAAGAAATAGCAATAGACACCATCAAAGGACCGCACTACTTTCTTCCACATCATGCCGTTCTCAAACCAGACAGCTCAACAACTAAGCTAAGAGTTGTATTTGATGCGTCGTCAAAAACATCAACCAACTTATCATTAAACGAAATACTGGCAACAGGGCCAGCCATACAAGAAGACGTCGCCACAACGCTATTACGGTTTCGTCTCCCAAGATTCGTTTTTACAGCTGACATCGAAAAAATGTACCGACAGGTATGGGTGGACAATGACCACCAAAGGTATCAACTTATTTGGTGGAGAGAAGATCCATCACATCCACTTAAGTGTTATAAGCTCACCACGATAACTTATGGCACAACCTCTGCACCATACTTGGCTATGCGCACCTTGCAAGCGCTAGCTGAAAAACAAGTTCACAATTATCCGTTGGCAGCAGAAGTAGTGAAAGAAAATTTTTACGTCGACGATGTATTGAGCGGTTCCGACAAAATCACTACTGCACTCGAAATACAACGTCAACTACGCCTTATGTTAGGCTCCGCAGGATTCAAGTTACGAAAGTGGTGTGCAAATCACCCAAAATTACTACAAGATATTCCATCTAAGGATCAAGAAGTTACTCTTGACTTCAACAATTCACTTAATGAGAGCATCAAAACCATGGGTCTCACTTGGAATCCTAAAAATGACAATTTCAAACTAAAAATCCTGGTAAATAGTAATCAGAGGATAACAAAACGCACAGCATTGGCAGATATATCTCGCATATTTGATCCTCTTGGCTTCATTGCTCCAGTGACAACTACCGCAAAGATATTTCTTCAACAGTTGTGGAAACTTAAGGTGGACTGGGATGCCACACTCCCACAAGAGCTTCACACAACCTGGCTAAAATTCAGAACGGACTTCGAACTGCTGCAAGGCATCAGCATCCCTCGCCACATCTTTGGCCATAAGGAAACAACCAACCCTCAAATACACATCTTCGCTGACGCCTCAGAGCAGGCATATGGAGCTGTAGCATACATGAGGACATCAAGTGCTCACAATACAATAGTGGTACGTTTTATATGTGCAAAATCAAGGGTAGCACCAACAAAACAAATAACCCTACCCCGACTGGAATTATGTGCTGCTAAGTTAGCCGTAGAACTTATGCAAAAACTTCAAGAAAGCAAAATCATCAAGCAAGCGAATGTACATTTTTGGTCCGACTCCACTGCCGTGCTGGGATGGATAAATGCAGACTCATCTCATTACCATACTTTTGTCGCCAACAGGATTTCAGTCATTCAACAACTCACATCTCAACATCAATGGCGACACGTACGATCTGAAGATAATCCTGCTGATCTAATCTCAAGAGGGCTGACACCAAGCAAACTGATTAACAATAATTTTTGGTTATATGGTCCTCTGTTTCTGCATGGAGCGATAACAAGTTGGCCATTACAACCACCAAGGGGAGAATGTCCGTTAGAGCGCAGACTAAAAGCAGTAGTTGCCACATCGGCAACTGTTACAAATCACACAACAAACTGGCTGGAAGAAGTCAACCACAAAAATTCTTTCCGTCGGTTGCAAAGGGTAATAGCATATGTACTACGCTTCATCAATCATACTCGACACAAATCAACAAAGGCAACAACAACTTTATCTGCAGATGAAATAGAAGAATCGCTGCTACATATTATAAGGCGTATGCAGCAGCAAGAGTTTGCTGACGATATTTATCAGTTAACTCGCTATTCAGCTGTGAGCAACAATAGTCCAATCAACACTCTAACACCTTTCCTAGATGATAAGGGCATGTTAAGAGTAGGTGGCCGGTTAGAATCATCTAAGTTGAGCTATGATGCAAAACATCCGATGCTGTTACCATATAATAACATAATCACAAAACTTTTATTGAACGATTTGCACAAGGAACACCTTCATGCTGGTCCTCAAACACTCATGTCTATCACGAGACAAAGATTTTGGCCATTAAAACTTAAAAACTTAGCTCGCTCTGTCACGCAACACTGTGTTCAATGCACTAGAGCTAAACCAAAACTATTACAACAATTAATGGGTAATCTACCCGCCAACAGAGTACAACCTGCAAGACCATTCATCACCGCTGGAGTAGATTTCTTTGGTCCAATTTGGACACACTTCAAAATTCGAGGAAAACCACCGCTCAAGGCATATGTAGCCGTATTTTGCTGTTTCGCGACGAAGGCTGTTCATATGGAATTGGTTAGCGATCTCACCACTGAGGCCTTCATTGGAGCACTCAGACGTTTTATGGCTCGTCGTGGACATTGCGCGACAATCTACTGCGATAATGCTACAAACTTCGTAGGAGCTAGGAACCAATTACAGGAATTACAATTGATCATTCACGATGACAATGCCCAACGAAAAATCAAAGATGAATGCAACATTAAAGGAATTAACTTCTCATTTATCCCACCACGTGCACCACACTTCGGTGGACTTTGGGAAGCGGCGGTGAAATCAGCAAAGAATTTATTACAAAAAACATTGGCATCCGCATCACTAACATCTGAAGAAATGGGAACCGTCCTAGCTGAAGCAGAGGCCATAATGAATTCAAGACCAATCACACCAATGTCATCAAATCCTAATGACTTACAAGCACTCACCCCGGGACACTTTCTCATAGGAGAGCCTTTGACCTCAACAATTGATCCCAATGCCCAGCCAAACAACGCCAAAAATCCCACTAGATGGAAACTAGTCATGCAGCTTAAGGCAGAATTTTGGAGAAGATGGTCCAGTGAGTATCTTCACGGCTTACAACATCGATACAAATGGCACCATGAGTCCAGAAACATCAAACCAGGTGCAATGGTCATAATCAAGGATGACAATCTACCCCCGTTAAAATGGCCACTCGGTCGTATCACAAAGGTAATAAGGGGTCATGACGGGCTAGTTCGAGTCGCTGATGTACGCACATCGACCGGTATATCACGAAGAGCAATACATAGGCTAGCACCACTTCCAGTCGATGAAGATCCAATAAACGTCAATAAGGATGAACCAACCCCCTCCAGAGCACACCCGCATGCCTCCACAATTACTCAACCTCTAAGTAAACCTGAAGTACCTTCAAAAAGGATGCGACTGCCTCAACTAGCGTTCAGTAACATAGTATTAATAACCTTGTTAATACTGCCATTAATACTATGTACTCCGATTGAGGTCACACAGTTCAACAAAAATTCCGGCATACATTTCGAGACCATAGGAAACATTAAATTAGTAACAAAGGAGTGGAATTTAATTGTTTTCTATGATATGGCACCATTTCGAGCTGAATTAGAGAGCTTGACAAATGGCACAACGTTTCTAAATCAATTATGTGATCAAGTTCATCAAGTAGCTACCTGCATGATCCTGGTTGACCAATTCATGCGAGCACTAGAAGAACTCAAGCAGGATAATAGGCTCTTCTACGCACATAAAAGACACGCAAGAGGAGCGATAGATTTGATTGGTAATATTGGGCATTCTTTGTTTGGAATTTTGGACTCCGAATACGCAACACAGATGTCTCAGACCATTGACAAAGTGCATTCGAATGAAGAACATGTACGGAGTTTGCTGAAAACACAAACATCAATAATGAATTCAACAATTAACATCATGAAACAGCATCAAAACGGGACCAAGATCAAACTAGGAATGATTGAGCATCAACTTGAAGAAATCGCTATTCGTATCAATGTCACATCAGAAGAATCATTTCAAGATAAAACATTTAGACTGTTATTGTCATTAGCAGTACAAATGACACTAACACTTTCAAATCTACAAAGAATCCAGTCATCATTGTTAGATGTTTTAATAGACACTCATCATGGGCGAATTCATCCAATGCTAATCAGCCCCCAACAATGTCGACAGGAAATAATGAGTATCAAAAATCACCTTCCATCCCAATTTCAGTTACCCGTGGAGTATGACGAGTTACTATCCTTCTACAAACTAATGAAGGTTAAAGGAGGTATTTCGGAGGACTATGTAATATTTGACATCAAAATACCACTGGTCAGTCAGGAATTATTTGAAGTCTTCAAGGTGATACCCATTCCAGTTTTGATCAACAACACAATGAGATCCATAAAACCTTCAACTTCGCTCATGGCAGTCAACCTACATCGTGATCGGTATTTTCCCACAACGCCCACAAAACTAAAACAATGTAGCCAAGCCAAGGAAGACATATTTCTATGCGCCAACATTCATTCAATTTATAACAAAGGAGCTAGCGAGCAATCATGTGAAATCAACTTGCTGAACAACGAAACCATTACTAACTGCGAGTTCACAAAAACCAATTCCAAGGAAATCTGGATTCAAATGGAACACGCAAATCAATGGATTTTTGCCGTATCAGCAACTCGAATGTCAGCAGTATGCAGCAACGATGTATTTCAAGTGGCTTTAAGTGGGTCTGGTCGCCTCAGCCTACAACCAGACTGCACATTGAAAAATGACTTTATCACCATACAAGGACATTTCATCGTCACCAGCTCCTTGCATTCCTCATACACAAAATTGGGCATTATGGCAGAACTGGACAGTCCTGATCCTATGGAACCATTTCTCCTAAATATCAAGGAAACAGCAGCAGAAGATCAGCTCAACCAACTGACAGCACTCCAACACGAAATAGAAAACCTTAGATTTGAAGAACCAAATAACCTTCGGCCACATGATATCCATCAATACATCGTTAGCTACTCATGTATCCTCCTCATCGCGTGTATCGTTTCGTGGTCCTTGTGGAAACGAATCAGGAAACTTCACATCAGCAATCGATTATCACCACAACCAGCTCCAAGAAACCACGTCAACGCACCTGATGACGTCATAGAAGAACCGGAAATTATAACTATTTACGGAAGATAAGGTTGATCGAAATTCGTTCAACGCAGGGGAGAATGTTGGTATCCAGCTGGCTGCATAAGTCATCGTTTACGATAACAACAACAACGCAAGCGGTCATTACCTGGCCTTGCATAACAGCAAGGCAGGAAAATGACACCAGCGATCAACGACTTGGACAACAACAAGCTAAGCGGTCATTAGTCTAGCCTTGAAGAATTGCAAGGCAGGCAAAATGACCGATTCATTTATTTTTTGCTTATTTTTTGCTTATTTCTATAGTTTATTATGTTGTACATTTTTTTGCTTAGTTTTAATATAATTTATTATAAATAGATGGTAGGAAAATAAAGTTAATTAGTTGTTTCTTTACAACCAGTGAAATTTGACTTGTGTGATAATTTTAATATAGTGAATTTTGATATAGTGAACTTTGGGTGCAACACCTAAAGTTCAGAGTAAATATCTGGTTAACTAAATTTCGGTGCAACACCGAAAGTCAATACCTAATCATAGATGTTGTTACCCAAACTGAACAAATGTAAAAAACATGTAAGTAGAAACTATTTCGATAGCGACTTAATATTTAATAATGTTTTCTGATATATACATCACTTAGATAAATACTATTCTAGACTTATCTCGGATTATAAAATATTCCTTCATATTTTTTTTTGAAGAAAATCTTGTTCTCGGGCTTTTTCAAATCCTTCATAAAACTTTTGCTTGATGAAATGTATAACATCGGGATGGCAAATGCTGTTGATTAAAATTTCTTTTATAGGATTAATGGGAACGGCATCGCTATCTTTGAGCTTCTCGTCAAAACGGGTTGAATTATTTTTTAGCATATTATTGAAAGCTGAGCTTGTTAAGTGCTGAACAACATCTACTGAAGGAAAATTTTTTAACATTTCATCAACTTTTGCTTCATGAAGATATTGGTATGAAAAAGTTTTATTTGCTTGCTTTGAAGATGATTGTGAAGATTTTATAGTATTAATTAGATGAGCCAAAACTGCAAATAACTCTGCGTCATCAGAGATCTGGTTCAACTTAATTAAAAAATAATTTTTATTTAATTTTAAATTTTACAGTAATTTAGCCCACAGAAATATTATTGACCCTTACCTGATTTGGATTGAGCATGTATATCTTGGTTGATTCCGTTTCAACAACAGCAAAACGCTCCATTAAAAACTTAACAACGCATTCTTCTATTTGAGCTTCCATATCACAGTCCAATGGAATCCAAGCATTAACACTTAGTGATGTTTCAAGACTTTCAACATAATGCCACCAACCACGAGGTACAATTAATACATCATTTGGCTCCAAAATACAATGAAATGCAAAGTCTTCCACGCGCTGGATCTTTTGAATTTCTTCCGAATTAGGTGAATAGAAGTTTTCTAGGCAATATACACTAGATTCTTCGTAGGGAATTCTCGTCGTAGTTAACTGTGGCCCTGGTGGAAATAAAAGCCACGATTTTCTGTGTAAGATCAGAGTTTAAATTTTTCTATCTTGGTCAGTCCAAGTATATCTACCTTCCATAAACCTGTCTGACAATATTGCAGCCATAGGTGTCATAATGGCAAGGTGTGTTTGCTCCTTTTGAGCTTAGCCAAAAGCTAGCGTCTTCTCCAACTTGTGGGAACCCGAAACATGAAAAATCCACAAAGTCCCTACATACCGCTGGTATTTCCTCTGCTCTCTTGTAATTTAAGCCAATCCAATCTTTGCAAAATTCAGTGCTATGTTTTAAAAACTCCATGCAGCTCATCATCTCTTGTATACGATTGCGTTCCCATTGTGGTTCATTCCAGTATCTAAGTGGCATTCGCTCGAATTTATTTAACTCGGTTACCGAATCATCAAATTGTTTACACCACGTTTCCAACGACCCATCAAAACATCCCTTCTTATCTTGAAATTTTCGAAAGACTATTGGTTTTCTTGTGTTTAAAATGATTTCTCTTAATTTTAGTTCATTTATATTCATATTGCTCCTACACAAAAATGAAATAAGACCCCAAAAGAATCAACATATCAAAATAAACAATGAACAGCTGACTGTATTGGAGAATGCTACACGATCGACACAGACAAAATTTATTGTATTGTACTGTATTTTTTATTGAGACTTTATAAACGATTTTTACATGAATTCTTAGTAACACAGTATCTTAATACCCTATAGGAACACACTAACTTGTTTTTAAAAACAACTAATTAAAAAACTAGTTTAAACTAAACCAGTATATGAACTACTTTGAATTATATTAAGGCGGCAACTACTCTGATTTTGACATGTTTTAATTGCAAATTTTTATTAGATTACAAGTTTATATATATTTAACCATGTTATTTCATCAAATATTATTAACTTTAGGCCACCATTAATAGTTTTCAATTGGTTATTTTAAAGTAGTTGAAACTAATTTAAATTTAACTAATTTAACAAGTAGTTGAAAATGTATGCAGACGAAAGTCAATTGACTTATTTACCGGACATCACCATACAAAATATGTTAGTTCGTTCTATGGAAAAAAGTCAGAATTTCAACTAGTTGTGGTTGACAAAAAACTACTTTATCAACTACATTTAAATTAGTTGATTTTCCTACAGGGCACACACACTGGATTCACTTTCACGTCACTTTCATCGCTACTAGCAACGAAATTTCAGAACCAGTGGATTTTGACAGCTGCTGCTAGTATGTGTCAGAAGGGGAGATATCAGTGTTGTTTTTAATTTCTTTTGGTGGATTCATTTCGGGTTTTCCCTGGATTTCGTACTTTATTTCGGGTTTTCCTCGATTCCATACAGGAAGCAACACTGATAACTTGTTTACATTTACAAAGCAAATAAAACAAATATGAAAAGTTGTAAACAAAAGTGAAAAATATACAATTTTATATACAATAAATATACAAAAAAATATATAATGGAAAGAAAATTAACTCAAAAACAAATCATTAAATTAAATTGATTCAATAGCAGCGAGAACCTTCGCATACGATGAAATTTTTTTAATGAACTTTCACTTGCATGTGTAGCATCTCTTGCATGAAAGCATGAAAGTTCGAAATTCTTTGAATCATTCGAACAGTACAGTTATTCTTTCTCACTTTCACTGTCACTGGCCTGTGTATCCGTCCTGTTAAAGACTATTTTACTCTTGCTCGATGAGTATAACCCCATAGCCACACGTGCCAGTCTGAAGACAGTAACAGTTCGAAAAACTCAATACACTCTCACTTTTCACTAATACGCTTACACCTTGACATCACTGGCAGTCCACTGGCAACAACTTTTACTGAGCCAGTGAATTTTGACAACCACAGCCAGTTCGAAATCGAAGTAAGGAAACAGTGTTGTATTTTCTCCCTAAAATATTCGACTTTAAATATGCACTTTCTTTCATGTCTTGTAGTGAAATATATGCAATTATTTTAATTGCCCTCATTTGACACATAAAATATCAAATGAATAAGTTGCATTTCATTTTGGAAAACATTGATAAAGAGATTTTACAAAATAATTAGTTCCCCATTTTTATCCCATTTAAGTTTGGTGCCATGTTGGCATATAAAGCATCACTGAATAAAAGCAACCGAAATAATAAAGTGGTCGAACCTTTGCTTTTGATGACATTTTGCAAATGAACATTTACTATCACGTGTGACCGCAGCGTAGATTTTTAGATTATTTCGAAACATTTTCGTAGTTAATACATATTCTTTGCTGGCCTGCCAGTACTATCACGTGTTGCTTCAGCGTTACTTAAACAATCTTTTAGATAAAACGAAAACACATACACAGTGTGTAGAACTTTCAAAGTACATACAAGCATTGTATAATGATTTATAAGGTAGAAGTGACAGTTCTGTTGGCGATTTGGAGTTGTCAAAAACACATAGAAAAAGAGAAAACGAAGAAGCAGCAAAACAGATGACAAGTTAAGCTTTGTATTGATTTGACAACTACCGATCGCCGCTCGTGAGAAAAAAGGTAGTTGTCAAGGCTACTTTGTAAATTATTGTATCATGCATACAAGTACAAAAGCACATAAAACAACACAGTAACATTTAATAACGATAGCAAAATTAAGTTTTTAACAATTCTGATTCATAAAATTTCTTTATATTCAGTCTTACATAAAATCGATAAGGCAACTCTGTTAATATATAAAGAGCAAAAATGAATAAATAATTTATCTTTCTAGTAGATATTAGGATCTGTCAGAATGTGTTAATTTGAAGTTAACCTGATATGTTATAATACCTTATTTATTAGGTACCTAAGTAACTTTGATTTTTATAAATGATGGAACATTAAAATTGGAGTGCAATATATTTACACTTCCTTAAGTCATAGTGTCAATGATGCCAAAAAATACACATACATATATTAAAGAACCCATGTATAAGTCATAAATATCATTTGAGAATAGAATATATAAAAAAAAATAGGTTTTGTTCTCCAAGATTTACATTAATATATTAAAGTCATAGTACCAAAACAAAAAAATACCGAATTTACTGAGTTTAACTAGCCCCGGTTATGCCCAGGTAAGGCTTTAAAAAAGAAAAATAAGGGAGATCCATCGGGCCCATCCTGAAGATTTTCTAAGATAATACCAACTGGCGAATGGTAAGAAGAATTCTGTCAAAGAAATTTCCGACTGCGAGGAGAAGATCTCCCAGATGACTTCATTCTCAGAATGACTCATCTTTCATTAAAGAAGAGGCATAACTTATAATTGGTGTCACATTAGGTTTTCTATACACCGACTCATTGGAAAACCTTTTATTACGTGTTTCAAGGTTTCTCGAAATGCGGAGTCTGAGAACCTTTCTCTCCAATTTTTCTAAATCCTTGCCAACCGTTGGTGAAATCGTGAACCAGCAGGGGAATGCATAGATCAGCACAGGTGTAATCAATGTTTTATAAAGAAGAAGTTTAGTCTTTTTCTGCATTTGGGTACTACATAAAATTGAGGTAAGTATATTAGTGACCTTTCTGGCCTTCTCAATATTATTTTAAGCATGCAGATTAAATTTTAAAAGACCTTTCTGGCCTTCTCAATATTATTTTTAGCATGCAGATTAAATTTTAAAAGATGATTAAAACTGACGCCAAGATATTTAATACTGTTCTTCAAGAGAATCTGAGTGTTATCTATTATCAGAGAAAGATTCCGACTCTCTCTAACCACCCCCTCTGTAATTTGTCTGAGGGTTTGCCTGAAACTTTGAACTTAAATATGAACAAGGCGTGTTTATATTCGAGTTTGCGCGGTTTATTTCTAAAGAAATTAAAGTATTACAATTATTAATTCATCAGAGTCTTACAAAGTTCTTACCGCAGTGTTCTCACCCTCCTTGCGACAGATTACGATGTTTAGATTAAAATGAATTTACCAGATTTAAGCAGATAATGATAAGCTAGCAAGATTTCAAACGCCGCCAGTTATGGTGAAAACACAGGGCGTTTCTGATTGAAAATAAAGATTATTTATCAAAACTTAAGGTCGTTTCGCAACAACCCCTCCCCCGTGGAGCGAACTGCTCCACCATCACACAAGTCCAAAACGGCCAACTTAGACGTGGCACGACGCAGCAAACCTTTAGCTGTGCGCACGTCTGCGCGTCGAATGACTCCATCGGCACCTGCGTAAACTTTCTCAACTCGCTCTCGACACCACTCTCTCCTCGGCATACAGACGTCACAGAGGAACACCAAATCTCCTTCCTTTACCTCTGTAGCTCTCTGGCACCATTTAGCCCGGCGATTTAAGGTCGGTAAATACTCCGCTATCCACCGCTTCCAGAACCGGTCTCTTAACTGACGTGAAACTCGCCACTGTTGAAGCATGTCGTATCTCACTGGTTGCTCCTCTATGGCAGGCGTGTTGGCTGTATTTGCTGACCCAAGCAGAAAGTGGTTGGGTGTAAGCGGCTACTCTTGGTCTATTGTTATCGGCATATGCGTGAGTGGTCGAGAATTCTCAGCTTCAATGATAAAGCTCGTTAACGTATGCTCACGCGGAACGGTCTGCTTGACAGTGTGCCGTAAAACGCGCTTGACGCACTTCACCATTATTTCCCAGATTCCTCCCTCCGACGGGTTGCAGGGCCAGTTGAAAATCCACTCAACTCCTTTGGCTGATACCTCACTTTGTATCCGCTCGCAATCGAAGACCTCTGAGAACCGCTTGGCTTCGTTGTCCGCACCAATAAAATTTTTCCCATTATCCGATCGCATTCTTGAAGGCACACCACGGCGATTTATAAAATTGCGAATTGCTATGATGCATGAATCCGTGGTCAGGTCGTGCACCATCTCCAAATGAATGGCACGCACTGTTAGGCATGTGCTACCCAACGTTTCTCCGATCGCCGTCCTACATCAACTAACAATGGGCCAAAATAGTCGACACCGGTGAACGTAAATGGCCTCACGTATGGCGTAAGGCGATCCTTTGGCAATGAACCCATGAGCGGTGCGACAGGAGTGGCTTTGGCGGCTTTGCATACGAGGCAACTGGCTATTACTGTGCGCAGAACTTGCCTGATGCGCGGGATCCAAAATTTGCGGCGGATTTCAAATATAGTTGCTTCAACGTTCTGGTGGTACATCCTCTGGTGATGATGGTGGATCAATAATTTAGTAACATGGTGGCTGGGCGGCAAAATAATTGGTCGCTTTGAATTGTATGGCAGCCAGCTGGCAGCGTCGATGCGGCCTGACACTCGCAGGATGCCGTGCTCATCAATATATGGTGACAAATTGAAAAGAATACTCTTTGGCGACTCACGGCAAAGGAGTCTCGTGTTTGACTGATGCAGACTCACGGCAGGGTGGTCTCGGCGGCGTGTTGCTACACGGCAAGGGAGCTTCACTCCAAGAACTCACGGCAAGGGAGTTGTGTAGCATATGCTCGTGGCAGAGCGGTGGCGGCGCAGCAGACACAAGGCTTTGTGTTATAAAATGGCTGCGCTTTCAGATCTCAACAAGACTGCGAAATAAAGATGTAATTTGTCAGAGGGTTTGCCTGAAACTTTGAACTTAAATATGAACAAGGCGTGTTTATATTCGAGTTTGCGTGGTTTATTTCTAAAGAAATTAAAGTATTACAATTATTAATTCCTCAGAGTCTTACAAAGTTCTTACCGCAGTGTTCTCACCCTCCTTGCGACAGATTACGATGTTAAGATTAAAATGAATTTACCAGATTTAAGCAGATAATGATAAGCTAGCAAGATTTCAAACGTCGCCAGTTATGGTGAAAACACAGGGCATTTCTGATTGAAAATAAAGATTATTTATCAAAACTTAAGGTCGTTTCGCAACACCCTCTTTACCTTTTCCACTTGCATTCTGAAACAGATGCAGTCTGATTTGAGATAGTTTATTCCAATTCCCCAACTTTTATAGAATATATTGATTTTATCAATATGGACTTTAGTTTTCTAAGTGCATTAAGAGGATAATCGTCTTTTGCTTATGCAAAGGTGTCGTCCGCAAAGAGTATTCCAGTGGAAGCAGGTATATTTTCAATTTCACTAATATGTGGAAAGTCGAGCATGAAGATGTTGAAGAGTTTGGGACCCAAAGCTGAGCCCTGTGCTATCCCACTCAAAGTATTGCAGATGTTAGAATGGGTTTCCCTAACTTGAATGAAAAATCTTCGCCGCGTCAAAAAACTGTCCAGCAGATAAAAGACCTGAATTGGAAAGTTCAATTTCAAAATTTTATACAATAGCCCATCTTTCCAAATGTTATCAAACGCTTTGTCAACGCCAAGAGAACACGCCACAGTGCTTTTTTTTCTCGAAGTCCAACAGTTACATCGGTATGTACTTTAAATAAGGCGTGCACTGTTGAGTGCTTTCTCTTAAGCCCGAACTGATGGTCAGGAATGTAATCAAAAGGTACAACGTCTGGAGACTCCATCTTTGCCATCAATACTCTTTCCAAGACTTTACCCACGTTAGACAGCAGAGAAATAGGAAGAAAATTGTTCAGATTAAAATTATTTGGTTTTTTTTAGAATAGCTAAAATTCTAGCTTTCTTCAACAGTTCAAGAAGGTAACCATTATTGATGCAGTTATTAAAAATAATTGCGAGGAATCTAATTGGAAACGTCGACAACTTTTTTAGGAAAAAATTAGAGATTAAATCGGGCCCACTAGACTTCTTTGCTTTAAGGTTATATCAAATTTCAACAATCTCACCCTGAGACGTAAAATATCCTGTTGCAGGCGGCACAAGCGCCAAAACATCGGTATTAAAGACAAAGATATGTTGGGGCTTAAGAATTCGAGCGGAATGGACAGTATTCTTAACCTCATCAACTAAAGCGGGGTTAAATGAAGGCAACTTTTCCTCAAAAACTGCTTCAAAATGTTTTTCAAATTTCGAAACAATTTCCGTCTGATTAGTAATAGTTATATCATTGATAACGATTTTTTCACAAGAGAATTTTTTATTTCTTCCAATTATTGTAAAAACTTCTTTGAAGGCATGAGGGCCTGGAACAATTCTGGCCAATCTTTTCCCAAATTGATTATTCAACCAAATTCTAATTTTATCGCATATTATTTTCCTGAGTAACGCAATCCTACCCAAAAATTCCTTATACTCTCTACCAACCCTGTTGAAATTATTGTGATATATGGTTTTTAGTTGTTTTTGCCAAGTGTGTTTAGTTTTAAACATTTTTTCCAAATCTTTCGGAAGATTTTTATATTTCTTATATGACCACGTCACCACCTCGGAGTGTTTATCCAAAGTATCTAATATAATATTGTTAAATGACTCAATATGTTCATCTTTTTCAATGTTCAGCAGATTGACAGAATGAGAAAGCACACAGCGATACAATTTTTCATCCAATTCCATCTCCCCAGTTAGGGGTTTTCGCATTTAAATCCCCTCCGATTATTGCCCCATCAAAACGGAAAGACAAACTTTCAACTTTATTCAAGCCTTCCAAGAGCGTCTCAGAGTCACAATTAGTAGGGATATAAATGAAACCAATCAACAATTTCTGTGAGAACCCCTGATTTTAACACTAATAGAGATGAACAAACTGGTTAAATTTAAGTGAGGAATACAGATTGACTTATGCTTCGTAGTTTTTTTAATGGCTATTGCAACTCCCTGATTCGAACCGCTCAAGAATTTAAAGCCCTTAAGAAAACCCCCGTGCCTATCCTGTAAATGTGTTTCCTGAACCAAAGCTATGTCACAACTATTTCCAATAAGAATTTTTTGCAATTCTAGTCTCCTGCTATTCTCGACCAGTGACGAGATATTAAAAGTTAAAAGACTTAGACCCATTATTTGTCATTCAATAAAATTTCATTTAGAAGTTCTAAGTGCAACATTCTTTTGTTTAAAATTGATGACCAGTCATTGACATTTTTCATAAAGGTCTCAATCCTTTCTAGGAGACTCTGTACCCCCACTCCAAACAGCTCTTTAGACAAATGAAAAAATTGCCCTAGTGTATTAACTTTATTTGAACCGCGGAGGACTCCCATTGGAGCAGCTTGTTCTTTAAAATGGCTGGCATATGAGACTGTAAGAGGTGGTGGAACTCTAGCAGTAGCAAAGACTTCAACCAAGGTTGATTAATATAGGTTAAGTCACTTGAGAGAAGCTCGGTCGAACTGTCAGAATGGATGAAAGGAAATCAAGAAAGAAAAAATCTGAATCTGTACAGTTTTTAGCTACCAGCTACTTTGACAGTTCGAGCAAAGGCGAAAAAAGTGTGCTATTCTCTCAAGTGACTTCTTTATTATTATTTATTTATTTATTTATCTATATATATAAAAATGAATGTATGTATGTGGGTATGTGGGTATGTGGATATGTGTGTATATCACGTATAGACTCAAAAACCACCGAACCAAACTTTATGAAATTTTTAGGGATACTGAATCAATATTCTGGAAGTGTTCCTGTGAAGTTTGGTGTTGATTGGACAAGGGGGCGTGGTACCTCCCATACAACCCAAATTGGCTCTATCGCCCACAAACCAAAAAAAATGCTATATATCAGACGGGTTTAATCATATAAAACAAAGATTTGGTAATTTTGTTCAGATAGTTACTTTCGGTGACTGTACAAAAAATGGGCGTGGTCACACTATATCTACGACCACTTTTCAGCAATTATTTTAATTCCTGAGATGTTCAAGTTTTGATAGCGAATCTTGGTACGCAGGTGCTATGGATACAAGTGGCAGTCACTATGTAAATATAAACGTTGTCACGCCCACTTTAACCGCCCACAAATCAGTAAAAATGCTTTATATCAGACGGCTTTTGCCGTAGAAGACTAAGATTTGGTAATTTAGTTCGAATGGTTACTGTCGGCCAATGTACAAAAAATGGGCATGGCCGCAATATATCTACGCCCACTTTATCGAAATCTTGCTTATTCCTGAGTTGTACACGTTTTGATAGTCAATCTTGGTATGCAGGTGCTATGGGTCCAAGTGGCAGTCACTATGTAAATATAAACGTTGTCACGCCCACTTTTACCGCCCACAAATCAGTAAAAATGCTTTATATCAGACGGCTTTTGCCGTAGAAGACTAAGATTTGATATTTTAGTTTATATGATTACTCTCGGCCAATGTACAAAAAATGGGCATGGTCGCACTATATCTACGCCCACTTTATCGAAATCATGCTTATTCCTGAGATGTACACGTTTTCATAGTGCATCTTGGTATGCAGGTGATAAAGGTCCAAGAGGCAGTCACTATGTAAATATTAATGTTGTCACGCCCACTTTTACCGCCCACAAATTAGTAAAAATGCTTTATATCAGACGGCTTTTGCCGTAGAAGACTAAGGTTTGGCAATTTAGTTCGTATGGTTACTGTCGGCCAATGTACAAAAAATGGGCATGGCCGCACTATATCTACTCCCACTTTATCGAAATCGAGTTGTACACGGTTTGATAGGAAATCTTAGTATGCAGGTGCTATGGATCCAAGTGACAGTCACTATGTATATACAAATGTTGTTACGTCCACTTTAACCGCCCACAAATCAGTAAAAATGCTTTATATCAGACGGCTTTTGCCGTAGAAGACTAAGAATTGGTAATTTTGTACATAAGGTCACTATCGGCAACTGTTAAAAATGGGCGTGGTTGCACCATATCTACGCCCACTTTTTCGAAATCATGCTTATTCCTGCGTTGTACGCGTTTTGATAGTAACACTTCATACGCAGGTGCTCTAAGTGGCGGTCAATATATATATATAAAATTTGCCACGCCAACTTGCACCACCCGCAAATAAAAAAAAAAATCGCGAAATGGCCAATTTCAGCCCTTGAAAGGACTTTGACCGAGCTTCTTATGATGAATTGTGTTGTGCGTGTTGTGGAATGTTTGAACACAAATGATCGAGAACTGGACCTACAAGTTTTATGCCGATTCCGAACGGCTTATGTTCTCAAGAAGCTTTTCATGGCAGTTTTTACTCTCTGAGGCTTGCCATTGTCAGCAGAGAGGTGACGGCCGAACTGAAAAATTAATTCAATTGAAAAAACTTTCTGTGTCAGGTGGAGTTCGAACCAGGGTTCTATCCCATATGGACCACACAGTCTACCCACTACGCCACGGCCGCCACTTTTTTTACCCTCAAATCAATAGAACTTCTATAAATCAGACAATTCTCATCGTTAAATACTAAAATTTGGTAATTAAGTTCATACGCTTACTCTCGACAGCTTTGCAAAAAATGTGCATGGTAGCACTATATCTGTGCCCACTCTTCAGCAATAATTTTATTTAATTTATTTATTTATTTATGTATTATAGTTAATTACAATTTAACAATTATAACTAAGTAAGCACTAGCTGCCAGGGCTATCGGTTAAAAATAATTTAAATTCCTGAGATGTGAACGTTTTGATAGTCAAACTTGGTATGCAGATGCTATAAGTCCAAGTGGCGGTCACTTTTTATATAAATTTTGGCACGCCCACAAATCCGTGAAAGTATATAAATCAAAATTTACAGTAAAAGTCGCACTTTATCTACGCCGACTTTTCAGAAATCATTGTAATTTCTGAGCTGTACATGTTTTGATAGTGAAACTTGATATGTAGGTGCAATAAGACCAAGTGGCGGTCACTATACATATAAATGTTGCCATGCCTAAATGTTTGTTTGTATACTAGGGCTCCTCACAAAAAAAAGGTGTTTGGGTCGGTTGCTCAAAATAACGCTTTTTGTTATGATGATCCCCCAAATATTTCGACAGTAGCTGGAATAGTTTGAAATAAAAAAAAAAAAAAAAAACGAAATGGCCATTTCAGCCCTTGAAAGGACATTGACCGATCTTCTTATGTTCTTAATAACAAACGGTCAGACTTAATAGTTATTTTGTCTTGCCATGTTACTTTTGGTCAAATAAATTATCTATTTATGATAAAATATAGTGTAAAGTGAAGAATTAAATTGAATGAAATTACAAAAAAATGTACACATTTTTTACATTTTACAATTTATTTGACTAAAAGTAGTATGGGAAAAAATTAATTTGAATTTTAGTGAAAATAATATGAAAACAGTTAAAACAATCCATAAAAATCCGCATTATCTTTGGTCCAACGGAAAAAATTGAAGATTTTTGATGCAAAAGAACTTTTTCATTACTCTTATTTCTGACCGTTTGTTTTTTTTTAACTACCATACCAGGCAATATTTTTAGTCGTAATTTTTCGGGGATCATCGTAACATAAGCCATGGATTATTTTGAAGAACCGGACTAAGCAACTTTTTTTTCTAAGGAGCGTGAGGCGACTTAATGTATATACGTATGTGGGTATATGTGTATATCACTTAAGGACTCCGAAACCGCTAAGCCAATTTTTATACCAAAGCCTTGAGAGGGTTCCTATGAAGTCTCGTGCCGACCGTAAAAGGCTCCTGAAATACACCTAAAATTTTCGATATCGACCAGTTTTGGTTTTTTTTGTAGGTCGCACAGTCTCGGAATTCAGTATTCGACCTCAATTTACACATGCCGTTCCACTGGTAATATTTTATGGGCGTTGGTCGAGGGGCGTGGTACTTTTTCGGCACCCCAAATATTCGGTATAGTTTTCGAAATAAGTCACACATCAATAAAACTCGGTACGAACTTACTATAAAAGTATGGCTTCACTTAAGCTACACCCTCTTTTAGGGGATAAGCTAGTAACCTATATTAATGAACCTTGACTTCAACTCTTTACTTAGCATTCTCTTTAATTTTTAGTGAAATTTTCTTTTTAAAAAGGGCATTTAATATATCTTGCATCCCCTGTAGTTGGAAGTTGGCAGGATGATATTTTTTGCAATTAACACAAAAGGGCTTCTGGCCCGATTCTTTCGTTGCAGTGCACTCCCCAGGAAGGTGAACATTATTGCACTTCACGCACTTGAAGTCGCTTGCACAGTTTTTAGCAAAATTGCCGAATTGCTCAGCAAAAAGTGAAGAATATTTAAACAGAATTTTAAAATAAAAAACACAAAGTAAGTGAAAAATTAAGCAACAACTCTTCCAACTGAAGCATCCGTTGCAAAGATGGCAAAATTATCTGCTTTATAGAGGTCAATTTTCGATAAATAGATCCCATTGATTTGATCAACAGAATAATTTGTTTTTTACTGAAAAGCGTTCTGTGGAAAAACATTTTTGAACTTTTTTCAAAGAAACCTTTACATCCAGTTTGTTTCATTATTTCATTTTCATTATTTCATTATTTACAGAAATAGGAGAGAAAGCAGCAGGTGTAAGAGCATATTAAATTTTTGAGCGAACAAAACTTTTATAAAAGCTTACAGCGACTTGGTTAAAAGAGTTTTCAGTAGAGATGTTCAAGTCGAAGTCGAATTTAGTCGAAAATCGACTTTAACATTAAAACTTTCTTTTACTTGAGACTTTTAAAACAAAAAACTGGCTGTATTTCTTTATTCAATCCAGATGTTCGGAATGACTCTTTTGTTTCTTTATTCAGTTTGGATTATCCGGAATATTCTTTTTGTATTTCTTTATTTATTCGAATTATTCCGAATGCGTTATTTTTTACCATCAACCGTGGTGGTTTTAAAAATTATTCTTGATGTTTAAGGTAATGTTCGACTGCTTGATGTCAGAATGGCAAATAAACTAAATTATAAATATTCGATTGCTTGAAGAAAAATAACATTAAATGAAAATGGTAAAATTTTTCTAGCTTATTTGCATTATTGCATATTTATTTGCAATTTGTTAACTGGCTTGGAATGTAAATTAACTTAAATGCAATTTGATTGCTGAAAATTGAACACAAAGTAATAATATGCTCCATTTTTACTGTTTTCTTTTTTTTATTTTTTCAACTTTGACAACTTTTACAATTTTAACAACAAAAACACAAATGTTCAGTTTTGTTTCTTTATTAATTCTGTTCTGAATATACAAAAATCTAATCTATTCGTTCTGATCTTAATCCAGAATGAATAAAGAAATACAGCCACTGAATTATTTACATCTTAACATGAATGCAAAAACGGTAAAAAAATAATTTTAAAAAAATCGAACAATCGACTTTTATATTTTCAAAATATCGAGTTTCAAAAAAATCTTTTTTAGCGGTGAAAAAAGTCGAAGTCGACTTTTTCTGGAAGTTGCACATCCCTAGTTTGAAGTTATTTCTTGTATCATTAGGGGGTTTCGGACTATGCTACATGTTGGATGGACAATGTAGGATGGCAGAATAACGGGAAAGCCTGTTCAAGCTTTCGAACTATCCTACATGTCGGACGGACTTCATTATTTTTCAGCGTTCAAGAAGATAGCATCGTGCAATGGCAAAACAATTTCTTGTTGCTCTAATAATTGATTAACCCTAGAATACTAATCTTCTGTTCACTATACGTTATATTACTCATAAGGAGTGAGTAAATTTTACGTAGATTAGTATTCTAGGGTTAAATTTCGGAAGAAGAGGAAATACAATAAAACAAAGAAAATGCACTGTATGTGAAACAGCTGCCATATTTATATAATGAACTTTGCGCTTTGCTTACTTTTTTCTTCATATGTTCACTCCATGACGTCTTTTTTAGAATTAGAAAATATATGAAGTTGGATGAATGTGCATTCGCACTTACTACATGTAGGACGGACCAACAGAAACATCAAAACTTTTTGATTTTCATACTACATGTCGGACGAACCGCAGTATTTGCTTTCACACTTCCTACATGTCCATCCGACCTGGGAAGTTGATCCTACATGTAGCATAGTCCGAAGGCCCCTATTATGGCACCCCAAACGATACTACATGTCCATCCGACCTGTCATGTCATCGCACATGTTGTATCGTTTGTGTCCAAAAAATCAAGTTGGATGGACATGTCCGACGAACGACAAGTTTGGACTTTTCTGTCGGTCCATCCGACATGTAGTATCGTTCGTGTGCGTGCCCATCCAACTTGGTGCATTTTCTCATTCGATTAAAATTTTTGAGCGAAGAACATCACTCTCAAAAATTACTAACATAAGAAATGTTGAATTTTAGAAAGAATTAAGAGAATTAAAGTAATTAAGAAGAAGAGACATAGAAAATAAATAGTAGAGTACAAAAATAATTGTTCAAATTAATGCATTCTTACACTCTTTGAAAACTATAAAATAATGAAGTCCTTTCGACATGTGCGACCATTTGGTGGACATGTAGTATCGTTTAGAGTGCCCTATTGATGACTCTTTCATAGTGATCACGGACACCCAGGCCAGAACTAATGACCCTGCCAAGAAATTTGAAAGAATTGACCTTCTGCACACTGTAATTATCGATAGAAATGTTCACACATTTTTTGCCTCCCCCGGCAATGTACATTGAGTTAGTTTTTTCTGGGTTAAAGGATAGATATAGATGATTGCAAATATCTTTAAAACAGCTGACCTTTAGCTGTAAATTCTCAACAACTTTTTCAAAGGATTTGTCAACCAACAGGATCAAAAAATCACCTGCGAATTGATAAATTTGAGTGAAATAATTTTCCAGGCAATCGCCTAGTGTACAAATTGAAAAGAATAGGGGACAGATAGCTGCCCTGAGGAGCCCCATCAGTAACCGCAATAACCTCCTCAACCAGTCTCAATTTCCTGACAGAAGAACATTGAAGATGCACTCTCCAATGTCTGAGAGTGTTTTTATGTCAATCAGTATCTGTCCATGGCAGAACTATAAGGTAGGCTCAAGTTGGAGTAAAAAGGAAACTGTATGTCAAAATCGGCTGGTCCATGATACAATAATAAGGTAGAGTAAGGAGGTTCACCACACTGCCCTGGAATGTCAAAATTATCCACGATTGTTCTTTGCATTTTTGATGGATTACTTAGTTGTGGCGACATGTTATAACTTTATTTACTTCGATGTTTAACAATTCATCGAAAATTGGTATGGCTTAACACATTTGACAGGCGATATTTTTTTAATTTTTTTTAACGCACTACATTAATATTGATGTATCATGTCTCTGCCTAAGTGGCTTGCCACACTTAGCCCTGACACGGACAATTTGTTGTTGTTTCGCGGACAAAAAATACTGGTTTTTCTTTTAGTTTTTTTTAGTAAAAAATACTGTTTTTTCTTTTACCAGCGAAACAAAAACAAATTGTCCGTGTCCGGGCTAAGTGTAGCAAGCTACTAAGTTTGCTTATGCTCACACAGTTGTATGCATGGTGTAAGAAAACCAGTGGTTCGTTCCTGTAAAAAAAGCGGTAAGTTACCGATTTGTGTGACGTCATGCCTAGTAAGATTGTGTTTTTGCTGTTTAAAGAAGGGTAATGGTATAAATAGTTGCAGACGCAAAAATAATTGCAAAGAGGCTGCCTGTAAGAAAACTCATCATTTCTTGCTTCATGAGCTAACGAAGACCAACAACAACAACAACAACAACGAGGTGCAGCCAGTCAACACGACAATAATTCAGAAGTTTGATGCCAAGTCTACAAGGTTGCTTTTTAATGTGCTTCCTGTCGAGCTTCGAGGTCCAAATAAGTGCAGCATAAAGACCTTTGCTTGTCTTGACGAAGGGTCGTCAGTGTCTCTCATTGATGAGAAAATTGCAACTGATTTAGGTTTCGAAGCTGATAAGAGGTCTTTGTCACTTCAATGGTTCGGTGGAAAGGCCGCCAAGTTATCGTAGATGCCTTCAGTAGCTGGTATTAAAGGCATAGCCAAAAGTAAGAAGTGGTTCGACTTAAGCGCACAGACTGTGTCAAGTTTGAATCTCCCTGTGCAAACTATAAATTTAACAGAATTACACGACAAGTACCATGAGTTGAAAGGTTTACCCATAGCAGAGTGTAGTCAAGCTAGTCCGAAAATTCTTATTGGCCTGGATAATTGCCACGTTATGCCAAATTTGAGGACTGTTAAAGCAGGTCGAGATATTATAGCAGCTAACACTCCCTTTGGATGGCTTGTTTATGGGAAGACAAGTCGCGATATGACACCGTATCAGTTTTCAATCATCATGCATGCAAACGAGAGTGAGGAGTGGGCGAATACGTCTGAAATCAACACAAAAGAAAATAAGCAAGAAGGAAAAGTTGGCGATGGCTTATAGAAACGCAATGATGGATTACATACTAAAAGGGTATGCTAGGTAGTTGTCACCATCAGAGGCCGCGATTCGAACTCCAAAAACATGGTACTTACCGCATTTTGCCGTTTTCAACCCAAATCAGCCAGACAAGCTCCACATAGTGTTCGATGCCGCCGCAGAAATGAATGGCGTTTCATTAAACACACAATTACTGAAAGGTCCAGGCGAGAATCAATCGTTGATGGAAATAGTGTTTCGCTTTCGTGAAAAGGCAGTTGGATTATGTGCAGACATAAAAGAAATGTTTTTACGGTTTCACATAAGAGACGACGATATACATGGTCAATGATTTTTATGGAATGATGCCCCAGATGTTCCACCAGAAACATTCGATATGAATGCGATGATATTCGGTGCGAATTTCTCGACTTGCAGCGCGCAGTTCTTAAAATATAAAAACGCAATAGAAGTCGCATTTGACAAGCCTGAAGTACACTCAACGAAATATTCTTGGTAAAATTGATAAATAACTTTTGTTATTCCTTAACAAAACCAAAATGTGCAATCAATTAAATTTTATCATAAATGCTTCATATTTTTATCAATTCGAAAGAAATTTTATCCAGTTGATTGAAAACTTAATAAAACGTTAACAAATTGAATGTGTTGATTTGAAGAAATGTGTTTTATTCGTTTAAAAAATGCTTTTCTCAACTTGATATAAACTTATTCACGATAACAATATCGTCAATCAGTTGAAATAATCTTTTATAATTTTTATAAATAGTATTAACAAACTTACTTCATTGGTTTGATAAATAGGTTTGTTGTGCTGAAGAAATTATTTATAAAATTGATAATCGCTTGAGTCACGTGAATAAAATTTCAATTTCGTAATGATGAAATGAATTATCAATTTAAAAAACTTTCAATCATTACAGCAATAATAGAGGTCTGGCATTTCGGTAGCGTTATTTGTTGTTCGCTGAAATTATAGAAAGCTATTTTGTGGGTTGTGTACGCTTTATTTAATTTGTGAAACAAAAAATTATTTCAATAACAATTCAGTGAGAGTAAGGAGTTAAGGAGTGGAACTAATGTAAAAATGTTTTTTGTAAAATTGCTTGAAATAATAAAATATCTTATCAAAACAGCAAACATTTTTGTATGGTCGATAAATAAAATATATTTTCAACAGAAAAGCATTTTTCTACGTATTCAACAAAACATTTTTTCAGGTTAAAATATTCGTTATTCATATTGATAAATTCATTTATCAAATGTACAATGCAAATGCGGCATTCTTGATAAAGGCTTTTATCAAATCAAAATATCCGTTTATCAAATAAACAAAATACAATTTGTTAATATGATTGCAGCGGACAGCGCATCTGATGAGTTTAACTTCAAGCTTAACTTGTTCAAGGTCAATCCAGAAATCATTACAGCCAGTAAATGTCCGAACAAAAGACAACTTCTCAGCTTGGTCATGTCCGTTTATGATCACTTTGGAATGCTGGCAGACCTTTTGATTTATGGGAAAATTCCTCTACAGGATCTTTGGCTATCTGGAACAGCTTGGGATGACAAGGTTCCACATCAGATATTCGAACGATTTGCTCAGTCGATTCCCAAATTACAAATGGTTGAACAGTTTCGGTTGAATCGATGTTACTCCCCAAATCTTAAACTTTTAAATACCACGTTGGAGTTGCACATATTTGAGGATGCAAGTTAAACAGCCTTTGCTGCGGTTGCTTACTGGAGAGTTGTGACGTTTGGACAAGTTGATGTGTGCTTTATTGCGGGAAAAACGAAATGTGCTCTCTGAAACTGCTTTCACTTCCACGCCTGGAGTTACAAGCGGCTATTTTGGGAACAAGATTGAAAAATGTCATAATTAAGAGTCACTCAGTTCGGCCAACCAGAACAATGTTGTGGATGGATTCAAAAACGGTTGTCTCCTGGATCAAATCTGACGACAGACAATATAAGCCGTTCGTTGCCCATAGGGTAAGTGAGATCTTGGATACGACTAATGAGAATAATTGGCAGTGGTTATCAACGAAGTTTAATGTTGCAGACAGAGCAACGAGGGCATGGTTTCCAATTGACTATGGACCAAACAATGAGTGGATAAAAGGGCCAACCTTTTTAAAAGACAGCGAAGACTCTTGGCCAACGCAGAAAGATGTACAGGGTAGTATGATTTAAGAAAAACGCATTTACCCCGTGGTAACTTCAACAAAACAGGTTATAGATTTTAGCAGATACTTAAATTATCTTCAGTCGGTAAGGATGGTCAGATGGATTTTGAGTCCACGGATGATTGCTCGTCGTAAACTCAATGGTCCAGAGGCTTCTGGTTTGGGTGCCGAACGTACAGTTGATGAAATACAGGCAGCAGAAACAGTTTTATGTAAAATGGTGTTACGGGATATTTTTGCGAAAGAGATATATGAGTTGCAAAACAGTATGTCAGAACCAAGAGATAGCAGTATTTTTGAACTCTCACCATGTCTCAACAATAAGGGCGTTTTATGCGTTTACGAACTAAAAGTCACCCTCCCATTTCTAAGGTTGTAGACGCCATTACGAGAGAGATTGCACAGATGGTGTATTAGATCGCGAATGGTGTCTGCTCAGAGCAGCCCATTCCCTGTTGTACACATTAGTAGGGTAGAGCGGGTAATGGGGATATCTGGGGAATCTATCGGTGGAATCCCAAAAGGATTTAGCCGCGGAAGGGTTCGGGAAGCCGCAATGTAACCTGCCGGGCCTGGTGGACGATGGAACTTCGAAAGGGGTGAAGCTGTTAGCCAGTCCTGTCCAAGGTGCAGTGCCAGGTAGGGAAGCTGAATACGAGGCTAAGTGGCTCGGCCCAGGAAGGAAAGAGGGCGGGTACAACATTAGAGAGACTGCTTCGGAGTCCTCAGTCAGTTAAACGACGAACCAGTTCCAAAGCATGCCATGAAGATGAATCCACCCCGGAAACGAACGAGCGGAAAAGATTCAGGGGTCAGCCTCGAACTTTCGGCGATGTCGTTAAAGGGGCGACTCATGAGTCGAAAGGTGGACAGCTCACAGCTGTTAGCTCTTCGGCTAAGGAGGGGGAAGTTGGACATCCTGTAAAGGTTGATAACCTTCCATATAAAGGAAGTACGATGGAAGCTGGTGGACGACCCTTTAAAGTCGATAGCCAGACGAAATCGTGGGTTGCTGATAGCCAGAAACCAAGCGGTAGCAAACCTTTGCCTAAACAAAGTGTTGCGGCCGCGAAGTCAAAGGCTTCAGCTAGAGGGAAATCCAACCCTAGAGGGATTATTGGAAGTGGCCGTGCACCCTATGCCACTGCAGAGGACCTCTTAATAGGCATCGTTGATTGCTCCACCGATGTTCAGTTGGGAGAGTTCCAGTTGACGGCCTTTAAATCCACCCTCTTGGAGTCTCTTGACAGCATCGATGAAAGTGATGGCGATGTAGGATTTGTTGGCAGTACAAACTTGGAGGATGGAATTATTGTACTTAAGTGCAAGAACCCATCATCCAAGGTATGTCTGTGCCGAACCGTGCCGAAGCTCACGAACCTATGGGAAGGGGCTGAGTTGCAGGTCGACCGAATTGAAGGACGTTAGAAGGATAAACATCTTTGTTTACGGTAATTCCGGAAGCAAGAAAGTCATCCTTAGGAGGTTGCAGACCCAGAACTGGTGCGTTGCAGACACTTCTAAATGGAGAGTTAGTAACGCAAGGAAGTTCGGAGACGCAACGGAAGGAGGCTTCAAGTTCACCGTGTGGTGCCGGATGGATGAGGTGGAAGCAATCAGGCTGGCAGGGGAGAAACACAACTGCGGCTTTGATCAAGCTCTCATCAAATTCCAAAAGAATGCAAGGTGAGTGCGATGGAACCCCTGGTACGGGACTGATGGGGAGTTCAGCAAGAGAGGAACCACCAGAGCGGGTGGTAGGCCCGTACCAGGAAAACCTCGTGGTGTGTCAGCTCAATCTACACCATAGTAGGGCAGCATCAGCAATGATGATGCGTTGCATGGAGGAGGACGGAATTGACATAGCACTGTTTCAAGAACCTTGGATTCTTCATAATAGAAATAAAGGTCTCTCAGAGCGAAAGGCCACGCTGCACCAACTGGTAACAGATGGCAGGCGCAGGACCTGTATCTTGGTGAGACATGTTATACTAACTGCGCATATGCCACACCTATGTTCCCCGGATCTCACCGTTGTTTTCTGAACAGAAGGATTCTGAACAGAATAGAAAACTGGAGGGTCGTGGATAGGTTTACCATGTCGCACCATTCAGTTTCCATCCAACGGAATAGCAAGAAAGTCAAGATTCCCAAGAATACAGATCCAGTGAAATATAAGGCGAAGTTGAGGGAAAAACTGACCCAAAAAGCTATAAAAGTACCAGGGAATACAGCGGAAGTGGAAGCCATGTCAAATATCTTAGTTCGGCCATGGTCAAAGCTTGCGAGGTGGCAGAAGCATGAGCAGACTACAAGACACGGAAAAGGGAACTGAAGAACCTCATACGACATTGTTAAAGGCAGTTGTGGAGAGACTTCTGCTCTGGGATGGAAACTATTTCGGAAGCATGTAGGCTTCAGAAAATGGTTTCAAAAGATCCATTCTCCAAAGTGGGACTGATTCGAAAAACGGATGGAACCATGGCAGAGAACTTAGAGGAGTCGATGCAAGTTCTGGTGGAGATGCATTTTCCTGGAAGTTTTAGGTCTGACTACCCGTGGACACCCTTGAAGAAAGGGGTGCACAGGGTTGACACACTGGAAGCCGAAAGAATTATCACCATGGACGGAATGAGAAGTGCTATACGCTCATTGCTTTGGGGGGGAGATCTCATTGCACCTAGGCTGTGGGGTATATTCGTTACTAGCCTACCGACTGCGTACGTTCTGAGAGTCTGGAGAGAGGCGAAAGTTGCCTTTCTTCCAAAGCCCGGAAAAAGGACTATACGGAGGCGAAGTCGTTCTGACCGATCAGCCTTACGTCTTTCCTCTTGAAATCGATGGAAAGAGTTATGGTTGACTGCCTTGAGAGCACTTCGCTGATGCATCATCCAATGAGTAGATGCCAATATGCATATATAGCAGGTAGATCTACGGAGAGCGCTCTTCACGAATGAGTAAGAGTTGCTGAAAAAGAGCTGTTTTCTCGAGGCATTGCGATGGCCACATTTATGGACATCGAGGGCACTTTCGACAAAACACGCTTTGGAAGCCTGCGGCAAGCCCTGATAGAGCGCGATGTAAGCCCAATGCTTGTAAATTGGGTAGACAATATGCTCAAGCATAGGACGGTCAACATGCAGAATGGTAGAGTCAAGACTAGAGGTAGAGTAATTAGATGATGTCCCCAGGGCTGCGTGTTATCTTCAACCCTGTGGAACATAATTATGGACTCACTACTGGTAAGACTGGATAAATCAGGCATACACACGATAGCGTATGCAGATGACTTTGCGTTGGTGGTCTGTGGTAAGTTCATTGACACCATTTCAGACATCATGAAGAGAGCACTCCGAATGGTGGAGGAGTGGTGTTGAGAACAAGGCCTTACCGTAAACGCAAGAAAATCAGACAATGTTCTCTTTACTAGAAAGAGTACAGGTCTGAGGAGAGAATCACTCAGACTTTTTGGAGCTGAAATCAGCTTGTCCACGAAAGTTAAGTATTTAGGGGTAACCCTGGATAGCAAACTGAACTGGAACGAGCATGTAGAAGATGGGATTCAAAGAGCCAAGAGGGTTCTGGTTCAGTGTAGACGCGTTTGTGGTCTCAAATGGCTAAGCCCAGAGTTTATGAAATGGGTCTACACTATGATGGTTAGACCTGTCATCATTATGCTTCGGTAATTTGGTGGACAAAAGTAAGAAGAGAGTGGACGGAGTCTAACGGCTGGCGTGTGTTGGAATATCAGGCGCAATAGGCACCACTCCAACAAGTGCAATGGAGATTCTGTTAGGTATGCTGCCTTTGGATTTAGAAATAAAGAAAATGGCGGTGCTAGCAGCCTTCAGGATGTTGTGAAATGCTACGTGGCATGGATCAACGGCCCTACATGGTCATATGCGCATCCTTGATATTGTACATAGAGATGTCAGGGAGGCTAGTATGCCTATGGACGGAAGGCAGAGAGTAAGGATAACAGAAAAATGTAATAAAACTCTTATAACAGATGAAGACGTCTCTAAAGAAATCGCTGGTAAAGAAATCAGTATATTCACAGACGGCTCTCTGATGAATGGCAGAGACGGGGCAGGCGTTTACTCAGAAGAGTTGAGCCTATCCTGTGTACTGAGGTTAGGGAAGTTTGTGTCTGTGTACCAGGCGAAAATGCTTGGTGTGGTGCATGCACTGGACCGCCTGTTAGATGACCGAGTCAATGGCAAGAAAATTGTCATTGTCCTTGACAATCAGTAGGTGATTAGGTGCATGCAACGTACAGGCGTCACTTCCAGGCTGGCCATAGAGTGTCTTAACAAACTCAATAGGTGCGCTCAGACAAATGAGCTAACACTTATGTGGGTGAGAGGACATTCTGGCATAGAACAGAATGAAAATGCTGATTCCTTAGCGAGAGAAGGATCAGCAGAAGAGTTCTGTGGACCAGAGCCACGTATCGCCATAGGCGACAACATGGTGGCAGGCCTTATTAAGGAACGCCGTACAAGGTGGGAAGAAGCTGTTAATTGTAGGCAATCGAAAGCGGCCGTGAAGTGGTCTCGTAGTGAGGCTACAAAAGTTTTTCGTTACAATCGAAGAACTTTAAGCTGGCTTACTGCACTAGTCACAGGACACGGTCCCTACATGTACCATCTCAGGAAGATGAATCTGACCGAGGACGATGAGTGTAGGTTATGCCTAGAGGAGCCGGAAACGGCAGCACACATTCTGTGCCAGTGCCCGGTGTTGGCAAGCATAACATTGACTGTTCTGGGACGTCCATTTATTGGCGAAGCCGAGATTGGTCAACTGACCTGCAAGGATATGCTTGAGGTGTCAAAGGATGCTTATGTAAGGAGCATGCTCACGTGCGAGGGCTCCGAGCGGTAGCATCTTTGTCCTATGAGGACGAAAAGGGACCCACTGTGGTCCGCTTCGGCCAATCCCCGATTTATTATATATATGCGTTTGCAGTAGACTTGACTACGCGCTGGCCTTGGCCGAAACAACAAGACATCCAATCAACCTGCCGAAAAGTATTACTTTCACGGAATTAGTGGTCAGATGGTTCCATGACAATTTTACCATCAAAATGAGAAAATTATTGTCAATGAGTCTAGAAGAAAATTCTGGATCCCTCAATTGCGCGCAGCAGTAAAACATATTAAATCAACGTGTCAACAGTGCAAAATTGATAGAGCCAAGCCGAAAGCACCATTGATGGGTCAGTTGCCTACTGACCGTGTGACTCTATTTGTTCGCCCATTTACCTCACGGTGCTTGACTATTTCGGGCCAATATTCGTTGCGATTGGACGAAGAAGAGAGAAGAGATGGGCAGCGCTATTTACGTACTTGACAATGAGAGCCATCCACACAAAATTGGCTGCCGATCTATCAACTGCATGTATTATCTGCATTCTTAATTTTGCCAACCGGCGAGGAGTTCCTGTAAAAATCCACTCCGACATGGGAACAAATTTCGTAGTTGCCGATGGCGAAATAAGAAATGTGAAAGATATTTTTGACGAGCAAGATATACAAAATTAACTTTCAAAAAAACAGATCAAATGGGAGTTTAATTGTCCTGGGAATCCGAGTAGCGGAGGATGCTGGGAGCGGCTAATGCAGACGACAAAAAGGGTTTTAGCAAAAAATCTAAAGGAACAAGCGCCGCAGGTGGAACCCTACGCAGTCTGCTGATTGAGGCGGAAAACATCGAGCCAACCGCTAACACATTTACCGACTTCACATGAGGATCAAGACCCACTGACCCCTAACGATTTCCTACTAGGTTCGACAAATTCAACCCAAGCCCCCCGCGAGGAAAACATATGTACTAGAAAGCAGTATCGAATAAGCCATCAACTTAAAAACAATTTCTGGCGGCGCTTGCTAAGAGAGTACCTACCAACACTCACCAGACGTGCCAAGTGGTTAAGGTAGGAGAAACCAATAGAAGTGAGAGATATTGTTTTGATTTGTGACAAAAACCTCCCACGGAGCCAATGGAAGAAAGGAAGAATTGGGTCCTCTATCACCGCCAAGGACGGCATAATACGTATTGTGGAAGTCAAAACTAAAGGAGGAACTCTGCGTTGCCCCGTTTCGCGACTTGCGGTCCTAGATGTAGTCCGTGAAGCACCATAGGACCTTCACGGGGCTCTTTATTTTGTAGTGTGATCAGCTCTTGATTTAAGTTTATCGATAATTTTTCTGTATCTTATGTATTTATGTCTCTAATTTATCATTCCTAACTTTCTTGTGCTAAAATTTATTTTTATATAGATAAATAAACGCTTACTTCAATACTATTGGAAGTAGTTATATTTACTTGTCTTGAGTCGCAGCCAGCGGCTTCACAGAGTCACGTTAGAACGCTAAACAAATAAACTCAATTGCAGCTAGCAATTGCAACAACCTGTAGCTCGTTCCTGTAACTCATACAGATCAGAGTTACCGACTCATATTACCTGTTTGACGTCACTCTCACCTGCAATGTTTCTGTACGAATCTGTATCGATTTTTGTTCAATTCGGTCGTTTCAAATCGATAAGCTGTCACCTGTTCCGATTTCATTTCAATGGAACCTTTTAAAAAAGTGTTTCTGTACAAAAAGTGAATCGATAAAAATGTGTCACTTTTCTCACTGGCTTTGCGGCAAGTGAGAATTCTACCGATTTATCTAATGTCAGAAATGCTGTGTTTTATTACGTTATAAATACTCGATATATTTCGTGACAACTAATGTTTCTGTACGCGAAAACACAATTTTCCCACGATTTTTTCCACTATTTTTCCACTATAAAACAATTGTGTTCACAGAAAATGTATCATACAGTACTAAACGCGTTCAACAAGCACACAAAGGAACGTAAACTTATACCTGATCAGAGACACAACAGGTCTGTTTACGTACTCAATTGTAGTAACTTGCAATGTGCTAGAACGTGTTTCCGTACTTTTTCTAACTAGAAGAACAAGCATAAAACCGCTCTCTCGAGCTCGAAGTTGCTCGAAGTGTGCTAGAAGAAATTTGTTCCAGCTACATAAGAACAAGCATAAAGAAGAATAAGCATCGAGAAGAACAAGCAAATGTCAATTTCTCGTTCGTTGTTTGCTTATGTTGTGCGATAAAAAATAAATTTACATATTGTTAAATATCAATAAATATCAATACATATAAATAAATATAAAATATCAAGTTAAAATTTGCGTCGTTTGAGCTTGTAACAAAGTAAAATTGGCGCTGTTTACGTTTGATAGGCAATCAGCTGTTTTCGTGCTTGAAACTAGCTAGAAGTCGTTTCCGTACTTTTGACACTATTCTTAAATTTCATTTTAATCTCTCATATTGAAATTTATTCGACTTTTACCACAGACTACTATATACCAGACAATGCATCACTCACTCAATGCAGAATTTGCAGAAGCTCGGTGATATGGCCATAAGCACATGGCGAATTGGGACGGACAAGTAAGTGCGAAGCAGCGAATTGATGTTGCTAGCATTGGCTGCAAATGGTTGATAGAGCACAATATCTCTCTCTCTGTGTATCTGTCAACAATGTTGTCGAGAAGCCTTTTTATATATACTTTTCCTAGGAATTCCAAGCCGACGGCTGGCTTGTTTGTTTACTTTTTTTTTTTGCTGGTTTTTGTTTTTGTCGTTGGCTTGGTTTTTTTTTGCTGCTTTTTGCTATTTGCTTGGGTGGATTTTGTCGATCGTCAAAAATGATATTTTTACGATTTTGTCTATTTTGAAGTTATAGATATGTAAATCGCTGTAACTTCTTTATTTCTGATTTGATTTAAATCCACCCAAGGACAAAATGTTGGCAAATTGTACCATATTTAAAATGACAAAATTTCTAAATTTTTTATTTATTTTGTACTAAATTTATTCATTTATTTCCTATTTCTTTGTTCTATTTACTATGTTGAAACTATACATAATAGAAATAAAATAAAAAAAAAAAATAAAAATAAAAAAGTATATGCCAGAAAACGGCAGTTTAAGGATTTTTGGAAAAAAAGTCAAGTTGCAACAGCTGTAACTATTATATCCGATTTTCGGTTTTCTTAATTTTTTGCACAAAATAGCTCAAAACTGTTCTTAGTGGATATCTTGTTTGCATTTTTAAAAATGTTAGTTTTTGGATTTTTGAGAATTTTTTTTGTAAAAGAAGCCTTTTTTTTATATACTTTTCTTTGGAATTCTAAGCCGACGGCTGATTTCCTTGTTTAGTTTTTTTTTTTTGCTGCTGTTTGTTTACTATTTGTTGGGGTGGATTTCGTGGATAGTCAGAAATGGATATTTTTGGCAATATGTGAAGGATAAACTTATAGGAAAATCGCTGTAACTTCTTCATTTCTGATTTGATTTAAATCCACCCAAGGACAAAATTTTAGCAAATTTTACCATCTTGTAGCTGAATAAATTTTTAATTTTTTTACTAAATTTATTCATTCATTTTTTGATCTTTCAATTTTTACCCGCTAAAGAAATGAACAATTTTTGTTGTTCAATAATTTTTTCACCGATTTTTTTTAAAAAAATCTGCTATTTTTAATTAAAGAAATAATTTTTGGATTTAAGATTTTTACCTGCTAAAGAAATGATGCTAATTTTTCCCATCTTCAAAAATTGTTCCCTTCGATTTCGAACCAATTTCTGATCTATAAAATTTTATCTGCTGAAAATAATACAAACATTTTTCTTCTTCAAATATATCATAAATATAGCATTTCATAAATTCAATTGGTCTAGTTGCCAACCAGGGACATATGCAGCTAGACCAACTACCTTTTATTGTTTTGCTGTACTTATTTCTTTACTTGTTTACTTTTTTTTTTGCTGGTTTTTGTTTTTGCTGCTGGCTTGGGTTTTATTTGCTGCTGTTTGTTTGCTATTTGTTGGGGTGGATTTCGTCGATAGTCAGAAATGATATTTTTGGCAATCTTGCGATTTTGTCTATTTTCAAGCATGAACTTATAGCAAAATCGCTGTAACTTCTTTATTTCAGATTTGATTTAAATGCACCCAAGGACAAAATTTTAGCAAATTTTACCATCTTTAAACTGAATGAATTTATTCATTTATTTATGTTAAAACTATGCTTACTAAAGTAATTGTATTTATTTTTTATGTTACACCTAATTAAACTAATAAAATTAATTTTACATATTCTTATTTCATATTTTATCGACTAATAAATCTTTACATATATTGAATTTATTTCAATTTATGTACATATTTCTAAATAAATATTAAAAATAAAATATTTTAAACTGTTTTTACTTACCAAGATTCAAGGTGGGAATTGAACCTTCCTTCAATTTGCGGCTTCCAATGCATGAAGAGTCAAAATGTCGACTGCACACTCTGCTTCTGGTATTAATATACCCTGCATGCATTACTTTTAAATTTGCGCACCATTTTTGCAATAGTAATGGATCGGTTGTGAACCGAAACATTTGAATTTTACTTGAAAAAATGTTAGGCATAGGGTCGCAATTTCTTACGTAGCACTCGTATTGTTGTGCCATTGTTTTTTTTTTTAACACAGTTTTAAAGTTTTTTAACAGTTTTTAAGAGTTTTAGTTTGTTTTGAAAAAAACAGATTGTACAATTTTTACAATTTAAAATTGGGAAAACACACACGTTAATTTTTAAAAAAAAGACACGTTCAAAACGGCAATAAACTTTTTTAAAAATTTTGGAAAACGCTAAAAACACGGAACACAAAGAGATGCTTTCTCGATCGCACTAAGACATAAAGAGAAAGAAATATCACTTTGCAGGTGCATATATAGCAACATTGCAAGGAAATTTGTTTGGAGTTTGCAGATACTGCAAAATCAGATATACAAATAATCCTAACGGTACTGATCAGCAACGCTGTACAGTTTATGTTAAGTACAGCAAAACAATAAAAGGTAGTTGGTCTAGCTGCATATGTCCCTGCTTGGCAACTAGACCAATTGAATTATTGTATGCATTTAGAAATATATTTTAATATGTTTTTATATTTTTTTATATTTTTATATTTATTATATTTTTTTATATAGTCAGTTAAGAGGTAAAATTTATTGGAAAGATGTTTTTAAAATAGTCTAAAATCGTTTCTTTAACCAAAACTATGAAAATAGTGATGTTTACATTTGTATTTGGGAAAATCAAAAATTTTTAATTTTTTCCTCTCTTGACAAAAGATAGCTAGTTTTGTTCAGTCAACTTTTTTTTGTATTTAAAAAAAAAATTAAATGGCCATTTCAGCCCTTGAAAGGACTTTGACCGAACTTCTTATGATCAGTTGAGTTGTGGGTGTTGTGAAATGTTTGAACAAAAATGATCGATAACTGGACCTACATGTTTTTTCTGTGTCAGGTGGGATTCCAGCCAGCACTCTCTAGCGTATGGGCCACACACTCTACGCACTGCGCCACGGCCGCCACTTTTTGTATTTTATAAAACAATATTTTATGGGTAATGCTAATATGTCTTCAAAGTGCTTCGGGATATAAGTTCTTACGGAAAGACCACTTAAACCTGGTTGTTATTTTTTCAAGAACGTAACAATATTTTTGACATAGAATTAAGTCTATCAGCGCGTTTGTCAATTTTGGGGCTCTTTTCACAAATTTTTTCAAGCACATGCTAACCTTTAGCCTTTAATAATCATCGTAAAAAGATAACATGTATGCCAAAAATCAGTTATATCGTCAATGAAACGAATATCTAACTTTGGATTTTGTCACTACTTTAATAAAGTCATAATATAGCAAAATCAAAGATGAAAAATTCACATATTCACATAATGATGCTTCAGTTGCTGCTGACGTTATTATACTTTTTGCTTTAGTTCGTGCCGAAATCACTAGACTCAGCGAAAAAATCCATTTTAAAATCATGAACTCTCATATTGCTCACTTTTAATTTACTCGCTTTTGATTTAAAAATGCGCAATTTTAAAATATAAATAACCCCTTAAAATAAAATTGCCGGCTGTGCGAAGAATCGTCCAAAAAATAATCGCCCAAGCCCAAAAGTGAACAATCACCCAAAAAATTTGGGCATTTGTTCTTAATGCACAATCGCCCAAAAAACTGGTTCCCAAAAAAATTTTCAATCGAATAATCGCCCAAAAATATTGGACCTTTATTCATTATGAATAATTACCCAAAAATGCGATGAACAATCGCCCAAATACAAGAAGATGTAAGTGTATGCATACACGTATAAATATATATTTAATATTTGAAAACAGTAAACATAACAAAAATTTCACCAAAAAAGAAGTCATATAAAGTAAAAATAATATTTTAAAACAGTTAACATAACAAAAATTTCTTCCAAAAAAAGTCATATAAACTAAAACTAAAAAAAGATTTTACAATGCAAACAATGTTGGGCTTTTTTAAGACAATTTAAAAATCTGCATACTATCGGCAACCTCATGACGGCAAACAGTACAGGAATATGTGTTATTAACTTCTGCAATTCACTGCGCTTGCAATTACAAATTGCAGGCAATGCAAATATGAAGGTGTTTGCAAGGCAACAACACAATATTTGGGCAAATATCAACACATAGTATGCAAACATTTGGATCGTGGTCACTGTTCTGAAATTGAGCTTCCTCTATATCTTCTTCCTCATCGATATCGTTTTCAGGAAAGTCCTCGAAAATATCCTCATATGGTTCCATGTCGGTGCAAATATTATTCTTTAATAAACCATACGACCTAAAAAACGCATAGCTATTATATTTCCGTTTTCGAGCATCTCTGAAGACTCAAGTATACACCTATTTCTTTCAATCGCTGAAAACTTTCGCTTCTTTGCCCCAACAGCGCTACCACTTTCTATCAGCATCTTGATATCGCGACTTTTCATAAATTCTTCGTCCTGAAGCACTTTGAAAAATTTATAAAAATTTCCGTTTCTATGAATCATACGTCCTAGGACACCATTGTAGGCTTCAATGTCGGACGTTGTCCTTGTGACCTTATTGAAAACAGAAAAATTACGTGGTCCAACCTGAAATAATGAAAGAAATTGTATAGTAAAAAGTTGTAAATATAAGAGAAGTGGCGTTTGTAAGGGCTTAGGGGACTCCGAATCGATTCGGCGCACCCCTACGCGTACCGGCGCGCTGCGGCGCGCTCCTACACGGTATAACGGCAAATTATTTTATATTATAAAAAACACATACCCTTTTCATCCAAAACTGAACTTGCAACGATGAAATGAACCATGATATAATGATTTACAAGGTAGGAGTGACAGTTCTGTTGGCGATTTGGAGTTGTCAAAAACACATTGAGAAAGAGAAGACGAAGAAGCAGAAAAACAGATGAAAAGAAATGAACTTGTAATAATATTTTTACTACCGAGCAAACAAACATTGCACTATAACAACCGTTAAGTTTTCTTAAAAAAAATCTGTTGCCAACCCGTTAACTCTCTTAAATTGTACAGTGGAGAGCAATTTACGCGAAATGAACAATCGTCCAAAAAATATTTTTGGTCGGATGTTCATTCTTTCAAATTTGGGCGAACATTCCCAAAAATTTTAGGCGTTTTTTTGGGCGATTTTTCATTTCCGAATTTTAGGCGATTATTTTTTGGGCGATTCTTCGCACAGCCAAAATTGCCATCTTTGAAATAAAAACGCATTTTTAAATTAAAGTGGCAGTATACATACTCATAACGCCTTTTAGTTAAGTTTTCAGATTGGCCGAAGGTGCACATATTATTCCAATCTCAGAGCAATTGAAATACAATTTGTGAATAAAATTCCAGTGCCAGTGAGTGACTTCAGTTCTCCACCAAGACTGATCGTTATTCGTTCGTTTGATGTTAAAAAGCCCGGCTGTGAGGTTAATGATTTAAAAGGAGGTGTAGCTGGTGGTTAATTCTGTCTGGCGTACTGAAAGTTAGACAGGAGATTGAGGTGTGACCGGACGTTGTCGCGAAGAATAGTGAAGGCACATTACGTGCAGACCGATTTTCTCACGTATTATTTCGCTATACACCGAACAGAACAGATCTACAATATGAAGTGCCCGGAGATCTGATCGGTGTTGGTACAAAGATTGATCCTACACTCTGTCGTGCAGATCGTTTGGTAGGTCAGATGTCATTTGCCTGACATCTATATTGAGTTGGAAATTTCATATTATTTGCTGAGAAGATTTTTGGGCGTTCGTACGGACGGCGACAAGAATGGTGCACGAGTGGAAAACTGGCCAGAAACGAAATACTTCTGGTGAATATTGGCTCGCTGAATACTGGTGGTCGTATATCGGCAACGAAAGGTTACTTGGCTAAAATTTTGCTAACCCTCTAGCCATACTTGCCAGTCCGAAGACAGTAACAGTTCGAAAAACTCAATACACTCTCATTTTTCACTAATACACTCACACCTTAACATCACTGGTAGTCCACTGGCAACAACTTTTAAGGGCTGATTACCCAAGCGTAAGGTAGCGTAGCGCTATGTTGCCAACTGTCACGTAAAAATCTGTTCAATGAGAAATGTGTACAAGTCGTTACCGAAATCGTAACGCACCGGGACGTAGCGCAGAAGTCTGTAGAAAATAGATTCCTACGCCACGTAACGTTTTTTGACAATTCGACAACTTTAAGACAAGCGAACAATTTAGTTTAACTTCAAAATTGTGAAATTTAATATTATATAAAAAGTAAACAGTCTTTAATTGACTAGAAGAAGTTAGATAATGCTTGTAGAAAAAAGCGGGTGCCTTTATAACAAATTTTCTATGGGCTACAAATCGGCGCCTTCAAAACGTTGCACTACGATTTCAATATTCGTTCATCCTCGAGAAACGTCCCGCTATGCTACTTCCCGCTACGAAAACACACGTTACGATTGGCTAATTAAGCCTTTACTGAGACAGTGAATTTTGACAACCGCAGCCAGTGCGAAATCGAAGTAAGGAAAACAGTGTTGTGTTTTCTTCCTAAAACATTCGAACTTTAAATATGCACTTTTCTTTCATGTCTTGTAGTGAAATATATGCAATTATTTTAATTTCCCTTATTTTACACATAAAATATTATATGAATACGTTGCATTTCATTTTGAAAAATATCGATAAACACATTTTTCAACATGATTAGTTCTCCATTTTTATCCCAATTGAGTTTGGTACTGTGTTGGCATATAACGCATCACTGAATAAAAGCAATCGGAGTAAAAAAGTGGTCGAACCTTTGGCTTTGACGACATTTTGCACGTCAACATACGTGTGGCTGCAGCGTAACAACGCCAGTGTGCACAGAGAAGGGAGAAAAATTGCATTGAGTCGCCCTGTGGAAAACCATTGGCATTTAATTGGTTGAGGATAAATAATTGTAGGTAAAACAATTCAACCCGTCTTAAATATATATAAACTTTATGTTAATACTTTTTAAGTTCATAAAATATAATTTGAATATTTTTAAAAAAATGGGATCTTAAATTTCTTTTGCATTTTTATTATGTGTATTACGGGTAAGCTTTAAAAGCTAAATTTATGTTTTTCTAGTAAAAATAAAACATTTTTAAAAATACAAATGTTCTTTTTATATGAAAAATTGTGTATTTTAAGATAAAAATTTATATTTATATATTCAAAAATTTTTAACTTTAAAAGAATTTTTTTTCTTACTTTAGTTTTGAAAATAAAATAATTTTATTCTAAAAATTACCGATTTTAGAATAAAAACGAAATGCATGTTAAAAATACCATTCTTATTTAAAAATTTTCAACTTTACTGTACTTTTGTCACTGTTCAATTTTAATTTAACGTTGTTATTTTTAGTTTTTTTAGTTTTAAAATAAAATTTTTGTGGAGTTTAAGTACCTTAAAAGTAATTTTGATGAAGAAACGTAGTACTTTTTACAATAACATAATGGAAAAATCTTTGCATGAAACCCTTATTCTTAACAAGTGAATTAATGAAGTAAACAGAGAAAAAAGCGAACAAGAAAGTGTGTTTTTGAAACAATATTAGGTTGTAATACTTATAATTTAAAATTTAAATGTATTCATAATTCTCAAACTTTTTTTTCAGATAGGATAGTAAGCCGCCATAGGCTTACGCAAGAGTTGAAGTGAAGTTGCTAGTTTCTTTGTTGGAAGCAAAGTGCGACCTGTGGGGTGTGCGCGATACCAGCTACCAGAATATAATCGAGAAGAAGAGTGTGCTCAATTCAATTCAATTTTAACATTTATATGCATATTTACATAGTACCTGAGTTTTTTCGAATATCCAAATGAGATTTAGATAACGATATGCAGTGGCGAAATCAATTTCACAGCTAGATGGCGTTGTGAAGATAGGCAAATCGTAATAAAAATTCGGTTTGCATTACGATGTTTAATTCTTTTTTTACTGTTAATCGATGTCTAAATGCCATTTGGATGTTGGAATAAACGTAGGTACTATGAAAATAAGCGTAAATATTTTTTAATGTTGATTTTTAAGAGTCTAGAAAAGACTTAAAACTTTTTTATAAATTGAAAGAAACCATTAAAGAGTGAAAAATATTACAATGCATTGAAGAAAAATTTGTGTTTTACTTTTGTTGCTTACTGTATACATTTTAAAAATACTTTAAAATTAGTGTTAAGTTTGTTTTTTCGTCATTGAAGGCTGTTTGTTATTATTAAATTATATTTTAATTTAATTAATTAAACATAATAAATGCGTTAATAACGAAATAACAATTTCAAGAACAAGGGAACATTCAAGAAATTACAAATAAGCAATAATAGTACGAAATAAAGTGGAGGAGAAAAAGTATTTGGGCTATTCATAGTTAAAGTACGCAGGCGTGCTTAATTTACGATTTGTTATTTTTAAGCCAAGTTACGTAAATTTCCTTTTCTTTGTTTTTGTTTTGCATGCAAACGCAAATACGCAAACACGCGTAGATAAAAGTAGCCCTTGGACGTGTCTTTTGTGTCTCGTATTTGTATGCCCTATCTACAGCATATATAACAGGGTTGCAAAATCATTGAATACGGCAAACATATACTGAGGTGCTCACAGTTGCAAAAATAATAAATGCTGTAAATACGCTTTGTTAATTTACGTTTAAGCTGTGAATAGCCCAATTGTATTTCAAAGAAATGTCAAACGCCCATTGGCGTGATGGTTGAGCTACCAACAATCAAAATTAAAAAGAGCGTAAGAAAGTGGCAGCCGTGGCGTAGTGGGTAGAGTGTGTGACTCTTACGCCAGAGAACCCAGGTTCGAATCCTCTATCCGACACAGAAAGTTTTTTTTTAATAGAACTAATTTTTCTGTTCGGCCGTCACCTCTCTGCAGACAATGGCAAACCTCAGAGAGTAAAAACTGCCATGAAAAGCTTCTTGAGAACATAAGCCGTTCGGAGTCGGAGTAAAACATGTAGGTCCAGTTCTCGATCATTTGTGTGCAAACATTTCACATCACACACAACACAGTTGATCATAAGAAACTCGGTCAAAATCCTTTCAAGGGCTGAAATGGCCAATTCGTTTTTTTTTTTAAGAAAAGTTAATTGATTGCCAATCAAACAATCTCGTGTGAGTCAGCCATAAGCATGATACAAGAACCCAGGTAGAAGTGACAGTTCCTTGGCAAAACTTGCCAAAAAAATGCCAAGAAAGAGAGAGTTCAATATTAGCTGTGTTTAATACACATTGGCTGCATTCCGCGGAAAATTTTAAAGTAGCTGTTGCACGACTTTTGGGCTGAATTGTATGTAGCATAAAGCGCTTACACAACAGGTTCTCTGAGCGGTTACCATTTTAGCGAGCGTAAATATTTTATGCTACTTCGCTACTTGGAGCTCTTTCGGATAGAATGCAGTCGTTGTCGAGTATAGTTCAATCTGAGAGAGTAAAATTCAATTTGAGAACAGTGTCAAAAGTGCGGAAAAGACTTCTGCTAGTTTTAAGCAAAAAAATGGCTGATTGCCTTTCAAACATAAACAGCGCAAATTGTAGCTTTTAACAAATTTTTTTAATATAATATAAAAATTTTATAATTTTTATAATATTTTTTTTTGCTATTTATTTATGTTTATTTAATTTGTTTAAATGAATTGATATTTTACAATTAATAAATTTATTTTTTATCTCTCAACATAAGCAAATAACAAATGACAAATTGACATTTGCTTGTTAATCTTTATGCTTTTTCTTATTGGTGCTTGTTCTTATAAAGCTGGAAAACATTTCTCCAGCATACTTCAAGCAACTTTCGAACTCGAGTGCAGGGTTGCTATTATTGACGATTTATCGACATTTAGACATTTTTGGCTTCAATTATGACCTGAGTTTTTTTTTAATTTTTTGCCAAAAATTACGTTTTTTTGGTAAACTCGCTTTTCCTTTATTATTTTAAATTTGAGATTTAAGTTCAGATTCAAATTTGATTTGGGTACTTGGAGCAGCTATATTTGGATGTTGAGGTAAAATTTAAGTTAGAGCAATTATGAAATTCGATAAATCCAATAAAGATACTAACATTTAAAAATATTTGTTGATTTGCTCAAAGTATTTCCCAATCTGCTTTTAGAAAACGAAATATTGATTCTGAGTTCCGGGAAGTCTTAAATTTAGAGTTTGCTTATCTTTTCAGTGATTCAGTAGAAAAAGTAGAAATTGAATATTACTGGAAAATAGTTTATTCAATAAGAAGAGGAGACTAATCGTTGGCATTTTCTTTTATGGGAAAATTAATTTTTAAAATTTAAACCTGACCTAATTTGTCAACAAACGTTGATCGCTTTTTTCAAATAAACTTAAATAAAACAAATTTCAAAGGCATTTTGAGCACAAAAACGTTGCTTTGAGAGGGAAGAATTCGTCTTGTTATAATTTGGGCATAAAGAAAGAATTAACAAAAAATACAATAATACAATACAATACAAATTTAATTGAATCTTATAATTTTTTATTCTTGCTAATATATGTATTTAATTTGATATTAATAACATGAGTAAATTTTTAAAGGTGTTATTCAATTTTTCATTTAAACCTATATGTATAAATACTCTTATAAATAAAGAAAAATTTATTGTATGTAGTACTGATTTCTATTGAATGACGATTTTGACGATTTTTATGGTGTGAAAATTACTCTTTTTTCATATCAAGCCTGCTCGAGAGAATGATTTTATGCTTGTTCTCTTATCTCTTTTGAGTTAGATAAAATACGGAAAAACGTTTTAGCAGCTTGTAAGTTACTACAATCGAGTACCTAAGCTAGCGTCCCCACGTGCAAGTGCATGTTCGAAAAACTCAATACATCCAAACAGTTTTACTTACACACTCAAATTTTCGGACTTGCAGCCTACTTGCAAGACAATTTTCTAGGAAGTGATTTTTTTGACTTGCTGCAAGTAAATGTCAGAAAAGGGGAAAAAAGTGATGTCTTTGTTGTGCTTTTGTGGATTTTTCCGGAATATGTAACATTAGTTACATATTATCCACGTTTTCGAACTTCTTCATTTCAAGCAATACTGCAATTGCAGGGAGAACCTTCGCATTCGATATTTTTAAGTGATAAATTAGTGAAAACATAAAAATTGTTGAAAATGTTAAAGTGCAGCAATAGAACAACCTTAGCAGCAGTAGTATTAATGGTGACCGCTCAGGGAACATATTGTGTGAGCGCTTTATGCTACATACCATTCAGCCCGAAAGTTGTTCAACAGCTACGTAGCAAATTTTCCGCTGAATACAGCCAATGTTTGTATGTTCATTTTCTTCACTCTTAGCTGTGTTGCATGAACAACTGTTTTTAACAACTTATGGTATGCCTGTAGAAGAGAAAATCCGCACTTATCAATAGGCGTGTTTCCGTACTCACACTCTGTAACTTGTGGGACACTATTTTCTGTTTCCGTACTTTTTGTGCTTAAAACGGGGGAAGAAGAACAAGCATAAAACCCGTCTCTCGAGCACACATAGTGCACAGACGGTGCTAGAACTCAAGACTCCGAGTAAAGTAAGAACAAGCATCAAGAAGAACACGCTTTAACTTCACAAACAAATTGACGATAATTTTAATTCGCACAATTTACGTTTGACATATCTGCAGTCAAAATCAGCTGTTTTGTGCTTGAAACTTACTAGAAGCTGTTTCCGTACTTTTTCAACTATTCTCACATTTCATTTTTACTCTCTCAGATTGAACTTACACAAATCTTACACAGTGTAGAGTACGGAAACACACCTAATGCTACCTAGGTAGAGTCGCCAGATGAAATTACCACCAATATTCTCTTTTTCTCACACTTAATTCTCATAAATTACCACACTCGCAAAATACCTCAAAATATCACAAAACTTTCACAAAATACTCTTGAATGCAGCGCAGTAATGAAATAATCAAATGATAACAATTGAAAAGAAATAGAATTTATTTAACTGAGTAAGTATATTTTTCAAAGTGATAACTGTGATCGCAATATCCAACAAATACCACAATACCTCAAATTACCAGAAAATACCTCAAGATACCACAATACCTCAAATTACCACAATTTCCCTCAAAATCACTCATATTACCAAAATATACTAGAATGCAGTGATTAACATAAAACTAATTTGATTCTGACAGCATCTTGATATAATTACCAAGATTACACCATATAAAAAAAAAAAATATTAATTTTAAAAATTATGCAGTTCTTTATTTATTAAAAGCATAATAAGCCTATAAGCATAAGCATAAGCATAATAAGCCTAAAATATTAATTAAATAAAAATAAATTCACAATGAATTAGTTAAAATTGATATGTACAGAACTTATTTAAATTAATTTTTATGCACTTCGCTAGAATAGTGTCAATTCGTTCCACATTAGCTGAAGCATGAGGAAGGCAAGATATTTGAGGTGATTTGAGGTATTTTGTGGTAATTTCTGGTAGTTTGAGGTATTTTGTGGTATTTTGAGGTAATTTTTCCCCACGCGTGGTAAATATCACACATGTGATATTTTTTCTCCATGCGAGAGATTTTTACCACAATATACCATGGGAATTACCAAATACCACAATAATTGAAAAATACAATAAGTACTATTTATAGTGCTTTTCTGGCAGCTTTGTATCTGGGTTCTTATATCATGGGCCATAAGGGCCATTCACCATATCAAATTTTTCATCCAGCAAGTGATCAAGCAATTTGACAAACAGAAATATAGATGGAATTTGACAACAATTTGACGCATCAAATTGTTGGTCAAATCGTTTGACGGAAATCAAAAATTTTTGATTTTTCGGTTGTTCGGTTGTGTGTGAACACTCGGAAAATTTTCTAGTGCGATTTCGTCACTTGAAAAAGATTTTAACGTGAACACATCAATTTAAAATGCACAATGAAGAGGATTTTTGTAATGATTTTATTTAAATTTATGGACAACATTCAGAACTGTGGCAGATTAAATCGGAACTTTATAAAAAAAGAATTTTAAAAATTAAGCATATGGAGTGCTGCTGATGCTTTCACTTCGGCTTGCAAGACAATAATGAAATTTGACGAAAAATTTTTTAATATGAACACTTGCATTGTCAAACTGTTTGATGAACGATTTGATGAAGAATTTGATAATGTGAAGGCTCCTATAAGCAAACTCGAAAATTTATTGCCACCTTATTTTATTCATGCCTATACTGATTTTTTTGAAAGTTTGGCAAGACTATTTTTATTTGCAAAATATTTTATTCGTTTGGATAATTATAAATGCAAGTTTTTGTGAATATGACTGAAATTTAATTACAGAAGGAATTCGGTAATTAACAAATCAAAATTGTTAAATTTATTAAAGCACTGAATTTAAGAACAAAAGGACGTTATTGTTGGTAAATCTCTCAGCCCTGCAGGTTTGATAAAATTTAACTACGTTTTAATGTATACACATACAACAGTATATATTTACGAATGTTGAATGCAGACGTAAGACTGTCGATTTTATAGAATCAATTAATAAAAACGTTTGCTATCCGGTATAGCAAACGGAAATCTTACCCAAAATGAAACCGTCCAAGAATCGGTCATCACGCTTGTCCAGTTTGGCGGAGGACATTGGAATCATACCAGAGGATGCACCTTTCCGAGGAAGACTACATATGCTGTTTGCACAGATCGAAAAGGAGTTTGAGTTGCTATATTTGGAAAACTTGAGTCGTGAGTAATTTACTATCTGAACATTAAATTTTAGTGCAGGAAAAATTAGAACATTGAATTTTAGTGCAGGAAAAACTTGAAAGCTGTGCCAATAAAGACTCACTTACTTCTTATGAACGATCTGCAGGGACTACAAGTGGGGGCACCAGTGCTGCAGCGGCTGTCATCAGTTCAGCAGTGAGTCACGATGATGGGGACTCCATTGCTGTAAGCAACAAAGGACTCAAGGCGAAGCTCACATCTAGCAGTGGAAGTAAAGTTAAAGCCAGTCATAAAATTAAAGCGCAGACAAGCAGAATCGTATCCAGCTTCAAAGCGCAATCTGTAGTCAGCACAGTGGTGCGTGAGTTTTGTGGACATAAGGATGGCGTTTGGCAAGTTGCAGCTAAAGTGGGACAGCCTATAATCGGCACTGCTTCCGCTGATCACACTGCCTGCATCTGGGGCATTGACAGTGGGCGTTGTTTACTGCAGTACCAGGGTCATGCAGGTTCTGTAAACTCCATTAAATTTCACCAGCACCGAGACTTGGTTCTCACAGGAAGCGGAGATGGCACAGCTCATATTTGGCAAGCTGCAGTTAATTGGGATGTCTCTAAGTAAGTTGAAGTAGCTGAACATTAACTGCTTGAATGAATTGAGACCATTGATTTCATAACAAAAAATCGATTTCTTAAATTCAGAAAGGGTCACTCATCGGAGGAAGAGCTCGACGATAGTGAGGAACAAGTTGAAGATCGAGATCGTGTTGATACACTACGTACGCCTATTTGCGAATTTATGGGGCCTAGTGGTCATTCCTCTGTTGTTGTGGCAGCTGATTGGCTTCCTAACATGGATCAGATAATAACTGGCAGTTGGGATCGTACAGCCATACTTTGGGATGTTGAGACACGGGAACCGTTGCAACCCCTGACGGGTCATGATCACGAGCTGACACATGTATCGGCTCATCCCACCCAGCGGCTTGTTGTGACAGCATCACGCGATTCAACATTCCGTTTATGGGATTTCAGAGATGCCATACCTGCAGTGTCAGTATTTCAGGGTCATACCGAGTCAGTATTGGAATTAGAAACTTTAATTGAAGTTGTAGATTTTAACATAACTCACACATTTCTACAGAAGTGTCACATCAACAGTATTTTCGCGAGATGATAAAGTCGTGTCCGGATCAGATGATCGCACTGTTAAAGTTTGGGAGTTGCGCAACATGCGCTCAGCACTAGCGACCATACGAACAGACTCCTCTGTAAATCGCTTAGCCATTTCATCTGGTGGTATCATTGCCATCCCTCATGACAATCGACAAATTCGTTTATTTGATTTAAATGGACAAAGAGTAGCACGTTTGCCACGCACCAGCCGACAGGTAAAGTGGTTTATTTTGAATATTTTTAAAAACAGTAATTTAAAAAAAAAAAAATCTAACTAACAGAGGGAAGAATTTAGAATGTATGATATTCTATTTTTATCGCTGAAATTCCATTCGCTTTTATCAATGTAGAAAATTCCACTTTTTAGTGTTTTTGCAGTTAGCTTACAAAATACCAAAATATTTGTTTTTAATGAAAATAAGAATGCTTTTTAATAATGCTGGTTTTATAGCAATAGGGCTTTTTGTAGTCACTGTAGAAAACCCGACAATGTAGAATATTGAAATTTTTTAAATGCACTTAACTTACAAAATATCCGAATGCAGGATATATCTATACAAGGTAGTATTACTTGTACAAAAACAACTTTCGACGCACTGTTATGTGACAAAGTCAGCTGGTGAAGTTTGTTTACATTTTTGATTTCTTGTATTAGTTGAAATTAAAAGATTTACCGCATGTTTATGTAATCCAAAATGAGCACTCTCGTTCGTGAAAGAAGCGAACAACAACACTTTTCTATATGAAAAATTGTATTGCTTATTGTGTCCCACACGAATGAGATTGCTAATTTCGGAATACATAAACATGCAGTTAAACAAAGCAATTGTGAAAGCAATCCGAATAAAAGGGATTAATAAAAATTTTGCGTCCACACAGAAGTTGCTTAATCTTGGTGTTGTTATTGTCACCAAAGATGTTTCTGTGTGAATACAATTTGCTCAGGCGTTTATGAAAGTGTTGCTGGCAAAAGAGCCACCAAGATATATCTTGAGAGTCACTCTGGTGACAGTTTTGGGCGCCTCAAACAAAGGGTGTGCTCTTCGGAAGCTAATGTGGACAGTGCTTTGCCGACTTTTCGATCCTGCCAACAATGTCCATAGAATCAGCACACACAACAGGTTGCTCTCCCAGAGATCAATTTGGCAAATATCACTCCATCGCTGATTCTTATTTATTTAAAATTTAATTTAAAAATCAAATTAAATTACGAACTGACTGAAATAAAAACCGGCTGACTGATTTGACATCAAACAGTGCAGCGGGTCAGGAAGAAGACGACACAGCTGTTAACAGTACCTTGTATAGATATATATTGATCCGAACATTTATTAATAATGACAAAAGTTCAGTTTTTTTATCGATATTTATTTTATTTCAATCAGGGCTTTTTAATATCAGTTTTAGTGGTGCAAAAGTGCAATTAGGGCTTTCGCAAATACATTTAGACTATTCACAGTTTAAACATATATTAACAAAGCGTATTTATAGCATTTGTTATATTTGAAACTGTGAGCACCTCAGTATTTGCTTGCCGTCATTCAAATCATTGAATGATTTTGCAACGCTGTTATATATGCTGTAGACAGGGCATAAAAATACGAGACACGAAAAACACGTCCAAGGGTTACTTTTATTTACGCGTGTTTGCATTTGCATGCAAAACAACAACATAGAAAAATACGCTTACGTAACTTGGCGAAAAAAAAAAAAACGAAATGGCCATTTCAGCCCTTGAATTGACTTTGACTGAGCTTCTTATGATCAATTGTGTTGTGTGTGTTGTAAATTTTGAACACAAATGATCAAGAACTGGACCGACTCCGAACGGCTTATGTTCTCAAGAAGCTTTTCATGGCAGTTTTTACTCTCTGAGGATTGCCATTGTCTGCAGAGAGGTGACGGCCGAACAGAAATATTAATTCAATTGAAAAAATTTCTGTGTCAGATGGAGGATTCGAACCTGGGTTCTTTGGCGTATGAGACACACACTCTAACCACTACGCCACGGCCGCCACATAGGGACTTTTGACATAAAGAAAATGGTGAATGCATTTAAGGCTTTTTAGTATCATCTAATAAAATTGGTATTTTTAGAGTTACAGCTGCAATTATTTGGGTGAAGGTGTGTTTGAGGTTGGTCTTCAAGAATATATGAAAAAGTGGATTTCGAAAAAAATGTCAATTAGGGTCATTGTAATATGCGGCAATATTGTTAATTAGGGCCGTAAGTGCGCGAAGATATACAGCATTCACAGATAAAAGTTTTTAACACTCAAAAACTCAATTCACTAAATTCTAAAATCACTTTTATGCAGTCCAATAGGTTTTATCTGCAGGCATTTTAATTTCGAAATACACTCTTTTACTTTGATATTTTTATACTTTGCATCCCATTAAGCATATAAATAAACAATTGAACATTTCAAGCCTTGAAAGAAATTTCACCAAGTTATTCATGATCAATTTAGTTATTCATGTCATATATATATATATATATATAAAATATATATATATATATATATATATATATATAAATATGTAAAGTTATATTACAAAGTTACACCAAGTTATTCATGATCAATTTAGTTATTCATGTCATGTCATGTCATATATATATATATATATATATATATATAAAATATATATATATATATATATATATATATAAAATATATTCAAAAATATATATATTCAAAAATAAATATATTAAAATATATATATATATATATATATATATATATAAATATGTAAATGATCGAGAACTGAGTCTACAAGTATTTTGCCAACTCCGAAATGCTAATGTTCATGTTTCCAAGAAGCTTTACATGACATTGTTTACACTCTGAGATTTGACATTGCCTGCAGAGAGGTGGCAGACGATCAAAAAAGTATTTGATTAAAAAAATTTTCTATATGATATGAACCATAGCTGTTAAATTACGATTACGATTAGTATTCAGTTAGATTATATTTTAAAAAGTATTGGAATAAATATATAATCCTTTAGGGAGAAGTTTCTGATAAGTTATTGATTACGATTACAAATAATCAAATTATAATCACGATTACTTAAAATTACGAAAGTAGTCAAAAAAGATCAAAAATAATAAAAAAATAATGCGATTACTTTTAGAGATTCTTTTTGATTATTTTAAGAATTTAAACCTAAAGTACCAAAAGTAAAGAAAGGTTGAATACTATTTTCTTTTGCCGGCATATAAAACAGTCCAAGACGGCAATCATTGTCTGATTTTTCTTTTTAAAAATTTTTCTTTGAAAGGCAAATAGTAATTTGGAGTAAAAAAGGTTTCATTTTTGTTTTGTTTACGTTGTACTGCATATTTTTCTCATTCTTGCGTTTTGACAATCCCTGTTTAAAAATACATATTAAATGAATATCTATGTTCGTTTATCAAAAAAATTTCACAAAATTTTTTGTATTTTAGACTTAAATTCTTAAAATAATCAAAAATAATCTTTAAAAGTAGCCGGACTATTTTTTTTTTTTTTTACTTTTGATTCTTTTTGATTATTTTCTTAATCTGAAGTAACCTTTATTATTATTTGATTATTTGTAATCGTAATTATTTGATTTCTGATCCAAGCATAAAAGAATTCTACTTAATCAAATATTTCACCTATTTAAAAAATTAATGTAACTACTAATGATTACGATTATTTCACAGCTTTGATATGAACCAGGGATCTCCTCGTCAGTAAAATTGACATAGAACGGTTAGAGCTTGCTAACGCGTTATCTAGCGTATAAATAATATATACACTTTTACATTTTTTGGTGTAAAAAAAATATATAAAATAACCTCTAGTTTTTGTGTTTTAACTACACTACTTCTAAAACGGAGATCGAAGAATAAACAATAGTTTCTTTTTAAAACGAAAGTGAATGTTGTAAATAAGACCTAGAAAAAAGAGAAAGCAAACAATGGTCTGAATAATAAAATCTGCAATTTAAATGCATGTAATTTTAGCATCATCGAAACTTTTCAATTTCGATAAATATTAACTGTTTTAATCGTAATAATAAAAAATAGTATCGATCGTTTGGGTTTGTTATACTTTTGTTATAATGAATAAGAAATTAACACTTCTTAGTTAAGCACTTCCTTTCCCTTTTATATTAATCCAGTTCTAATTTTTAATGAGAAGGCTTGAATAAAACCTTTAAATAAAAAATGTGACCTAATTGTTGTCGAAATATTGACTTTCCTGCTATAAAACAGCCTTATGTATCTCGAAAGTTGGAAACAGTTAAGTGCGTTCGAGAAACGATAAATAATGCAATCCATTCATCGAAGCATTTATTTTTGAAGGAACTAGATTGTATATTTTTCATCAAGTTGTGCCAGTATAAACACAACATTGTGTCGGTATAAATACTTACTTATGTGGCGCTTACAACCGTAAGCCGGTTTTGGCCTGGCGTAAGAATTTGCGCCAGCCATTTCTATTTTGCGCTTACTGGCGCCAGTTGGAAGCTCCAAGTTTCCTCAGGTTGTCCTGTACTTGGTCCTTCCAACGGAGATGCGGTCGCCCTCTTCTGCGTTGACCGCCGTTGGGTACCGAATCGAATATTTTCTTCTCTGGAGCGTCTTCCATCCGCTCAACAAGACCTAGCCAGCGAAGCCGCTCGATTTTTATGCTCTTTACTATGTCTATGTCGGCGTATAGCTCATACAGATCATCGTTCCATCGTATTCGGTACTCGCCATTGACACAGATGGTTCAAAGATCTTACGAAGTATCTTTCTTGAAAGCTCCCAAAGTTTTTTCAGCAGAGCTCCTCAACGTTTTTGCTGCACATAACAGGACGGACATGATTATTGACTTACAGATCGTGACTTTTGGTCACGAGAGAGGGCTCCGATTGCCTACTGAGTGCAAACTAACACCTGTTGGCTTTCCTTCGTTTTATCTCACTACGGATATCGTTGGTGGAGTTTATGCTGGATCCCAGGTAGACAAAATCCTTCACAAAAGGAGGTGCTGTCAACAGTGACGTGGGTGCTAATGATATTGATATCATAAGCATACGCTAGCAGCATAACACTCTTTGTTTTTAATTCAAATTCTTTTATTATTAAAAAAGTATAAAATGAGATTACATTAGATATATGGCAATCGACTTATTCTATCGAACGACGCTAAAACAACGCTCATTACATTTTTCAAATTCTAGAATTCGGAATTCTCGTTAAGTCTGTAGGATACTTAATTAAATTGATCATTGAAAATTATAACTAGAGCAGTTCAAATAGCACGAATGCATGGATTCAATTGGTGTGAGTGAGTACGCATATGGTACGAATTGGAGAAAAATTTGTAGGACGGAGTGTATTTTCTTTGCATTTTTTTTGCTGTTTCTTTCAATTCGTTCTTCGTTAAGTTTCCATCAAATATTTACTGTGCTGTTAATAATTAATTTGACATTTTTAGAGTAAACAAAACTATTTAATATAAATGTATGCTGAACTGGAAGTGATGTGTGTAGCTAATATTAATTTATTTAATGCAGCTGCTCTTAAAAACACCAGTTGCGGGATTCCCAAACGCGTTGACGACGATTGTCGCAGTAGTTCACTAGCGAAATATGTCATTTACTATGAAACTGTGCATGCACAATGGCCGATAACGACAACTATTATTATCGTTAACTTTTTGAGAATCCTGCTACAGATATAAAAAAGTAACAACGTTTATCCTTTTCTTACAAAATATGTCTGTCCTGCCCACGCGCCACTTGTTTTTAGATTTTAAAATTGGACAAAAAAAATTAAGTATCATACGGGCATTACGCTGCAGCCACACGTGATAGAACTTGCATGCCATTGAAGAATACGTATTAACTTCGAAAGAATCTACAAATTACGCTGCGGCCACACGTGATAGTAAATGTTCATTTGCAAAATGTCGTCAAAGCAAAGATTCGACCACTTTATTATTTCGTTTGTTTTTATTCAGTGATACTTTATATGCGAACACAGCACCAAACTTAAATGTGGAACTAATTATGTTGTAAAATCTGTTAACCAATTGGGCTATTCACAGTTTAAGTACGCAGGTCTGTTTAATTCACGATTTGTTATTTTTACGCCAACTTATGTAAGCATATTTTTCTTTGTTGTTGTTTTGCATTCAAACGCAAACACGCGTAAATAAAAGTGGTCTTGGACATGTTTTTTGTGTCTCGTATTTCTATGCCCTATCTACAGCATATCGCTGCCTTAATATAGAAAGGCCCTAACTCAATAGAAGGAAAAAACTTTGTAATAAATAAAGTTCTTTAGTTCCGAATTTTTTGCAAACGTTTTTTTTATTAAAAACTATAAGTGATGTAATGATGTTACAATTTTTTTACTGCAGAAATTGCGGAACTTCGTTTTTTATTAAGTTCTTTTTTCTTCTATAATGTAAAAAAAAAAACTTGAGTTAGGGCCTTTCAATATTAAGGTAACGATATATAACAGGGTTGCAATAATCATTGAATACGGCAAACACATACTGAGGTGCTCACAGTTTCAAAAATAACAAATGCTATAAATACGCTTTGTTAATTTACGTTTAAAATGTGAATAGCCCAAATATTTTTCAAATTGAAATGCAACTTATTCATATGATATTTTATGTGTCAAATAAGGTCAATTAAAATAATTGCATATATTTCACTACAAGGCATGATAGAAAAATACATATTTAAAGTTCGAATGTTTTAGGGAGAAAACACAACATTGTTTTCCTTACTTCGATTTCACACTGGCTGCGGTTGTCAAAATTCACTGTCTCAGTAAAAGTTGTTGCCAGTGATGTCAAGGTGTGAGTGTAATAAGTTTTTCCAACTGTTACTGTCCTCGAACTGGCACGTGTGGCTAGGGGGTTAGAGTAGCGAGTCTCGATAGTATTGATAAAGGGTCCGCCATCTAACGTTTTTTTTTCAACTAGTGCTTATTTCGTGAATGGTAACACTCAGCACATGTCTGATTTGACAGATAATTAGTTTTATCATTCCGCTGAACGAATATGGTTGTGTATACGCTTGAACAACGCTGGGAAATATTGCCTACGATCGACTAACAGAAGATGCCGATTTTGCCAAAAAAATCATCTGTTCAGATGAAGCTTATTTTGATCTTGGCGGGTATATTAACAAGCAAAATTGTCGCATTTGGGTGTTTGGTGAGAATGTTTGGTCCAGAGGCATAATTGGGCCTTTTTTCTTCGAAAATGATCAAGGAGTGGCCGTTACAGTCAATGGCCATCGTTATCGGGCCATGTTGAACGAATTTTTGTTCACAAAAATTGAAGAGGAGGATATTTGCAGCATTTGGTTTCAACAGGACGGCGCTACGTGCCACACAGCCGAAGCTACACTCGATGCTTTGCGCCCTGTTTTTGAAGATCGCATTATCAGCCGCAGAGCTGATGTCGTTTGGCCACCTCGGAGCTGCGATTTGACACCGTTGCACTATTATTTGTGGGGTGCCCTCAAAGATAAGTGTTACGCCGACAAGCCAGAGACAATTGACGCTTTAAAGGACAATATTCGTGAAGCCATTGGTAAAATACAGCTGCACACAATCGATAATGCGCTTAAAAATTGGATCGATCGTGTAGGCTACTGCATGGCCAGCCGAGGCAGCCATTTGAATGAAATTATTTTCCATTATTAACCGGAAGGATTGTACATTCAAATAAAAAAAGAAATTTGAGAAAATATTCACTAGTTTTTTTTTTGCATTTTCAAAAAAAAAAAAGTTATTTGGCGGACCCTTTACATACTTTTACATAGTCTCCAGATATCTTCCTCACCGCAAGTTTGAGGTCTTTCGCGGCATTGCATTTTTCTACCTTATCGACGAAAATTTTTGGACCAAAATGTCAGGGATAAATCCTCAATAGTTATAGTTTAATAATACTTTAATAATGTAAAAAAACTTATCTCAAATAAAACAGCTTCAAAAATAAAGTTTTAAAATTGTGTCTTTTTTCTCCGAAAAACTCCCGGAGCCCCTTAAGCAATTCACTCTTATTCATTTTTATTTGAATTTTTTTAAATATTTGGAAAAAACTACGGGATCTTCGAAATTATGTTTGTGCATCGTTATGTAATGTCTTTTAATATTATGAAGCACTTATGAAGGCATGTTGATTCATTATTTTTTGAATCGTATGACACATTTATTTTTGTGTATATACACAACTCTACCCATTTTAAATTTGCAAAATCACTTTAAACTTTGTAAAATCGCACACAATAATAAGGTTCTGAACTTCTTTCTAGACATAAATTAATTAATAAGTACGGTTACAAAACGAATAAAGCTAATAAGATAACAGAGCAAAAAAAAAACAAAGCAAAACAAAAATTCTACTGAATTGAGTTTGTCATTGTCAAAACTCGCGAGCGAAAAACATTAAATGAATGCAATACAGAGAGCGCTCTTCAACTCAGTTTTTTTTGAAGAGCGCAATCTATGAACGAAAAATATTAAAGAAGTAACACGAAAGTAAAGAGCTCATGTTTCTTTTCTTCACGAATGAGGAAAGCAAAGTGAACCGTTTGTGAATTGAACAGTATTGATGAGGAAGAGTGTCATTTTTCTCTTCACTTGAGAGTTTTTTTGAACCCTGGTTCAGCCTCCAATTTTGTGCTGCATATAGTAGGAAGGGCATGATAAGTGACTTATAGAGCTTGACTTTTGTTCGTCGAGAGAAGGCTCTGCTCTAAATTGTTTACTGAGACCAAAGTTTAATCTGTTGGCAAGAGCTATCCTTCATTTGACCACAATACTGATATCGTTGGTAGAGTTTACGCTGGATCCCAGGTAGACAAATCTTTCACAACCTGGATGGCAACATGACCTTTTTCAGCCTTATGCTTAATTTTCCGCATTTTGGAAATGTGTGCATGAAAAAATGTCAAGGATTCAACCAAATCCCAGGACTTGATGGCAATTCCGGTATCACGAAAACCTCGGAATTTTAAATCCCAGGACTGTCGGTATTGGAAAAAATTCAGGACCCGGGATTGGATTCCCTGAAAATAACATTTTATCATTTGGTTTAATAAATTATTAAGATTTAAAAAAATATAATTAAAAAATACACCGAATTCAACACTAGTTATGCTCGAAATGATTTATAAAATTACTCAATAATCCGCTCATTTCTTTCATATAATGCGATTTAATCAACTCTTGATTGCAGGGTCATCGTCGCATGGTGTCTTCTGTAGCTTGGGCTGAGGATCCTTTGCACAATTGCGATCTTTTTTCTTGTGGATTCGATCGACGTGTATTTGGCTGGTCCGTTCTATTACCAAAGGAAAATTGAAAATTTGTCATTTAGGCTTAATAACACTAAACCCTTGAAACAGCGATTTAAGTTTAATTATATAAATTTCTTTGAGTAATACTGCACGATATTTATTTTATTATAATATTTGTTATTCGTATTCTAAAAAATACAAATAACTTTTAACTCTGTTGCAGAAAAAATTCTCTGTTTATTGTTGAATAAGAAATTAATATAAAAATACATATGCATAATCATAGATACAAATATAAATAATTGTAATTATATTTAATCTACAAGTCAAAACATAAAAAAATAATTTTATTTAAAAGAACGGCAATGATGACATACATATTATTTAATGAGAAGTCAATTCCGCAATATTAGATCAAGTAATTGATATTACTTTTATTTTTAAAAAATATAAACCAAAACTCAGGTGTGTCAAAAAAGTTGTTTCGTGCACATTAGAAAATGCATGTATTGCATTCAAGTCACTAATGCATTCCTTTTTGAACCAAATTAAAGCGAAAAATGTATTTGTTTACTAAGGCTTGGGAACGATATCCCAATTCACAAAATCCCCTAATAAAAATCACAAAATCCTTAAATTCAAAATCATCAAAATCCTCATGCTCAATCCCCTATTTTGGCATTTTTATTTTTTTTACGTTTTATTCTAAGTTGCTTCAGTTTTCTTTTACTTTTTAATCTAAGTATTTGTTTCAGTCTTATTCTTTTAGTTTATTAACAATTCCAAAAAGGCATGGTAAAAATATCACATTTTGTCATAAAAAACACCGTAAAAATGTATTTGCCTTTTTACGGAATGTTGATAACAACATGGTGATAACATTCCGTACAAGGCAAATCATTTTATAAAAAAAAAACCCATGCAAAATAATGATTTTCCCTTGTACAAAATGGTGATAACATCCCTACAAAGGCAAATCATTTTATCATAAAAAAAAACACAATAGGGCTGTTCACAATCAGGTGCAAATGGTCTTGCATCCTAGCATTTGCAAAATGGTCGAGTATATTTTTACTCTATACTAACAAAATATACAGAGATGCATTTACTACGCTTGTGTAAATATGCAAAACTAAGAACCCATATATTATATTTATATACATATGCATATTTATTTTATTTACTATACATATGCAATACTGAACTGTAAGCTAACTTTAACAGTCAAAAAAATAATGTCGCTTAAAACACAGATATGGAAAATAAGTAAATAAAAAAACGAATTAAACGGAAGAAACACAATAGAAAATTCATTAACAGATCAATTCTGTCGCGGTAACGTTAATCTTATTACCGAAGAAACTCACCTTTTGGTAACATTTACATCCTTTTGGTATTCTACAAGCAAGCGTTACCAGTGAATATTGTTACCATCTCCTTAGGTGGTAACAAGCAAAACAGCCAGATGCAAGGAAAGAGTGTTATTTGTTCTTAAACGAGCTTACGGCTTTTGAAAGCGTTACCGAGTGTACAGAATACCGAATACTAAGACCGGTAACAAATTTCGGTAACAAGATTACTATTACCGGTAACGCGCAGAATAGATCTGTAAAGAGGCAGTGAGTAGTCAGCTGTTAATTTCATTCTTTGCAACAAGTATTGCAAAGTAAACCGAAAAAGACCGCTCACGATTGATGGTAAATTTTTACAATTGCAGATATTTGCAATGTCAAATACTCAAGATTGTGAATAGCCCTAGTATATTTTTACTCTACACTAACAAAATATGCAGATATGCATTTACTACGCTTGTGTAAATATGCAACACTAAAAACCCATAGTTTATATTTACTATATATATGCAATACTGAACTCTGAGCTGATTATAAAAAAAATAAAGTCGCTAAAAACAAAGATATGGAAAATAAGTAAAAAAAAAAACGAATCAAAGGGGAGAAACCCAATTAAAAAAATTCAATTAAGAGTCTGTGATTAATCGGCTGTTAATTTCATGCTTTGCAACAAGTATTGCAAAGTAAACCGAATGGCACTGTTTACACGTCATTCAAATTGCTTTCAAAATTTGATCATTCAAAATTTGTTGTTGTTTTACCAATTATGAACTCATTGCGAGAACGGAAATGAACTTTCAACACTTCATCGCATCAATCAAAATTTTGATGGAGCTTCAGACCAGGGGGTCAATTCCTGTTCTGCGTTATCGTCATGTGAAATATGTTTTCACCTTTACATGGAAAATGCGATTCCCGTTGTGTGCTAAAAAGGCAACAGCTGTTCATTTTTCGCTGAAATGGAAAGAAAGTTAACGGCGGTAGCAAACGTACGTTATGGACAGAAAATTACTTTAAATTAAAAATAAATAATGTAAAAAGAAAAGCAGCTTTGGGAAAAAGGACAGGGGTATGCAGAAACAGTATCTTATCAACTATTTAGAGGAAAATGTTGATATTGCCAATAACAAGTAAATACTATTTGCTTTACTACTTTTGGCTGTTTTATGTTGACGCAAAACTTATCTTCTTCATATTTATTTATTTCCAATATCTTCTGCGCAAATGAAATGAAATTAATGATGAAGTCATTTTTGCAAAAGTTTCCTTCTTTCTTATACATTGTTTACATTTTTTCATAAAAGGTTTGTTTAATAGGCATTCAGCAACTCTTATATGCTATTCAGCAACTACTTTCCATTAGACGAACAAGAATCGCGTTTTTGTGCGTAGTGAAGTGAAAAAGGAAGACGTCAAATGAAAACGATTGTGAAAAGTTTTTTTTCACTTCATTTTAACGCAAAACGGGAATTGACCCCCTGCATCAATCAATCACAGGGTTGCATAATCAACCCTTTTTTCTGGTACTTAAAACAACACTCTTAGTCGGCATCGGCCATTCAATCAAAAAAATCACGTGTGAGCAACTATTCAATCAAATATCTCGAAGAGAGTAAGAGAAAACAAAAAACGCGATATTGTTCATTCAATTTGAGTGACGTATAAACTCTACCAAAAAGACCGCTCACGATTGATGGAAAATTTTTACAATTGCACAAATTTGCAATGTCAAATACTCAAGATTGTGAATTGCCCTAATACAAAATTGATTTGCCGTGTATGGAATGGTGATAACAACACGGCTTATTTCATTCTGTATTAGGGGATTTTGTGTTTGGAGATTTTGTTTTTTGGGGATTCTGTATTTGAGGATTTTGTTTGAAGATTTTGTGATTGGGGTTTGAAGATTTGGAATAATATTTTTGGGTCTTTATTAACCCTTTCGACCCCAACTTTTTTCCTGTGCCACGAACATTTTTGTTTTACTTTTAAACATCTTGTATGTGTTCAACAAGTGTATTGACAAAACTTCAAGTTGCCACGCCCATCTGTTTGGGCGCTAGAATAAGTTACTTTTACTATGAACATTTTTTTAAAAATTAACTTAAAAATTCAACTTTAAAAAAGATTTAACTAAACCTTTGCTGAACACAATTTCATTTATACATTTACCATTTATATTTTCATTATTAAAAAAAATTACATGTGAATTACGTCTTCATAATTTTACAAGCATATTTTCGCCGACACAGCTGCAGTCTTGAAAATAGTTCTGATAAATTATTCACAAATGAGTTCTTATTTTATCACACTTTATGTAGACACATATAATTACCGTTATCATTACGGTTTAGCAATCAAAAACAAAAGAAACGCTTATCGTATGTTGACAAGCAAGCGAAATTGCACTTAGGCAACGTTGGGGTCGAAAGGGTTAAAATGTGGGCATTATGTGATTAGAGATATCGTACCTTGCCCATTTACTAACTGATGTATCGGTAGTGGTCGAGTAGTGTCTGAATGATACTAAGAAATAAACAAAAATTGAGAATTTTTCTCATAATGGTAAGTTGGTAGTGTCTATAAGATAAACGATCTATATTTCTAATGAAATGAAAAATATTCATATTATTTAGGGTTCAATTGCGGATAAGAAAAAAGGACAGTAATGCGGCTGACAATTCCTGCAAGGACGAAGCTAGCAATAGCATTGAGATATCTCGCTACAGGAGACTCCTATAGATCCTTGGAGCATCTGTCGAGAGTCTCCGGAAAACGATTGCTGCTTTTATGCCCTGTGTATTGAGGTCAATTTATGAAAGCTTGCAGTCAGAATTTCTACTGGTAAGTATTTTCAATCACCTATCACATAATTGATTGAAAATAAAAAAAAAATGTTTGAAATCATTTCAGATCCATGGTGAAATAATTATAGGGTGTTCTCATCCCATGACATTTTTCAATATATTTTTTGACATGCTGCCTTATTTTGACAAGTTTCATACATGGTTTGATGTTTGATTCAATGAAAATGCCAAAATAAGGCAGCTTGTTTTTTTCAGATTTTCCGGATGAGAACACCTTATATTTATTTCACCATGTTCAGATCTTAAATCTTTGTGATTTATGTTCAAATTCATTTGAACAAATTCATTGAATTCATTTTAGGTTTAAATCATTAAGATTAAATTCTGAATACAATCATTGTTGATTGCTTGAAGCTGGCATTTAAATCTAGCAAAGGCGTCGCACAGTGATGCTATTTGTAAAAGTTAGGCAGAAAATATTATTTTGTTAATTTTTTTGTAGTGTTCGATGTTTAAGGTATAGGAAAGTAAAAAAAAAAGCATTTTAGAAATTTTGGACGAGTGTGCGTGGCAGCTGCCATACAACTTAAACACATTTTGCGCTATATCTTAGGAATGGAATAAGATACGATAACAAAATGTGATTTCAAAAAAGGATCAAAGATTTGGCATCGATTAAATAATTAGGCGTGGCAGCTACCATACAACTTAAACACACTTTGCGTTGCGCTATATATTAGAAATAAGAAAAACTACGGCCCCTATTATGTATTACAACTCAACTAAGTTGACTAGATTCAACACAATTTTTTTCGTATTGCGAATTACATCCATTTCAGTTGAACCATGTAGTTTAAAAATTCTTAAAAGATTAAGGCAAACTACATGGTTCAACTGAAATGTATGTGGTTCAATATACGAAAAAAAATGAGTTGAATCCAGTCAACTTAGTTGAGTTGTAATACATAATAGGGGTCTACGATAACAAAATTAGGCATAGACGTCCAGTAGACATGTGATTTGCAAAAAAGTTTCAAACGTAATCGTTTAATATGTAATTTCTAAAAGGGTAAAAAATTTCAGCGCGTTTTAACAAATGGGCGTAGCACCTCCCATAAATATGAAATATATTTTGGTCCATAAATAAGAAATGAGAAAAACTGCGAAAACGAAATTTACTTAAAGTTAAAAATTTCTAAATTAATTAAAGAATTCAATTATTTTTTCTTATTTTAACATTGTTAAGAATAGGATTTTTAACTTAAATTCGACGACAAAGAATCGCTCTATGGATCGGACCATCATCAATAGTAGAATCATCACTAGTAAGAGGAAAGCGAGATCATCGTATGGCTGTTATTTCTGATTCATCAGGAGGAATAAGAAAAATTAATACGTCCGGATGCAATTTTCTAACATTAGTTAGAGGCTTTTCTCGGTAGGAATGAACCAAAGGATCAGAACTGACGAGAAACATATTCAATAAAATCCATAAAGCATAAAAATGTGGAAAAAAGAAATGAAAACAATATAACCTGTGATAATAAATATAAATATTATTTTTTTATTTATTAACAAATAAACGGTTTTGTAAGAACCCTGGCTATCCAGCGAGATATACCCAGGCGGAACAGTTCGTTACAAATTTCTTTTTTGAAGCGAACATCGAAACAAAATATCGATGTGGCAGTATGTTTTAAAAAACAACAAAATTATATGAAAAATTAAGGTAAAGTGATATTTTATCGAAAATATCGACTGTCGAAAGTGTTGCAACATAGCAACGTTCGATAAATTGTCGAGCATCGAAATTTATGAAGTTAAAACATGTCGCCACATATTCCATAGGCTGAGGTTAGACGATGTTTGTTTGTACGGCGTACAAAGTATGTCGTTGCTTTCAGACATCGTCTGACCTCAGCCATACAAATTTTGTCATCAAATTTGGCGTTTACGGTTTTTCCGATTTTCGGCATTGCATTAATATCATTTAGGCTATCACAGTTTAAGTACGCAGGCCTGTTTAGTTTACGATTTATTTTTACGCCAACTTACGTAAGCGTATTTTTCTTTGTTGTTGTTTAGCATGCAAACGTAAATAAAAGTAGCCCTTGGACGTGTTTTGTGTCTAGTGTTTTTATGCCCTATCTACAGCATATATAACAGCGTTGCAGTCATTGGATAAGGCAAACACATACTGAGGTGCTCACAGTTTCAAAAATACCAAATGCTATAAATACGCTTTCGCTTTGTTAATATACGTTTAAACTGTGAATAGCCTAATTATTAAATTCTGCGTGATAGCAATACAGGACTTTACATACGTTGCCAAATGTGATTACTAGTATAAGCTCCAGGTGTTTTGGTTTTTGTATCTGGATCTGTACATTCATGTAAATAAATTTTATTTCATTTTGTTTACAGACATTTAAAAAGTATTTGTCGTTATTTTACCAAAATATGTTTACTTTTAATAAATGGAATAATTATGGATATAAAACAAATTTTAGTGCTTTTGAACACGATGTTTTTTAACACTAACATTCTAAATTTTGTGTACCTCATTAACCCGCTCATCTCAAGAACCATACTACAACCGGACAAATTTTATTACCACCAAACCTATTAATATTGCAATTTCAAATAATATAATCAATATCAACACCAATTTGTTGTACACGACCTCACGGCGCAGTTTCCTTATGATTTGCCTAGACTTTGACAAGTCATCATTGGCATTTTGAAGCCTTCGCTGAGTGCGCAGCAATGATTCCCTTTGTTCGCTGAGCTCGGAAAGAACCTATTTGCAAAATAAATGCGTTACATTAATTAATGTTTTAGATATGATGGTAGCTACCTACTTCTGTGCCAATCTGTTCCGTCTCAACAGCGATTTGATTGGAGCGTTGAATGCTTGCACCTGATCGTTCCAAGACATCGTAAGTATTCGCAACCAACTGATCCTGTTGCTGATTGCCTCTTGACCAATTATTTGAACGGGACATAATTCTAATTTAAACAATTTTTTAAACAGAATTGGATGCTGTTTTGTCCAAGCGTATTTGTTTTTATTTTTTAAAAGAATTTGTTAACTATAAAATGGTGATTATAAAAATACATTTTTTTCGCGAATCTCAATAAATAAATTGAAGTGTTGATAAATTTGATAATTAACTTATTTATTAATTATTAGCAAAGGAATTATTAACAATAAGAAACCAAAAATAATCTTGGGTAAACCGATTAAATGACCCTCTTTTTATTATTGTTCAACAACTTAAAAGTTAATTTAGTTTGCATGTAATGAAATACAAATTCTTTGACCAGCTGTATTTGACAAACATGATCTCAGGGATGGATATATCAGCTGGTTTCAAACGATCCAACATGTCGGGCCAACATGGCGGTTCAGATCGGTCAAACATTGACAAAAATATAGCGGAATTTCTATAAAAACGTTTTGAAGTGAAATATTTTTAAAAAAAATCGATAACTCGATAGTTAAATGACATTTTCACGTCAGTCAAAGCCAGTGATTAGTCAAAATTTGTGGCAAGATTAGTTTTCAAGTGTTGAACAAAAACTCAAGCGTTACGTTTTCTGTCACTTGTCTAGTGATAGTTGTGGTGCTCGGCTCTCAGCCGCGCGACTATGTGGAGCAAGAAACCAACAACAAAGAAATACCGACAAAATACACACAGCAGTAATCTGCTATTATATAAAATTGAATTGCAAATTTTTAGAATATTATATTTGTGCTACAGGACATTTTCCTTTCGAAATTTTAACAGTAAGCATATTTAATTAAAATATGCTTTGCTTGGTTGTTTTCTTTTTTCGAGTTTCTGCTGAGAGAGTTTCAATAAACTCAACGTTGCTCTCTACTCTTCTCTCTTTATGCTCAGTTAGCACAGCAGTTTGAATATGTGACACCCAAAAAATGAAGAGTTATAGTCATAAAGAAACGGTGTCATGCTAACACTTTTACGTTATGGTTCTCAGTCAATCACGAAAATAGTAAGGCTAACACTTCAGCAGAGTAGAAAGAGTTAAAGTCGAAACCCAAAGAAAATAAGAGTAACCCTTAAACTGATGCGGAGTAATATTAACAACTTTACGCTATGGGTTCCAGTCAACCACGAAAATACTATGGCATACACTTCAGCAGAGTAGAAAGTGTTGAAGTCGAAACACAAAGAAAAAAAGAGTTAGCCTTACACCGCTGCGGATTAACATTCACACCCCATAATACTTCGCAGCAAAAAAAAATTTAAAAACTATTTTTATATTTGTTTTATTTATTTTCAATTTGTTTATAAAAACACTTATAACTATAATTATATATGACTTTATATATAAGGATGGCCGCCAAATGTATGGAAAAAAATGAAGCGCTAATTGTAGACGCCATTAACTTATTATGTTCGATTTACCTGTTACCTGTTTCCACAATTGAAGAGCGTGCTTAAACTCAATCCGAAGAGCTAAATGCTCATCTGGAATTAGTGTGCTTATGTCTTCGTTTTGCAGCCTTTGAAGATGGGACTTTGTAAGTTTGTATCCTACATAAAAGGAAGTAGAAGTTTATATCATTGGTGTTTTATATTTTCATAATTTTTTTCAATTGTTTTTCATTAAAACTTACTTTCGCACTGATCCAAGATAAATGGGGGCATTTCCCACGTTGCCAATAGAGCCTCTAGCGAATCGTCAGCAACAGAATTGGCGCTCACGTCCAGAAATTCGACTTCTTAAAAAATGTCGCACTCTGCATCCATTTTCACTTTTTGTGCTTATAGTCAACACTGCATGCCGATTTAAATAGCTTTTGCTAACGAATGCTCACCTAACACGCACAGAGTTACATTAACATGTCTATCCCACTCTTATACTCTTCAGAAAAAATGTTATATTAACTATTAAAAATTATTCATAACACTTTTCGGAGTAATATTAAAATTCCAGCCTAGTTCTTTAATTAAACCCGAAAAAGTTTATTATTTATACTTCACATTTTTTTAGGTGTAGTAGTAGAGTTTTGTATAAAAGTGCGCTTTTACTATAATTGATAAAAATATAAACCTTGGTTAATTACAAAACCAACAAGTTTTATTTCATTGAAATTAGTTAAAAATTTGACGAGCTATTTAATATTAATTGTAAGCATTAAACTGTTAAAAACAGTACAAAATCACAGTTATTTTTGTGATTTTATATTGAAGTAGAAATACTTTAAATTGAATAACTTGACGAATTTTCAACCGTTTAAATAAAACTTGCTCGACTTAAAACTAGCAAAATTTTTGATTGTTACAACATAACGGGACATTTAATACAAAATATGTCCACAAAATAATCTCAAAGAGAAAAATATGAAAAATTTTAGGAAATTTTAAATTGCTTCATCATACAGATGATGGATGGCCCTTAATACATTTTTGCAAAGAAGAGGTTTTTTTAGATTTATAGCCCTATTCTGGTCATTGAAAACTGTGAAAATTTCTTGTTCCAAAATGTTATCAAAAGCTTATACTTACTTACTTAGGTGGCCGTAACAACCCGTGTCCGGGTTTCGACCGACTTCATCAGCTCTCGCCAGGCGCCTCTGCTTTGCGCGCGCCTCTCCAATCGCATAAACCAAGTGCGGTTAGGGCTTCCTCAGCCTGGTCCATCCATCGGTGGCATGGTCTCCCTCGTCGTCGTTGACCAGCGACCCTCGCCTCGAGCACCTTTTTCGCTGGAGCTTCGTCGTCCATACGATCGACATGACCCAGCCAGCGTAGTCGCAGCACAGTTATACGCCGCACTACGTCAATGTCTTCGTAGAGCTCATACAGCTCGTGGTTTATTCGGATGCGATAGTCATCGCCGACTCGAACAGGACCGAAGATTTTGCGAAGAACAGTTAGCAGTTAGAAGAATTAGCAATTATTGTTCTTCGCCTTATCTCCAGGCTGATATCGTTGTTGGAATTAATGGCGGTGCCAAGGTATACGAACTCCTTCACTACTTTAAAGTTATAGCTACCGGATGAAACGTGTGAGTCTAAACGCCGCGCTCCCTTGTTTGTAGACAGCATATACTTTGTTTTACCCTCATTTATCGTCAAACCCACTTTGGCTGATTCCTTTTCGATAGCGGTGAAAGAAGCGGTAGCATCTCTCTTGGTTCTGCCGACAATGTCAATATCATCAGCGTACGCAAGGAGCTGGACACCTTTTTAGAAAATGGTGCCATTACGATGCACACCGCCCTTTCGTACGATCCCCTCCATGATGATGTTGAAGAGATCGCATGACAGTGGATCGCCTTGCCTGAAACCTCTTTCGGTATTGAAGGTTTCGGAGAGGTCATTTCCTACCTTGACGGAGCTGCGTGTGTTGCTCAACGTCCTTCTGCAAATTCTAATCAACTATGCAGGTATACCGAACTCAGACATTGTTGCGTATAGGCAATCCCTTCTCGGGCTATCGAACGCAGCTTTAAAATCGACAAAGAGATGGTGTGTGTCAATTTGATTTTCGTGGATTTTCTCCAGGATTTGTTCCAATCGTCAGGCATGCTTTCTGCTAGCCATATTTTGCTGATGAGCTGAAGCATGCGCCTTATCAATTCATCGCCGACGGTTTTAAACAATTTCGTGCATCCTTCTTGCCCTGGTATACCTCTAGTTCCTCACGCTCACGCTTTTCCTGCTCTCTTTTCTTGCGTCTGAAAAGGCGCCTCTCTTCCTTCCTCTTTTCGCGGTAGTTTTCTCGCACGGCTCGCGTCGCAGCTGACTGCAGCGTTTTTTTATATGCGGCGTTTTTACTGCTGTCGCGATGCGACACTCCTCATCGTACCATTGGTTCCGAGGTTGTGGGCGCCGGAAACCAATGACTTCTTCAGCGGCAGCACGCATGGAGTGGGATATATGCGCCCAAAGTCCACCGGCGTCGTCGGGTCCAGAGGTTGGTTGGTTGAGCTTAACCGAGAGTTGAGCGGATTAGGCTTCGGCAGTCTGTTGTAATTGCAGCTTAGCGACATCTAGCTTTCGTTGCATTCCTGTGCGTATGTTCTTCACATTGCATAATCGCATGCTGATCTTGGATGCAACAAGAGAATGATCGGAGTCAATGTTCACCCCCCGAAATGTACGCACATCTAAAACACTAGAGGCATGCCTTCCGTCGATTACAACATGACCAATTTGGTTTCGCGTTTTTTGATCCGGGGACAGCCAGGTGGCCTTGTGGATGTCGAGGTGCTTAAATCTGGTGCTACTAACTACCATGTTTCGCGCCGCGGCGAAGTAGATCAGTCTTAGACCGTTGTTCGTGGAGGTCTCATGAAGACTGAACTGACCGACAGTGGGGCCAAAGATGCCTTCTCTTCCGACTTTCGCATTAAAATCGCCGAGGACTATTTTCACGTCATGGACCGGAAGGTGGTGGCATACGTCCTCAAGACTAGCGTAGAAAGTGTCTTTGACGGCTTTGTCCTTTTCCTCCGTCGGGGCGTGCCCGCAAATAAGGCTGATGGAGAAAAATGTTCCCTTGATGCGGATCGTGGCCAATCTTTCGTTCACAGGTGTGAAACGGGAAACAAGGTGGCGTAGTTTCCGGCTAACGACGAATCCACATCCGAATTTGCGCTTCTCCGCATGGCAGCTGTAGTAGATATCGCAGTGTGCTTGCTTAGAGCAGCCTTGCCCTTTCCATCGCATTTCCTGGAGGGCGGTGATGTCAGCTTTTATTGTTTTGAGGGCTTCCGCCAGTTCGATAATGGCACCGTCCGTATAAAGGGTCTGGACATTCCAGGTGCATATCAGTAAATCATTGTCCGTGTTTCGTTTGCAGCGGTCGTCAACGTAATTGGGGTTCTTATCCGAGGCTGGTTTAGTTTTCATTGAGCAGTAGTAATGTGGCGGGACCCAAACCCTGCGCACATTCCATGTTTAAGGTATATGGAGCGACCCGCCGCTCAAATTAGCCGTCAAACTGACGGATGCCAGTTTGCCGTTGTCCAGGGAACACCACTTGGAGGTTTGAGTCGACTTGAGACGATTTCGACTCGAATCAAAAGCTGATAACATAACAAAACTGTCAACGCCATAAAAGAAAATATTCAGAACAAATAAATTGGAGAACATTTTAAAAGTTTTTAACATTTTAAATAACCAAAAAAAGGTCCTTCTTAAAAAAGGACCAAAAAAATAGCACATAAAAGACTAGCTTGTCAATGGCTTACAGTTGTCAATCACCAGAATAAGGATATTATGGTACAACCATTGATGTGATGTTTTCAAGACTCGTAAATCATGTAACTTCCGATGTTCACGTGTCATATTTTGATTATCACAAACCTAATATTACAGTATTTAATAATGACGTTACTATTGATGTATTTCATCAATTTACTTCAAAATGAATTTATGTAATATATGTAAGTAATATATTTTAAAAGTATGCAATCCTTTTAGTAATATAAGAGATAGCTTTATTTCACTCTTTACCTTTTATATACATTTCAAATTCCAAGGGAATCGGTCTAGAGGAGTGATCTCCAGTCGAGCGTCAGAGCTGACACGTACACATTTTTAAAAAAAAATTTTTCTTGCTAAAAGATCTGTTCAAAAAACATCTATATCTTTGCCATTATTAAATGAACCTGAAAGGTAAGTCATTTGAAAAAAAATGAAATGGCCATTTCAGCTCTTGAAAGGACTTTGACTGAGCTTCTTATGATCAATTGTGTTGTGTGTGTTGCGAAATTTTTACACACAAATGATTGAGAACTGGACCTACAAGTTTTATGCCGACTCTGAACAGCTTATGTTCTCAAGAAGCTTTTTCATGGCAGTTTTTACTCTCTGAAGTTTGCCATTGTCTGCAGAGAGGTGATGGTCGAACAGAAAAATGAGTTCAATTGAAAAAACTTTCTGTGTCGGGTGGGAATCGAAACAGGGTTATCTGGCGTATGGGCCACGCACTCCACCCACTGCGCAACGGCCACCGCAGTTATTTGAAAGGTAATTAATTTTCCTTTCATTGATATGCCACACATACATCATTGAAAGAATATTTCAATTTTATAAGCAAATTCATATAATTCAATTTTTTATTAAAAGAACCGTTATTTTTTACTAAATTTGCGTTACTAAGGTACTGAAAATATTTTTCATTTTAAAAGCTTAAAGTTCGACCTTTCGTTTGATATACATTAAAATATGCACATATTCCTTCAAATTTACAAATTTTAAATAAAACTGCTATTTGATTTAATAAAATGGAAGCCAAAGAACAATTGAAGATAGGTGGAAATAGACTTTTTTATTTTTTTTAATGTGAAGTTGGAGCTAAAAAAGCCACTGGTGAAAAAATGTCAGACTTAGTTTCAGAAGTAGTTTAGAAGTTATAGGCGTCAAAAGTTAGGAAAATGGTAGCAAGATATGATTTTTTTTCCTACAGAAGTAAGCATTGTGGTTATTAAAAGAAAGGTATAACCATAAAAATCCGTGCATTACTTTTGAATTACTGAACTACTGAAAGTCGAAAATTTAATAAAAAAAAACTAAATTTACTTATAAATAAATTTATAAATTAAAAAATAATTTATTTATCTATCACAAGTTGCCAGCTAGTTGTGAATAAAGAAAGCGCAGCAGGCCGCATGTTTTAGTTATTTCGTAAAAGGGTGAACCATCAAGTGCGCATTATGTATAAAATGAATTGATTGTAAAATAAAAATCGTGCAGATTATTATAAAAATGTTTTATGTTTTGGTTATTTTGTAAAAGGGTGAACCGTTGAGTGTACATATTATGTTAAATGTTATGTCTTCAAAAGTAATGCACAGATTTATATTGTTGATAACTCGTTGAATTGGTAACATCATAACCTCTCTTTTGATGCCCATAGCGCTTAGTTTTGTTGGAAACTTAAAAACATATCACAAGTATTTCAGGCCAATTTTTGAATCTTTGGACCCTTATAACTTCTAAACGACTTGATTGTGGTCTGAAACTTTTCCGGATACGGACTAAAAAGGTCTGTCCTAAGAAGGGGAAAAAAAAGTAAAATTCGAGTTTCCATTCATCTTCAATTATGCCACTTGAAATATCAACATTCCGTACAAGGCAAATCATTTAATCATAAAAAAAACCATAAAAAATTATTTAAATCATATATATTATAATCCAAATGAGAGATACATTTTTAACCTTCTACAATTTACTTTCTATAATCCATGTCAATAACGGTACTTTTTGAGAAAATAGCGATTTTATGTAAGTAAATATTTTACTTTAACATACAAATAGCTATAAAACATGAAAAACTCAACAGATTTGATTCATTTCAAATTTATGTCAAAGCTTTATATATTATCTACCTAAATAATACCTTAACCATCAATATCGGTTATATACTAGGAGAAAAATAGCAAGTTTTCTTAGAAGGTCTTAAAAAAAATTTTCTTAAACAATCGATAACTTGAAAACCAATCGAATAATCAATTTTTCCTTCGGCCATTCTTACTTTTACTGAAAGTATTCTACGAATCCATTTGTTGTTTTCCCAGCTAAAAAAAATTAACTCTGCGAGAGGCAAAATTAACTTTTAACATTTCATCGTACCAGTCAAATTTTCAGTGAGCCTTAAACCTGCATCTATCAGTCAATCGGTTGAAAGTTTGTACTTGTCTAATACCTAGTACTATTACCGTGGCGATCGTGGCTCGATCTGGTTCGAATCCCACTTGACACAGAAAGTTTTTTATATTGAATTAATTTTTCTGTACGGCCGTCACCTCTCTGCAGAAAATTTCAAACCTCAGAGAGTAGAAACTGCCATGAAAAGTTTCTTGAGAACATAAGCCGTTCGGAGTTGGCATAAAACATGTAGGTCCAGTTCTCGATCATTTGTGTTCAAATATTTAACAACACACTTGATCATAAGAAGCTCGGTCAAAGTCCTTTCAAGGGCTGAAACTGTCATTTCGTTGTTTTTTTTTTTTAACCAGTGTGTGTGTAGGAAAGTAGTTATAAATGCTTGCTTCGGCCATCAGTCGAAAAATCACGTGTAAGCGGTCATACGGTCAACTATCTCAGAGAGAGTAAAATAGAGCAAAAAAAAATACCGATATTCTTCAGTCTGACAGAAAATTACAATTTTACAACTGACATGTTAATTTTCCCTGTGACTACATTAAAACTTCATACTCAGATCTTAGCGCATCGGAAACTGAATCTCCCCAAAATGAGTTCTAGTTATGCAGAATTAATTAAAAGTAAAAATTCGAATTTTATTCTGTAATAAAGATGATTTTGTCGAAGGCTGAGGTAACTTAGCCAACCCAGGATCAAGCAAAGGATCTACCAACCTTTGATAAATAAAAACGCAATATTTTTCCAATTTGATTTTCTTAGTTTATTGAACAGTTTTTCATATCTTAGAATGATTATAATACTTATACTACTTCTGTAGCGTAAGGTCTTAAAGCAGTCAGTAACAGTTCCTACTGGGTATACTAGCGAGTATAAGTGGCGGTCTGACGTCGTGTGTGTTGCAGTGGTGGTTGAATCTAGCGACGGTAACTGGTTGTTCTGGTATTCTGGAATTCGGTATTCTGGTGATTGGTGTCGGTGTTAGACACGGAAAAGACTTAAAAAGACTGAGAAGGAATGCTCGTTAATAATAAGACAATAAAGAATAGTCAGCAGTCGACGGGCAGACTTTTGGAGAGAAAAGCGTACCAAAGCTCTTGCCACAATAGAATATAATAAACACAAAAGTAGTAAAATGCAAACACTGAAACTCTGGCCCGAAAAAAAGTACCAAAGCTTGAGCCGTGGCTGAATATGAACAAAACAACAATAATAGCTTTTGGTGAGAAGGTAGTACCAAAGTCGAGCAAACCCCCCACAAGTAGAAAGGCAGAAATAGCGCTAAGTGTATGCTGAGATTTTGGGCAGAAAATAGAACAAAAACTCGTGCAATGCACACAAATCAACACCACAACTGTTACTGTACCAAAGCTTTGCGATCCCCCCAGAATAGTAAGACAAATGTATCGTCAAGTGTGTGCTGAGACTTTGGCCAGTAAATAGTATCAAAACTCGTGCAATACACACAACTTGACATCACTGGTGTTATTGCACAGAACTGCAACTGCATTGTTAAAATTTTGTAATGATTTTGAGTATTCATTTTTGTTTTTTAAAATCGACAATTTTAATTGCACGATTGTTTAATTTATTGTAGTTTTTTTTTTATTGTTGAATTCAACAATTTTATTGTTAATAATTTGAATTCGAAAATTTTATTGTCAAATCAATACAAAATTCAATATAATATTAAATTTATTCTTGTTCTGGTGACTGCAACATAAAGAATATAATTATATAAATTAAAAATAACGAAATAAATGAAAATAAATGATAAATGAAAATGAAATGAAACCAATAACTACTAATTTTATTAATTAATTTAGTGGTTTAAATTCTTACAGCAAAACTAGCAAAAGCAACAAAAAGTTTACAAACATTTTCGATTTCAAGAAAGAAAAGAGCAGAGAGTTATATTGAAGTATTTATACAGGTTTGAATGAAGACATGACATTATTTCTGTGCACTTTTCTTACTATCTATACGCCTTTTTTTCTTTTTCTGAAAGGACCCTGACTGTAATCGCATGGTTGCAACAATTTGAGGGCTGCGTATAAGGCCCGCAGGCGAATGCCGTTCCGCAAATTGTTGCTGTCAACAACTGATTGTGGCGAATTTATTGTATATAAATCTAAAAGTAGTTTTATATAAATCTAAAAAATTTCAAATCGAAAAATTATATTTTTATCATTTTTTGACAGTTAGTTTTATTTTGATACTTAATTTCTTATATTAAAATTTTTTGACGTTTTGATTTTGACATATATGCATTTCTGACGTTTAATTTTTGACGTTTGACGGTTTTTTGACATTTATAAAAGACAACTTATTTTTGCAACCATCGAAATTAAATATCGAAAAATTAACAATTTCTATTGTTATTTTTAATAAGAAATCGACAATTGCTTATTGGTAATGCTATTTTAACCAAGATTATTTTTATTTTTTTGTTACAATTAACAATTTTTTTTCTGAGAGTGTGTGTTCATATGCTGAGATTGTGGAGACGGCACTTCTACAACTTACTTACTGGCGACGATTCCACCAATGCCGCCCATGGAGAGCGCAGTTCAGTGTCACCAATCAACGATGACGGAGTGGAAGTATCACCACCTAGCCATGCAGAGGTTCGAGTAGCTGTCGGCCTGTCAGCTGAATTGTTTTTTTTTTTTTTAGACTTAACCAGCACTCAGGGGATGCCCCCTATAAATGCGAAAGCATTGTGTTGATTGTGGTGGAAAGATGGAGTAGTGTCGGTGAAGATTTGATTTAAATTTACACAGATTGAAACTGCCGGGAAACACGATCGCAGGGAGATTGTTTCACAATTTTGCTGAGCGACCGAAAAACGAATTATCTCGGTAATGCGATGTTCTATTGGGCAAAGTTGCAATGGTAAAGGGATGGGCTTGGAGAGCAGTCCGAGTGGACCTAGGAAACACACGAGCTGGTGGCGTCAGGCCATGTATCTCCCTTGAACACTTCCCATGGTAGTACCTATACAGACGGCTTAGGCCACCAACATTGCGACGAATTGCTGAATTGTTTAAAACCGGAGGCGATGAATTGATAAAGCACATGCATCAGCTCATCAGAAATATATAGCTAGCAGAAAGCATGCCCGACGATTGGAACCTTAGCGTATTGTGCCCTATACTTAAGAAAGGAGACCCAACAATCTGCGCCAGTTATAGAGGTATCAGTCTTATTTCCATCGCATATAAGGTTCTCTCAAGCGTACTGTGTGAAAGATTAAAGCCGATTATAAAGACACTGATTGAACCTTATCAGTCGATCCACTGTCTTGCGATCTCTTCAACATCATCATGGAGGGGATCGTACGAAATGCCGGTGTGCATCGTAATGGCACCATTTTCTATAAAGGTGTCCAGCTCCTTGCGTACGCTGATGATATTGATATTGTTGGTAGAACCAAGAGAGATGTTACCGCTGCTTTCGCCGCTATCGAAAAGGAATCGGCCAAAGTGGGTTTGACGATAAATGAGGGTAAAACAAAGTATAGGCTGTCTACAAACAAGGGAGCGCGGCGTTTAGACTCCCAAGTTTCATCCGGCAGCTATTTTAAAGTAGTCAAGGAGTTCGTATACCTTGGCACCGCCATTAATACAAACAACGAAATCAGCCTGGAGATAAAGCGAAGAACAATAATTGCTAATAGGTGCTACTACGGGCTCAGTAAGCAACTAAGTTCCAGAGCCCTCTCTCGATCGACAAAACTAACACTCTACAAGTCGCTCGTTCTACCTGTGCTGCTTTATGGTGCTGAGGCATGGGTAGTTTCGCTCTGGGGGTGTTCAAGAGAAAAGTTCTTCGCAAAATCTTCGGTCCTGTTCGAGTCGGCGATGACTATCGTATCCGAATGAACCACGAGCTGTATGAGCTCTACGAAGACATTGACGTAGCTCGGCGTATAGCTGTGCAGCGACTACGCTGGCTGGGTCATGTCCATCGTATGGACGACGAAGCTAAAGTGAAAAAGGTGCTCGAGGCGAGGGTCACTGGTCAACGACGACGAGGGAGTCCATGCCTCCGATTGATGGACCAGGCTGAGGAAGCCCTTACCGCACTTGGTGTATCCGATTGGAGAAGGCGCTTGCAAAGCAGAGGCGCCTGGCGAGAGCTGATGAGGTCGGTCGAAACCCGGACACGGGTTGTTACGGCCACCTAAGTAAGTAAGTAACAATAGGAGTGAATTTATGTCATTTTGGAAATTAGTGCAATCAGATACATTATTAAAAGTTCTAAATATTTTTAGATCGTCTGCATATAATAAGGTTTTACAGGACTGAAGAGAATATTCTATATCATTAATGTAGGTTAAAAATGGCAGGGGTCCAAGGTGGCTTCCTTGTGGAACTCCTGACGTCGCAAATATAGTTTTTCAAATTAAACATAGCCCAAGCAAATCGAACAGAGCCAAAAACTCCAAATGATATTTCGAAAATCTATTGTTAATGCTAATCAAAAATTTTTAAAAATTCCATAAAGAGCAAGAATTAAACTTGCTAGCGGGGAAACCTAGGGGATTAATAATATTTTTAAGGAGAATATAAGTGCCTCCACGAAGTGCACTAAAACATATATGTGTTTCAGTGGATGAGTGCGGAGCCTCGCACACATATGTTAAAACTGCTGTGTAAAGAACAACCTAATAGTTCAGAATACTTTGATAGTATTTTCAAATTTATATTTCAGATGTCTGAACGTAGTATAAAATATATTCTCTATTTGCAAGTGATTACTTGCACGTGTGGAGCTGGTGCTATGTGCATTATGTACCCTATTGTGAATTGGTCCGAAAGTGTTCTTACACTACATCGAGATAACTTATATGCCATCCCTGTAAAATTTTAAAGGGTTCAACATAAAGCCAATATGGCGGGTGCGTAAAATTTTTTCTATATTTTCATTTTTCTGTTGTTGTAGCAAAAATTTTTTTAAAATGTGTTCAATTGCAGACCTTTTTACAAAGTATAATTGTACAAACTGCCAAGATGATATAACGGGCATTCGTGTGCATTGCGCTGAATGCGAAAATTTTGATCTCTGTCTTCAGGTGAGTCGTGGCTAGAATTTTCCCCTTAAATCTTAAGCTTCTTTTTTGTGTATCGATGTCGAAGCAATTCTACATGATTTTATTCCAACGTGACGTCACAGAAAAACAGCTGATTTTCTGACGAGGTGCATAATCTATTTTGTTTATAGTGTTTTGCAGCTGGTGCTGAGATAGGAGCACATCAAAATAACCACCCATACCAATTTATGGATACGGGCACTGCCATTCTTTCCATTTTTCGCGGAAAAAGTGCTTGGACTGCTCGAGAAGAGATTCGATTGCTGGATGCCATTGAGCAGTATGGCTTTGGCAACTGGGAAGACATCAGCAAACATATTGAAACCAAGTCTGCGGAAGATGCCAAAGAAGAATACGTTAATAAATTCGTCAATGGCACCATTGGGCGCCATACTTGGATTCCAGCACAATCACAACGTCCAACGCTGGTTGATCACACTTCAGAAGATACAGGCCCGTTGGGCGTAACCGCACTGCAAAAACTGCCTCCATTAGATATAACAACTGAAGAGGCAGCACAGTTGGGGTACATGCCAAACCGGGATTGTTTTGAACGCGAGTATGATCCAACCGCTGAGCAGCTGATCTCGTCGCTTTCCCTGAGTGCAGACGATACTGAATGCGACTACTTACTTAAACTAGCACACGTCGATATGTACACCAGACGTCTACGTGAACGTGTGCGCCGTAAGCGTCTGGTCCGCGACTATCAGCTGGTAGCAAACTTCTTTAGAAATAAGAATTATGCTTTGCACCCAGAATTGTCGCGTGAGCAAAAAGAATTCCGCGATCGTTTTCGTGTTTTCGCACAGTTCTATACATCAAATGAATACGAACGTCTGTTGGCCTCTCTGGAACGAGAAAAAGAGTTGCGTATTCGTTTGGCAGAACTGTACCGATATCGCGCAAATGGTCTCACAAAAATTGATGAGTGTCGTCATTTTGAACAACATGCTGCTATGGCACAGAGCTATTCAAGTGGTCCCTACGGACATGGAAAGACTGTAAGTTGCAATTCATTAGGTTTATTTATTGTAGAAAATAATAGTTAAATCTCTACCGCTGTGTTAAACAATTAATAGTTAGCTTGCAGCTTGGTCAAAAGTTTTCACATAAATCGAAATTTTGTTCCTTCTATATTTAGAAAACTTGAGCAAATTGTCCAAACTCCAAAGCTAATAATTAAATCATAAAAGAAAAATCTCTAAATTCTACTAGAACCTACTTTTGCCAAGATAATTAACTCGAAACTTAACCCTCCAGTTCAATATTTTGAATTAACATACGAAGTACTTAATTATTTAGTTGGCGTTTACAAGCGTAATCCAGTTTAGGCCTAATCTAAGAATTTTCGACAGCCTCTTTTGTCGTACGCTATCTGCCGCCAGTTGGAAATTCAGCGTTGTTAGGTTGTTCAATACTTGATCTTTTCAACGAAAATGCGGACGTCCTCCGGGTACCGAATCAAAAATTTTTTCGCTGCCAGAGAAATGGCCTAGCTCGATTTTAATACGCTTGACTATGTCGATGTCGACGTACAGCTCAAACAGCTTGTGGTTCTATAGTATTCGGTGCTCGCCATTGACGCAGATTGGACCGTAGACCTAACGAAGGATCGTTCTATCGAAAACTCGCAGTCTTTATCAGAACTGCTCATTGTGATGCATATAACAGGACGGGCATGATTAGTGACTTATCGAGCGTGAATTTTTCATTGAGAGAGGGCCTGCTTCTCAATTGCCTACTGAGCACATAGTAACACCTGTTGACCTCAGTACTGATATCGTTTGTTGAGTTTATGCGAAGGAGGTGTCGACAGTGACGTATGTTCCCAGACGATGGAATGTTTGTTTGTTGACACCAGGTATTTCGTCTTATCTGCGTTAACTGCAATCAGAGCCAGACATTTCGCTATTGCAATTACTTTCCGATTACAATTACAGTTTTCGTAATCTATAAAAATGAACGATTACGAAGACTAATTGTAATGGTAAAAAGTATTACGATTACTGTAATCGGTATATACACAAATTACAATAATCGTATTTTATAATTTCTGTAATCGTAATAAAGAAATATTTAATGACTACAGCATTTTTTAATAACGATTACAGTAATTGTAATAAAAATATTTCGATTATAATTACAGTAATCGTAATCTTTATTTTTTGTCATATGACGATTATAATTGTAATTTATATGTTATAAATTACGAAAGTAATCGATTACATCCCAGCTCTGACTGCAATACTCATGTGAATATTGTGCCAATATGTCTCAGATCGGCAGTTCGGATGTTCTACTCCATTATTAGATTGAAAAAAATCTCAGGATAAGGATAATCACCTTGCCTGAAACATCGTCTGATAACTAATGGGGGAAGAGGTCCTTTCCGATTTTAGTTGCGTTAGTGATATTGATCAGAGTCATCCTGCATAGACGGATTAATTTTGCAGTTATACCAAATTTTGGCACAGTGGAGTATATATGGTGGCTTATTTGATGGGATGGCGGGTGTCAATTTGTTTTTCTATAGTCTCCAAGACTTGTAGCAGGGTAAAGATCTGGTACTGGTAGATTTTCCAAGTCTGAAGCCACACTGATTTAATTTCAATCCGTTGGTTTTCGATAGGCTTCAGTCTCTCTCATAATTCGTTCGACAGAACCTTAGATGTGATTTTAAGAAGGCTTATCTCACGGTTGTTGGCGAAAATGGTGGGATCACCTTTCTTGTGGATTGGGCAGAATACAGAGCTTCGACGCCTTTTTGTATAGATCACCGAATAGACTATATAGCTGTCAAGACTTTATTATAGTCGGGCAGCGAAACCTCAACACTTTCATCCATAACTGTAGCTTCTGGGATATCATCCCTATTGGCGGGATTGTTGTTAGCAAGCCATTTATAATGTGGCTCCGGTCTTTAAACTAGTGGCCAGGCGACACTACTGGTCGTATCGCTGGTATCGACGAGAGCGTTGGTAGCCAATCAGCTCTTTGGCAGACGCTTTCAAGAGTGGGATATGTGTGTCCACTGCGCGTATATATTGTCTATTGGAGGTGTGCTTTCTTAAAGCAGAAGAGGGGATAGGGGGCTTCAAACCCAACGCACAACCTATTTAAACTTCTGTGGGGAATCCTAATTGCTAATTATGCTACTTAAGAGTTATCTGTAAAGTGAATTAATTATAATCAAATATGCTAAAAATATTTATTGTTGTACTGTAGCTTCATGTTAAATGAACTTTTATACATAAAAAACACATTATTTCCTTCCGAAAAGTTAACAATTTTTACATGAAAGGTTCGGGTTAAATTTTTCAGAAGCCATTGTCAGTAGTAGAGTTGCCAAAAGGTTTGCGGATTAATCCGTATTATATTTCATCTGAAAATTATACAATGAAATACTTAAAGAAATAAATAAAACTAGTGATAACGCCCCGAAAATCGGGTGTACTTCCCTACTTCGCTTTGGAAATCAAATTTTCTCATTCAGTTTAGTAGAGCGAGTTCGTGTCTTAAGTCTTTTTGCCATTTTTCCAACATTAAACGCTCATATCTGTTCAACGCTACCACTTATAAAAAATCTAATGATTTCCTGCATACCTACAGGTCATGACCTTTGCAATGATATATCAAGTGTTGCTGTAGCGTTTGTAGATTTGCTGGAATAAGGGGACCCTTACCGGAGTAAATATATAGAAGATAATAATAACCTTTAAAGACACTTTTTGTGTTTTTTTGTATGGGGACCCAAAAAAGGGTGGAAGATAGGGGGTAGGTGTGTTCAGAAGAAATGTTGAGGGGCAAAAAATAAAAGGACCAGCTCATATATTTGACCCCTCTAGGGGTCCAGTTACGGACAATAGAAACTATTTTCGACATTTATCTTTTTTGTGTTTTTGTAGGACCCCAAGAGGGGTTTGTGTAAAAGGAAATTTTACAAAAATATTGACAAAAACAACAACTGAAGAAATTGGCAAACTTTGAAAGCATATATTAACCAAAATTAAAGGATGCAATAATCAGTTAAGGTTGCAAACAGCTTATTGCAAAGAAACGAAAAACGACGAAAATGGCCATTTCAGCCCTTGAAAGGACTTTGACCGAGCTTCTTATGATCAATTGTGCTGTGCGTGTTGTGAAATGTTTGAACACAAATTATCGAGAACTGGACCAACAAGTTTTATGCCGACTCCGAACGGCTTATGTTCTCAAGAAGTTTTTCATGCCAGTTTTTACTCTGAGGTTTGTTTTTTTTAATTGCCAAAAGTTACAATACGCAATATTTTGTTTTTTAAGAATCATTTGCTCTTCTGTAAAATTTCGTGAGCTCCACTGATTTATATAATAACAAACAGATGATGCATTATTTTTAGGGTTTGCAAAGTGATTTCTTTTAGAGTTTGCATTTTTCGGCTCACAAAAATATGCAAACCTTTGAGATTATGTTTTTTAAGTTTCATATCTTGTCATCTTTGCTATGAGGCCCGCCGCTCAGATGAGCAGTCAAACTAAGTCCTGGGGTACATTGGTCAAGAATTCAGGTCTTGCATTTGTGAAATCGGAGACGCGGATATCGACGAATATCAAAGAATTCACATCAACTCTAGATCAGTGTAAATGAAGTCTTTTGAAAAAAAGAAATATTGCGGGCAAAATCAAACAAGTTAGATTTTTAAACAATGACCGCGTTGCGGGGACGTAACGGTTTCGGTTTTCCGTTGCCCGCAATCTCACAATCAAAGGAAATCAATAAACTTTGTCAAAGTCAAGAATGCAATTAGAATAGATTTCTTCTTTTTACCATAATGCATGTTCCGTTTAAATTTTATCTTCATTTTGCGTAGCATTTGTAGGGATTTTAATTTTCTCTTACGAATAAGCTTTACATTTATTTAGTATAACTTCAAGGGATTAGCGAATGCAAATATAAGATTTCTATTTACATTCAGTATCAATTACATCAATTGATTAAATATTTTTGGAGTTGGTTTGCAACTTACATAAGACTATTCAAAATGTTCTTCCTTACAAAGAAAATAAGTTTATATAAAGATGCCTTTAAATTAAAAAATTGGCTGAAATATTGCTCAAGTGACTAAATCAAATCTAATCAATCAATTACTAATCACGAATGTAGTCACTTCGCAATGATTAGTTTAGAATTTTCACTTCCCTTAAAATTATTTGTGTTTCAAACAATTATATATTTTTTTATATGTACTTTTAAGTGACCGAATTCTGATAATGCACGAAGGTTGAATATCATGTTTGAATTATAGTTCAAAAATAAGCCTTGATCGGATCACGTAGACATAGCATTTAAATTATAAAAAACAAACAAGAAATAATTTTTTTTTCTCTTTTGCTACGATATTCAGCTTCCGTGTATTATCGGAACTCCCAATGGTGAACGTTTAAATGGATGTATACGACAATGTTTAACAACAGGACAACAACACACTTCTCAATACTGGAAGTCATCGGCAGCCAGGCTCTTCCTCACACTCACCACATCTCAGCAGCAAAAAAGCGTACGTTAACCCTATAATATAAACTTTTTAAAATTAGTTTTGTTTTGTATTTTTTCTAATTGTATTTTGTATTTTTTTCTTCCCTTCTTGAACTAGCGAAACGTTAAACGTAGGCGAGGCAAGCTCAAGTTTCATCGCACAAAAAAACACGCACCCCATCGAAGACCCGACTTGCTCCGTCGCATTATTGCTCAACAAAAACTCCTCGGATAGCTGTCGGGGATTGTCGGCTCATACGACGACGATGATTTCGACGACAGTGGCGGGGGCGGAGACGAATATGACAACAAGCACGAATTGCCAACAACTTCAGCAGCAGCTCTTGCAGCCAGCAGCAGCGACTGCCGGCAAAAATCAATTACAACACAACGACGTCCCTATCGCAAACCAGGCCGCCGAAAAACAACTTCCTCAGCAAAGCAATAATACTGCAACACTACAAATGAACAACACAATAGAACAAAACGCTGCAAAGGGAAACCACCAACAAGAACAGCAGCATCATCAGCAACCAATGAGTAGTATACTGCGTGCTCAACTAGAAGAGCTCAAACAATTACCACAGCCGTTAGGCACCAATCTACTATCATCAAACGAACAGCAATTATGTAAAATATTCAACTTGCCACCCACCACGTACCTCTCTTTAAAAACAGTTATGCTTAGTGGAGCACCTCTGCCCACAAATGCATCACCCGTAGAGAATTCTATGCGAAAATATTTTATAAAGGCTGGTTGGTTGAGTCATTGAGATATATTATAATTTGTTTCCATTTATACCCTCATCTAAAATACTGATCACTGAAATAACGCTCTGCAAATTCAACCAACCAGCTCTTAATTTGGTTTATTTTTAATTATTAACAAAATTTAATCAATAATCGTCACTTGAATTCTTTGGAAGTATACTGCATGGCACTTTAAACTAATCACTTCGAAAAATCTTAAAACAATATATATGTAAATATTTACTAGTTCTAATATTTCTCTTTTGAAATTTTGTTTCAATTTGTAATTGCAGCTCTGTAGCAAAAAAGGGAGCTGTATCTATATGTTGTAGTTCAATAGGCGTTGTTAAAGAAACCATTGTTTTCCAACAAATTTTTTGTAGAACAATCAAATTTTAAGTATTAAATTATTTTGTAATATTAAGTTCAAATTAAGAAACGTTTATTTGGCTCACATGCACAGCAATCAAAACTGCAGTGCATGTGTCAGAACAAACAAATGACTTCTTTAAAACAAAATTTTTTTTGTATTTTGTTTTGTAACTTTTTTTTTGTATTGATAGAAAGTTTAAATTTATTCATTTAAAAACGCTTATACAAAAACTTATGTTGTTGAATAAAAAATAATCTCAATGATGGTAATAAAATCATTTTAAAGTATGCATATTTTTATTTCTAATGTGAATTAATCATAAAAAAATATTAATTTCAATTGTTTTAATTTTTCAATACAGAACATTTGAGACTTATTTTCTATTTCTCCATTTGATATGCTAAAAAAGTAATTATAATAAAAATCAAAGCTGTTATGCTACATAACTTTTTCTGAATCTAAAAACAACAAAAACTTACTTCAATATCTTAATCCTGAAATGAAATTGAAATTCAATATCTTAATCCTGAAATTATTTTAACTTTGGCGAAAGCACCAAGTCTCGGAAAAATCTAAAAAAAAAAAAAAAATAAATTGACCATCGACCACAACCATTGACCACACAAAATAAGAAAAAAGATCAAAAACAATCATTTCTACTCGAATTCCAATGGTCCTTATTTTATATATTTTGATCACTTGTTTCTAAGAAAATAACGATAGAGTGTATTCTTTTGAGTTCCGTTTGTTGTTGCTCCACCCGCCTTTGCAGCTGTTGTCGACGACTGCAGAGATGTTCCGCTATTTGTAACAGGAGATCCTAGCGGTGATACATTTCCATTGGCAACTGCAGCCGCGGCAGCTGCTAAAGAATTACGCCATGAGGCGATTAGTTCATTTTGTACATCGACTGGCAACTCATTAAAAACAGCAGGGTCAACACCAGCTGGACATGGAATATTCGAAAGATTTCCTGTTAACGTTGTTGAAGTCGTCGGTGCTGTAGGCGATAGCATTACAGGCGAATCTGGTGTTTGAGGCACTGATTCAGTATGCATTGGTTGTGCTTGTGGTGCAAGTATTTCACCAGTGGGTATACCGCTAAGCTCCTCCATTGGAGATGGCAGTGGCGAGGATGAAACAGAAGACGGAGTGGAAAACTGACGACGATTGCATGATTTTCTGGTGTTCTCCAAATGATCCATACGAGTAAGCAGTGTGGTTGGTGGCTGATTAGTTCGAAATCTTAACATTGTGGTTGGCGAAACATTGGATGACGTAGGCAGAGTTGTAGTTGTAGACGGACTTAAGGGGGAATCCTTCTCACTATCATGTGAATTTAAGCGTAAATCGCAAACACGTAGTTTACTTGGTGACGCTACATCAGCTGTCTCAGAGTTGTAAACGGCAGAACTACCCACACAACGTCGCTTAGCCAACATCAGTCTGCCCATGCGACTTTTTTTGGGAGATGGTTCGACTTCAGTTTCAGAAAAGTCGGAAAAATCTGAATTTGTAGCAGCAGACTCAGAGCCGTTATCGACTAACATGGGTATTGGTGAGGCAGTTGTTGTGCGGCGGCGATAAAATTGATCACTTGGCTGGAATGTTGTTGGTGACGAACGGAAACCCTCATCACTGTGTGTCGACGAAACCGACGGCGTTGGGCTATCGGAAGTAGCAGAAATACCCGAGCTAGTTAGCGATGTAATTGATTGTACTTCAAGATCAGTTTTTTTTATTAGAAAATTAGCGATCGACGAAGAGCCAATCTTGCGTTGTTGAAATTTCGAAAAGGCTAAGCCAATAAGTGTGATGTTGAACGGTTTGCTCATATCGACAACTCGCTCGAAAAGGCGCATTATAATTTTGAGCAGTTTTTCTTGCGCACCATCAGCAAGCATAACTTTAGGGCCTCCCGTGTCGGTGCAAGGAGTCGATTTGAAAAGTGATGGCAGAATATTGGCTTGCTTTGTTTCACGATGACTCGTCTTTTTTTGGTTGTCGAATTTGCGCAGAATGACTTTGAGGGCAATTGGTATGCGACCATCTTCGGCAACCTGCAGAAAAAAAAAATATATATTAATTTTCCTTATTCCAACAGTTAATAGCTTAAAGAGTATACAAATGTGTTTAATATTATGTTAAATTTGGCGAATACTTATTTATTTATATCATACCTTATTTAAATAAATCTAATATAATTAACACGTTGACGAACACTTGCGTCCATAGCCGTCAAAGCGAAGTTCACTATGTGGCATGACGACAAAAGCCATCAAGTAGAAGCCTAGTGTCATGTTCGGTGTCAATCAGAAAAGAGAATTTCCGTTTTTAAGATAGCAGGTAACAGGTCAGTCAATAAGTCCGTAGGATAAGAAAAAAACAAAATTTTGATAAAACTCGATTATATTATTCAACATAGTTGCCTTCGAAAGCGATACAACGAGTACAGCGATTTTCCAACTGTTCGATACCACTTTTATAAAACGATTTCTCTTTCTCGTCAAAATAGGCCTCAGTTTCAGCGATTACTTCATCATTGGACTTGAATTTCTTTCCAGCAAGCATTCTCTTGAGATCTGAAAACAGGAAAAAGTCGCTGGGGCTAAATCTGGAGGTACGGTGGGTGGGTAAGCAATTCGAAGCCCAATTCATTCAATTTTGCCATCGTTTTCATAGATTTGTGACACGGTGCGTTGTCTTGGTGAAACAACACTTTTTCCTTTTGCAAATGTGGCCGTTTCTTGGCGATTTCAGCCCTTAATCGATCAAAAAGTGCACGTGATGAATATTATTCCTTTCGCATCCCAAAATACAGACGCCATCACATTACAAGCCGACTGTTGGGTCCTTGCTCGCTTTGGATTCGGTTCGTCGACTGCTGTCCACTCAGCTGACAATCTTTTGGATTCTGTAGCTCGTTGCTGTAACTCATACCGATCAGAGTTACCGACTCATATTACCGATTTTACGTCACTCTGACGTCAGTCTCATGTGCAATGTTTCTGTGCAAATCTGTATCGATTTCTGTTCAATTCGATCGTTTCAAATCGATAAGCTGTCACCTGTACCGATTTCATTTCAATGGAACCTTCCAAAAAAGTGTTTCTGTACAAAAAATGAATCGATAAAAATGTGTCACTTTTCTCAGTGGCCTTGCGGCAATTGAAAATTCTACCGATTTATCTAATGTCAGTAATATTGTGTCTAAGTTATAAATACTCGAAATATACCTTTAAAAATGGTTTCTCTCATTTAAGTTGAATTTTTTATATTTGTATATAACTAGTATGTATATATATAACTGAAAAATTTATTTGAAGAGCAAATTAAATCCGGACGAGTTTCGAAACTGCAGCGACGTAGGCTGTTGGGCTTAATGAAGCAGCACCGGCACGTCGAAAAGGGTAAATTTATTAAGGCATTTGAATGTTACTGAAACAATAATCCATTAAATAATTGATTTCCTAATACTTCTAACTCACTTCACTGTTAACTAAAACGCTTTTGATTATCTATTTATTCTAAAACTATAGCGCACATAAGATAAAATAAATACCGTAAACAGCTGCTTGTCATTTGACTCAATTTTTCAGCGTTTCTTCTCGATTTGTGTTCTTTTTCATCACGGTCAGAATTTTTACCGATTTAAACGTAAAGAAACATTAGTTGTCACGAAATCGGTAGCGCATGACGTCACACAAATCGGTAACTTACCGATTTTGTTACAGGAACGAGCTACTGGTGTGTAATAGTGAAGCCATGCTTCATCCATTGTCACATATCGACGGTAGAATTCGATTTTATTGCGGTTTAGCAGCGCCAAACACTCCTCTGAAGCATCAATTCGTTGTTGTTTTTGGTCGACTGTGAGCTCATGCAGCACACACTTTGCACAGAACTTTCGCATACCCAAATGTTCGTGTAAAATGGTAAAAACAATACCATCTGATATCTATACAATGTCAGCTAGCTCGTGCACCTTTAATTTGTGATCGTTCATAACCAATTTGTGGATTTTTTTTTTATGTTTTGTGGAATAACAGTCTGATTTGGGCGTCCACTGCGCTCTGTATCATTTGTGCTGGTACGACCACGTTTAAATTCAGCAATCCACTTTTCTACCATTTGTCTCGATGGAGCAGAGTCCGGATAATGTTTATCAAGCCATTGTTTGGTTTTCACTGTATTTTTTTCATCAAAAAGCAATGCTTGAAATCCACTTTGTCCATTTTAATTTTTTAATAGCAATAGTTGCACACAAAATGCTATAACTCACGAATCAATTGTCAGATTTTTATACGTATCGTTTGAAGGTTGGTACTGAATAAAAATCATGGAAAAAAAATCTGGTAACGCCATCTATGTGTGATCCTATGTACTGTTAAGACTTCACCTTTTTAATTTTTTACACTTATAAATATTGACAGTTGATAAACAAATTCGCTTTAAAAATTTGCAAAAGTTCTTTGACCTTTATTTTAAAAAAATGGAAATTCCCTTTTCCGATTCCGGGAAAAAAATTACTTAGGATAGGCCTGATAGTGTCAATTGCTACGTGCTAAGTAATGGTCCTAGATAACAATTTTACCTAAATATTTAAAGTTATTCATGCTCAACTTGAAAAGGCCTTGTATAAAAGTAATTATTTTTTATGCTTTTCTTGAAAGAGCCTTGTAAAAGCCTTTAAAATTTAATTTTCTTGTATAATTTTTTTATATAAAGCTTTATTCAATAGTACATTTTAGGAAGCATTCAAGAAGATTTTTACTCAAGCTGCTTATATTTTTTAGATAAACAAAGTTTACGTTTGTGAAAACAATAACTTTAGAAATTCCTGAACTAAATAAAAAACATTACTATCATAAAAAAAAAATTTTCAAAAATAAAAAAATTTCCGTCTGAGGCCGGGATTGAATTGTGGATCTATCTGTTGATAAACTGTCCCCTTAAACCGCTGTGCTACCGAAGTAATTTATTGCTTCGAAATTAAGTGCATATATGAAATGAATGCAATAGAGACCTTTATCAAATTTTACTTAAAGGAATTCAAAGAAAATGCTAATTAAGTTTCAGCGTCGCCCAAGCAAACTCTTGAATAGACGAGTGGATAGAGCGTGCGGCTGTCGATACAAAGGAGCCGAGTTCAATCCGCGCTGGTTGGGCCATGGTAAATATACAAAGATTTTTAAAATGTACAAGTTTTCTGTTCTAAATAAAATGAAATGATAAAACGTAGGAGATTAGATAACTAGAAACAATTAACTTTTTTTCAGTTTCCGAGATCTTGAATAAGCCTTAAATATAAACATTATATCACACTTTATATAAGTTCACGTATAAAGGAAATAATTTCATACGTCTTTCTCCCTTGCATATACCTTTAATACTTGTTTCAAGAATTGTTCAAGGAAGTTTAAATTATGCTTCCTACATAAATTCCTTATACAAAGCTTTACTCAAGGCTTATTTAGTTGAAATTGTTACCTGGGGTCGTACATATTCAACAAATAAAAATTAATTATCTTATAAACAACAGTTACATTTAACCTGACATGAAGCTTTAAAGTTACATTCGCAAATTGCTAAATATTATTCGAGTTTAGAGTTTTATTAAGAGTTTTTCAATAAATATAGCAAAAAAAAAAAAACAAATTGGCCTTGAAAAGACTTTGATCAAGCCATGGTAGAATTAATACAGGTAAACTCGCTAGATGAGAGCATACTGCCGCGAATATCAACACGAAGTTGACAACTCAAATAAAACTTCAAAGCTATGAGAAAGATGTGAGAAAGCAAGAATTGTCAAAATGTAAACGAAGTTAAATAGTTGATATTGTCTCGTTTATTTAATTAAAGATTGAAAAAATTGTTCTTTTTCGTGTTTTTATAGATATTTAAGCAATAAAAAATTGCTTCAAGGCAAACAACATGGAAAATTAAATAAATAAAATATTAACTGCAAGCAGGCAGTGCCACTGACAATACCGGCAGTAACGAAGAAGAGAGCACAATAAACGCTGCATCTACTTGTATTCTTCTATCATGGATCAAGCTTGTTATGATAAATTTTGTTGTGCGTGTTATTAAATGTTTGCACCGGCAAGTTTTATGCCGGACATTTTTTTTACTTTCTGGGGTTTGCCATTGCAGAGAGGTGACGGCCGATCAGAAATATTAATTCAATTGAAAAAACTGTCAGATGAGAAAAAAATAAACAGATGAGATTTGAACCGATTCTGTGAAATAAGGGCCCAAAACAAAAACGAAATAGCACCTTAAAAAATGGGGCTCTATTTCATTATGAAATCAAACCCTACAAAAAAAACGAACTGGCCATTTCAGCCCTTGAAAGGACTTTGACCGAGCTTCTTATGATCAATTGTGTTGTGAAATGTTTGAACACAAATAATCGAGAACTGGACCTACCAGCTTTATGCCGAACTCAAAACTTTTTTGGTTAGTACATATTCCACATGGTAGTATTAGACAGTCGCTAATTTCGAATTTGATGTTAGAATTTAAAAAATTTTTTTAGGGTGGAACCTAAACATTTTTTTTACACGTTTTGTGCATGCGCTGGCAGAATTAGAGAGTCATTGCGTTTGAATTTGAGGTTAAAATTTCAAAATCTTTTTTGACACTAGGGTGGACCCTGAAAATGTTTTTGTTTACTACATTTTGTGCATGTCAGTATTAGACAGTCGCTGATTTCGAATCCTTGTCCAAGACAACTTTTTATATGCTCAATAACTTTATAATTTGAACCCAATAACATGCGTAATATTGATTTGATTTAAATTCTAATCGATATTATTTTAATCAAAAAATAATTTTTTAATCTTATTGGAAAAATATCGATCAATGATTGGCTTTTATTTCTGTTCTAAAAAATATCGATCAAAAAATAATTTTTATTTCTGACCGAAAAAATAACGATCACAAAAGGATTTTTACTTCTGATCAAAAAAATAACGACTAAAAAATAACATATTTCTGATTGCAAAAATAACGATCAAAAATAATTTTTATTTCTGACCGAAACAAAAAATAGCGATTAAAAAATAACTATTTTTTCTGATTGAACAAATAACGATTACAAATAACTTTTATTTCTGATCGAAAAAATAACGATCAAAAAATAATTGTTATATTTGATAGAAAAAAATCGGTTAAAAATAATTGGTTTAAGGTGATTTTTATCTTAAAAATCATGAAAAAAATCATGTCAAAAACGGGATCTCTGACTCCCTAGCATCATATTGCTACATTCAAAATTATTTTACAATAACTTTTTATACATGATCTTTTGGCCTGAAAATTAAAAAATAATCGTTAATTCATCCCTGTACAGATGAAGTAATGTAAACCGTTTCATTTATCTTGCAACATCGTGCTTCTTTAATAAGTTTTCATGTTCGTTAATTTTCACACGAAGTGACTGAAAGAGTTGCAAGGATGATTACTTAATTAAATATATTAGAGAATATTACTTTTAATGCACTATTCTTAGGCTTCAAACACTGTCTTTTTCCATCGTTAGTTGAATTACTAACTTTATACCGAACATTCTGTTCCATTTTTAAATCATCAAAATCTCCTTCCAAATCATCTTGAAAAAATCCAATTAGTTTTTCAAAAGCTCCCAAAGCGGCATATCTAGTGATTTTGTAGCGTAAGGAAAGTGTTTAAAACCCAATAAGAATGTCTCCATGTTTTAAAAATCTATCTCTTAGGCTTGAGATAAATCAAACGCTTGTCAAAAAATTCAGACAGAGAGAGAGCCAACTGCTTATTAGTGTCAAATCTATTTTTATTTTGTTGGCTTTATGCTTAGAGCATAACAAATAAATTCTATACTATATTATATTGTGAAGTAACAAATTGAATGTGTGGTAATTTAATAATAAAGTATTAGTACTTCAACCACAGCTCTATCTAGGGAACTAAACGCCCTTTCACCCTAGTTGGTCATTCAATGGGTGGCGCCATTGCAGTGCTGTTTTCCATAGTTTATGCACTTTTATATTAAATCAGAGGTCGGCAAAACTCAAACTGAGTGTGTGTTGGTGAGAGCAAATATTCTGCAGTGAAAAAAATTTATGCTGCATATGATTTTAAAATTTGTACACTTGCACACAGGAGTGATTTAATGAAACTATTTCAAACATACTATGGCAAAGGTATGTTATCAATAAGTTCAGAAATGTTAATTTTGTTATCGCAGTTTCTTATTAAAAGAATGCTTTTTAGAGGAGAATTTGTTAATCTATTTCGCTGCTTTGAGCATATGAATTTCAGGCCGGAAAAAATTTGTTCACAAAAGTAGGTGGAAGGATAAAAAGCTAACAGTTTGTAAGAAACTGCTTTTAGTTTTGGGTAAAAGCTGCCATCAATGGTTTTCAATCAATGGCATCTATTAAATGTTCAGTATTATCTATTTTTTTCGATTTTCAAAAACTGTATTACTTTATCCCTTAGATCGTAAAGCCTGGAAAGGCAATCGCCACGACTGAGCCACCTTACTTCTGTGAACATTTTCAGGTCATAATGTTCGGCGTCGGTATTTTTAAGAAATTGAACAAATTTCCTATGGGTTAGAGAATGATGTCCTCCTCTTATTGTGTTAATAATTTTCTCTGCTGTTTTCATGGCAGGAAATGTGCTCAAAAACTTTGAAGCAAGTGCAACCTGGTGGATGATGCAATGAAGAGATGACATTTCGATCCCGTGCTTTATCAATTGACCCACAAATCCATCATTTCTACCAACCATAACGCTAGCACCATCCGTACACACTCCAATTAATTTACTCATATCTAATTTGGAGAAAACGTTTTCATTTAGAATATCAAACAAAATTTTTCCCGTAACATTTCCATGTAATGTTTCCATGGAGAACATTGATTCAAAAACTACGTAATCAGAACTTACACTTCGGATGCAAATTACTAATTGACACAGATCGTTAATATCAGTGCTCTCATCTAATGATATGGAAAAATATTTGCAGTTATTCACCGTTTTCAAAATTTCAAACTCAATAGAGTGAGCTACTTGTTCTATACGTCGAGCTATGGTTCTCGCGGACAAGGGAATGGATTGAACAACATCAGTTTTATAATTTATTTTATTCAAAATATCAGAGCAAATGTTCTTAATAAAAGTTCCGTCAGTAAAAGGTCTGCCATGTTTTGCTATATGAAGAGATATTATGGTTGACAATGTCACTTTAAGTTTCTTTTGGGTTTCCAGATGGTTCATTTCATTATCTGTTGCTTCCATATCAGAAAGCCATAACTTGAATTTTTGTAACACAGAATCTCTTTTTTCCCTAAAAATCCTATATTTTTCAACTCTATTCAATTTAGTTAATTCATTATGAGAATGTTCATAATGCCTTTTAAAAGCGTCTTCGCGTGGACTTTTGAATGCTGTGTAACAAATTAAGCATTGCATTTCATTAAAGGCATTCCTAAATAAGAAAAATTTTTCGCATATATTTTCAGCTTCCATTTTGCGCACGATGTTCTCACTTCGGTGGCTCAAAGGCGAATGAACAAAATAACATATTTTGCGCTGTGTGGTTGAACGAAAGAGCGCAAAATACGAAAGAGCGTAAGCGTCTGTGTGAATTGGTTTTCCACAATTGTGGTATGGAGTGCCGACCTATGTATTAAATACTCGTATATATTGTTAAAAATTAACAAAAAACACAAATTTCACAAACTTTTTTTTTGCTAATGGGTTTTGCTTAAAATTAACCATCACCTGTTTTTGACAGATCTAGGGGGCATTTACGGTGAGAGAGATTTCTTCCAAACAGTCTAATACAAAGTTTGTATACAATTTAACTGCAATTTAAACCGCATGTGTATGCTGCACTGATTAACATTGCAGACATATGCTTTGTGTAATTTTTCAATATAGAACACAGTTGTTACACAAATATGCGTCCATTTCTTTTCACTATAAAATACAAAATTAATAAATTTTTTACAATAGTAACTTGTTTTTAAAATAAAACCATGCAGCAAACTAAACTTACTTCTCAGAATCATCCACAACAACAGAAAAATAAAATTAAGCATCAACTCTGTTAGTGATGCGCGATTTGCTTTTTAGCTTGTAGGAGGCGTTTTGAAATGCCATGCATTGTGAATATTTTGTAGTGTGGCGATATGGAATGATACAAGGTTGATTTATAAGGTTGTCGCAAGGGAGAGAACGAGTACCCATAATTGTCAAATCGAAGTTGACAGCTCATAGAAAATCTGCAAGTGCTCTCTTTTATCATCCGTTTTTCTTTCGTAGTTATTCGCAAAATTGGCTGGTTTTGACAATTATGGGTACTCAGAAGAGAGTGCGATCAGCCCTGCGACAACCTTATAAATCAACCTTGGAATGATAGACTTTGCACTTTTGCTTTGCAATTGACGTTTTGGAAGTCAGCCATACGCTACTAAATAGAATGAGAAAATACGCTACCACCTTGTTTCTCACACCATTTTCAAATCGAAGAATTGTCAACAATACACCAAGTGGTTAGAATTACAACTAAAAAATTTTAAACACGTGTATTCTGAACGAATAAAACATTGGATTCTTTAAAAAATACGGTCCAACGACAATAGATTTGAAATTTATATTCTTTTGATAAAAAATTGTGATTACTTTTGGTGTGAGTCACTTTAATTGTATCCTATTTCTCTTTTTGCTATGATAGTTTTGGGGGTTTAAACCAAAATCCTTCTTTGGCTGCGCTACTGTACTCTCCCGTACAATGATAAAACATAGTTCATACATTTTAATAAAGCCACATAACATTGGAAGAGGCATTTTGATCGTTTTTATTTTGTAATGCCACTTCAAAGTATACTTTAAGCTCTATTCAAAAATGTTGGTCGCTCGTTTCTACGATTTACTTTTTCTTCGAAGGAGTGCTTGCAGAGAAAGGAAAAGCCTTGTTGATTTCTCATAGGTGCTAAGCAGTAAAAACATGTTTTTATGAAGAATAAATTAGATTGGGCTCGCAGACGCGGATTGGGCAAGGGATCAAATTAACAGATCAGTTAGCGGATTTATTGTTCAAGTTTATGGATGAATGGTTCTTAGTCAAATAAAAAACAATTGGCAGTTGTGACATCTTCAAGCGAAGCTTAATACGTGGCAATATTTAATGCAGGATTTCATCAAATTCAAAACGAATGTTTTTGAAGAAAATTTTCTGAAACTAATTTTCCCAAAAGTTTGTTCATCAAACGGTCGTTTAAATTAAATATTCGTTCTTTTAAAGCTGCCTTTCTATCAAAACGGATCAACATAATACTTTCAGAGGATGAATATAACTTTCCGAGGTTCATATTAAAAATGTAATCCATTATACTTTTGTAAGCAGCCCTAGCATAGCTTTTATAGAAAAAAGGTTTCTAAGGTCACATAAAAATTGTTTATGAATGAGAAATGAATGCTGGTAAATTACTGGACTTTGATATTGATTGCTCTATACCGGCTTGTTTTTCTCAAACACGAGAAAAAAATCATTCAATGACAGAGCTATTTAAATCGATATATGAGTATGTATAGGTTTGACGTTTTGTCGTTTTGACAGATTAAAATAGATGTTTGGTTTTCTTGAACAAGTATGTTAAAGACAAAAACCCCCTACAACTATGACAGAATCGTATCTGGCTGAGATATTCTCTAAAGGTACAAAACCGCTACTACAACAATAATACCACTCACGTTTAATTCTTAAAATAGAGTTTCAAAACATAAAAAAACAAACAATGACAGCCACTCACTTGTTCAATTAAACGCATCAATAGCAGACGAAAACGATCTTCAACATCGGTGCGTACTGAAATCGGTCGACAAGAATCCTCCAAACCAATAGTTTTGGGCTTGCCAGTAGGCCGCACCGAACTTGTGTCGCGTCCAAAAGAAAGATCTTTTAACTTGGTAGCCGTTTCAAAGCCAAACTTCTTTCGCAAGAAATCCATATCGCATCGTTGCAGCTCTTCAACATTCGCGATACCGCTTTCCAACAAGAGTGATTCAGTTTTATGTCCGATTCCGGTAACACGATTCAAATCCTTGAGCTCGCGCATGAATTGCTCCACATGTGTTGACACCAAGACAGTTTGTTGAGTTGGTTTGTTCTGAGCTCCAACAAGTTTGGACAATAGCTTGTTATAAGCTACCCCTGCGCAACAAGTAATTCCTAGCTTGGTCTGTAGTTCAGTGCGTATTTCCTTGGCTATGTGAGTGCCAAAAGCGAGACGTTGTGCACAGCCACAGTCACAAGCATTCAAAGTGGCACCATCGCTTGGGTAAATGAGTCCCACAACCTCTGGCATATTAATGTTGCTATTCGATTCGCTGTTAAACGTTTTTTCCCTTGCTTCTACCAACGAGCTGACATCAATGAAATTTTCGTCGAATCCTAGTTTCTCTACAACTGGAGTGTAGTTGTGTAGTATCTCAAAAATACGCTGCGACATTTGCCGATATGGTGTTAAATCCTCGCCATTTACTAGCACAAGGGTTGGGCATTTTTTCTTAGCTTCTGTCACTAGCATAAGCTTGGATACACCCTGCTGACGAGCAATATAGTTACATGTCACAACAATATTTTTCTGCTGCACTCCGAGCGGTTTGGATCTCAGTGTAGGATGACGGATTTCCTCAACTTGTGCATAAAAGTAATCCATGTCCAAATGAATGATGGTGCGCAAATGCGGCTCACTTTTATTCAGGACACCAGAAAAGTCCATGCTGAGTACTATGATGGAAAAGAGAGAAGAACCAAACAAATTGAGGATGATAAAGTTGTACATACAATACAAATGTTCAATATCTTGATAGTCAAATGTTGGCTTATTATGCGATATTTCTGTTCTGCTACTAATACCTCATCTACGAATGAATAAAAATACATGAAATGCCATAAAATTTACCATTTATTGTATTGCGTGCCCCAAGAATGGAACGTGATGAACGAAATATGGTGATAAGAATCACGATGTTACATTGCATTGCATAAACTTGGTGAATTCAGGTAAACAAAAATCTGGAATCCCTTAGAGTTTTTATTTCTATTCTCCCAGCAGGAGGTGGTCATGCAAAGGAATGTGTTTAAGAATGCATGCACACATCCATTTAAGACCTTTAACCACTGTACCACAAAATTAAAAAAACTTAAAGAATTTTACACCATATTTAAATATTTTGATCCTTACCACACTTACACAGATGAATAAAACTTAAGATTTTACATCTCTTATGTGGGGAAATTAAAAATATATTGAGCTTAATTGTATATTCTGCTCTTACGCGAAGAGCAAAGAAAATATTGCCTCCAAAATTACACACAGTATTAATCATGGTATTACACAAGTTTCTGCGTAATTAACTTATTTTTCGCCTTTTTTAGATTGTGGAGTAATTGAAGTAAACCAACGATGTTTTAAGGTAAAAGTATTAATTTTTCAATATATTAAATTTTACAAAATGACGCCAGCTCAAACAATTTAGCAACAGCAATTTTCGTTCGATTGACTTGAAATTTCATTGACTGTAGGTTCTGTATCATGATTCTGTATTAGATTTTGAAGAGAATGACGGTATGTACGCATTTTGGAAAATATAAATATTGTTTAAGTTATTAAAAAATGTCGATGAACTTTCACCGCGAAACTCAGATTTTTTGTCAAGTTTATAACTTTTTCAAAATTAATATTTTTAAAATTCCTTACGTAACTCTCTATTCTCTAACTATTTACGTCTAAATTAAGCAGATTTCTGTCATTTTGTTGCAAGATCAAATTTACTCAAGTTATGATGCAAATCCCAAAGACCCTCTTTTGAAAATGCTTTTTTAAAACTTGTTTTGTGGCGCCATTTCTAAAATTGATTGTATTGACAAATTTATATGGTATCTAAATACGTATGTAACATGTGGTTTTGAGAAAAAGATTTCTTTTCTATATAAAAAAATGATCTAAAAGTTGTTTAATTTTGAGACTTCTACATTGATAAAAGGCCTTAGCTTTTAAAGAATGTTGAAATAGTGTATACTTTAATCAGAGATGAAAGATTTGTGTAAAAATTATGTACTGTTTCCTACATGACTTGGGAATGCATAAAATATTTTGTTTTTTTTTTATACATATATTTATTTATCGATTTGCTAACCACTTATAGAAAACAAATATTAATCAAATCCAGTTTGATTTCTACTTTACTGAATTGCTTGCTATTTGATTTTTTATTACATTAATTTAAAGTAAATCATTAAAGCAAAACGACAGAAATGATGAAACGACACACAAACAAATCAGAAGTAACTTAAGCGATTCATATACATGAGAATCTTTTATTTTTGTGACCTGGTGTTAGAAAGATCTTTGGATTCAAAGATACTTTACTCGGTCATGCATCTTTTTTCAACGATGAATTCATGATCCTAAGTCACACATTCCTTCCGGGATAATAACGTTGTATGCCAAAATGCACTATTCACACACAAAAAATGTCTTACTTTGTTCATCATCTTGGAAATTAGAGGAATTGATGCACTGAGCAAAGAGCAATAACAGCAGTGACTAATATGTTAGATACCAATTTTTTTTTAATCCATTTTTTGAGCCAGACAATCCATCCCCAATGAATTTCAGCAGCTTTCTAGCTTGTGTACGTGACGAAAATTACCCAATCCCTGAAGTGATAATCAACGAATACAAAAACCAAAATGGACAAGACCATGACAAAAAGCAACAAGCATAGTTCTAGTCTATCCAAGTAAAATTTTAACTTATCGAATGGCATACCGCGCGAATAATAATCGTTATTTTTACAACCCATACAAAACTTTATAATATTTAATTACCTTTTCTATAGTTGTTTAATAATAATATTAATAATAAAAAACGAAACCCCACTCAAGTCGCAAAAACGAACTAGCCAGAAAGTTGATCGAAAAACAAGGAAAAACATACGAATGTCAATATAATAAAATATTAAAGACGAATAGTGTATAGCAAAAAGTGGTGTAAAATTGCGTTACTCTTTCTTTTATCTATCGATTTACACAGGGCAGTGCTGTTAAAACAGTGTACGCATTTGTTGTCAAATACTGTGCAAGTAAATAGGTGTCTAGACAGTAGATAAAAAAGTGAAAATTTTAATAATTTATAAATATTTTCTTCTAAAAAACAAGAAGTGGTGATATTATTAAAAATTTACAGCTTGAAATTTTCATGTCAGCTGTCATTCAATATACTAAAAGTAATTTTAGTGTCCCAGCTATTGCCTAACCAACTGTCTGAAAAACATTTCTGTCTGAAACAACGCCGGCACTTACATAAGCCTCACTTCACCGACTCATTTTGCTGTGAGACAGCTACCAAATGTTTACAACATCATTTGCCTGACTTTGACCTTGATTAATTCAATGAAAAAATTCTTCGCCCTTGGAGTTCTTTCGAAGCATAAATTTCCGTTTTAATGAACTTGAAAATGTATTAATTTTCATTTTAATCAATTACCACTATGGAATATTGCGCTAAAATGCTGAAACACAACAAAGAAACCAGCCAACGACGAATGTCAAAGCAAAGAGAATAAGAGTGAGTCTAGAAATTTTTAAAAATTTTGAACTTGCCTCACGAAAATTTCACATTCCCACTTCCTCATCTCTTTTGTAGACGTCAAAGTGAGTCGGTTGAGTTAGGCCAGTGTAGGCAGGCACAAGAGAGTTGGGCAGAAAGTTTCAAAAGTGAGTGTGTATGGGTAAAAAATTGTGAATGTATTGCAATTGTCTCATCCATAATGTCTATCGTAAGCACCGTGTTATGCCGACCTTACCCCCTAGCCACACGTGCCAGTCCGAAGACAGTAACAGTTCGAAAAACTCAATACACTCTCACTTTTCACTAATACACTCACACCTTGACATCGCTGGCATTCCACTGGAAACAACTTTTACTGAGACAGTTTGACAACCGCAGCCAGTGAGAATCGAAGTATGGAAAACAGTGTTGTGTTTTCTCCATAAAACATTCGAACTTTGAATATGCACTTTTCTTTCATGTCTTGTAGTGAAATATATGCAATTATTTTAATTTCCCTTATTTCACACATAAAATATTATATGAATAAGTTTCATTTCATTTTGAAAAATATTGATAAACACATTTTTCAACATAATTAGTTCCCCATTTTTATCCCTTTTAAGTTTGATACTGTGTTGGCATATAAAGCATCACTGAATAAAAGCAAACGGAATAATAAAGTGGTCGAACATTTGCTATCACGTGTGGCCGCAGCGTAATTTGTATTGGAAATTAATGAAAACTATCCAATTCGTCTACGAGACAATTTTTATTTTATTCATTTAAAGAAGCAAAGAAAACATTGTTTTATATAAAAAACTGAAGAACTAGAGTGAAAAATTTGAAACACAAAAAAAAAAACAAAAACAGTTTGTTGAATTTTGATTTCTACAATAAAAATATTTAACAAGTTTTTTTTTTATGCAAGTATTAATTACATTTCAACACCCTTCCTTTATTAATATAAGTTCAACAAATCTCTAAATTTTTTATTTTGATAGATGCTAATGGTTTTGTAAACAAATCAGCTTCCATGTCTTCTGCTGGACAGTATATAAGTTGTAAAATATTTTTAGTTTTCAGATCGCGAACAAAATGATATTTTGTGTCGATATGTTTCGTTCTTCTGCTAAATTTTTCATTATTAACCAGCTTGACACAACTCTGATTATCTTCATTGATCACTGTTGCTTCTTCAGTTGAAACATTAAAATCTGCCATCAGTTTCCTCAGTCATAAGGCTTCTTGAGCAGCTTCTGGTAAAGCAATATACTCAGCTTCTGTCGAGGATAAGGAAACACACTGTTGTTTTTGACAGCACCAACTAACACAGGCACCATTAAATTTGAAGACATAGCCACTATTAGACTTCCTGTCTTGTCTGTTTGCGCCCAATCTGCATCGGCAAATCCTGTTAAACCATTTTGGTTTTTATCTCCTAGTTTCAGCTTTAGACATCTGGTCCCTTTCAGATATTTACCAGACGTTTCAGCTCAACCCAATCTACCTCTGTTGGTTTGCTTACTTGCTGACTCAAAATCGAAACTGCTGCTGTTCTGTCTGGTCGAGTATTGACAGTCAAATATAACAATGATCCGATCAATTCGCGATACTTTATATTGTCCTTAAGTGGAATACACTGTGATTTAGATTTACATAGCCTATATCCGTTGGTATCTTTGAAACATTGCTATCAGTTAAAACTGCTTGAGAAATGATTTTATCAATATAACTTCCTGATGTATTGAGAAATATCCGTCACTTCCCCTCTTAATTTTGATACCAAAATAAAAACTCACATCACCAAGTTTTGAGATTTCAAAATTGTTTTCAAGGATTTTTTCAACATGTTTCTCTAACTTTGTAGCAACTAAAATGTCATCTACATACACAAGAATATATATGTTTTCATCTCCCACGTTAAGTTTTAGGAGACAAGGATCGGCACTTCCCTGAATGAAACCTGCTTGTTTTAATACGTCAAACAGTTTCGAATTCCAGCATCTAGCAGCTTGTTTAAGTCCATATAAGCTCTTTTGCAACTTACACACAAGAACCTTTTTTCATCTGATGGTACTTCATAACTATCTGGTTGACGCATATAGATCTCCTCCAGGTATCCGTTCAGAAACGCTGTCTTGACATCATAGTGCTTGACATTGTACTTATTAGATGCTGCCAACGCCAAAAACACGTGGAGCGTCGTCTGTCTGACAACTGGTGCGAAAACTTCGTCGTAATCAACACCAAACTTCTGGTTGTAGCCTTGCGCTACAAGTCTCGCTTTGTATTTGGAAACATTGCCAACTGCACATCGCTTCATCTTGTAAATCCACTTACAACCAATCGCTTTTCTTCCTTCAGGAAGCTCAACAATCTTCTATGTGTTATTCCGTTTTATAGATTGCATCTCATCATCCATAGCCTTCATCCACTTGATATTTTCACTGCAGGTCGAAGCTAGCGTGAATGTTGTAGGCTCCTTAGATTCAACAACTACATTGTCATATCGAAATGGTGGGACGCCCTTATTTTCACGCAACGATTTTCGAACTGTAACTACTTCTGGAATAACGTTGACATCATTTCCTTCGGATGATGGTGATATATCAACAACTGAGTTATTTGTAGCTGCATCCGAACAAACATCACTTGAACCTTCTTCTTCTCCAGCAGAATAATATTCTTCATCACCTGGATTTGATGGTATATGCATTTTACTACTACTATCATCTTGTCGGTTTTCACCCAAAGTCACAACTACTGCATCTGATGAAAGTTCTGACTGGAAAATCTGCCTTGATGTTCTCAAAATTTCATAATCACGACAAATGACAACTGTCATTTTCTCTATATTTAAAAATTTTTAAGCTTTGGATTGCTCCGAGTAACCAATAAATGTTAACACCTGCATTTTCTTATCTAATTTCTTCCTATGTTGACCAGGTATTAAAACATGAGCATCTGCTCCGAAAATTTGAAATTCCGTAATATCCACCTTCTTTTCCTACCATACTTCCAAAGGAATTTTGTCATTGAACCTTGTCGGCAACCGATTTTGAATGTAATTTGCTGTAAGGAAAGCTTCTCCCCAGAATTCATTTGACATATCTGCATCTGCTAGCGTACATCTCAGCATTTCAATCAAATAGCGATTTTTCAACCTCAACCTTCAACCTCATTTTGTTCCGGAGTGTAAGGAGCTGTGAATTGCTGCTGAATACCCATATTTACAAGAAACGCTTTCACCTTTGTACCAAGATAAGTCGATCAAACACATCAGATTTATTCTTGAGCAGATATATTACGCAATATCGATTGATATCGTCAATAAATGTAACGAAATATCGATATCCACTTGGTGTAACTACGCTCATTTGTACTACATCCGTATGAATTATATCTAAGATATTTGATGACTGCTCACCTGATATTTTTGGAAATGGTTTTCGCGTCATCTTGCCTGCTAAACAAATTTCATATTGCGAATCTAAAGCACAATTCTTGACACTCACACCAGATTTCATCAGAATCTTGCTTACAATGTTTATGTCGCGCTGACAAATGCGGCGATGCCATTCATGAATACAGTTGCTGTGACCTGTGTCCTTTACAACGCCTGCCAGCTCGGTTTTAATCCTAAGCTTGTAGAGATCATTTGTCATATCAGCTATAACCGCAGCACAGCAAATTCTCTCTATCGACTGAACGTAGAGTACGTCCTGTACTGGAATCTCTCAACTTGACCGCATTTGTTGACAATTCGTACGCAACCCGAACCTTTTCCACTAGCATTAATTCGATCCCCATTCGCAGCATTGACTGGATCAGTATATATCTCATTGAGCGTGGTAAAGAAACTCTTTTGATTTGAAATGTAGCACCCGAGTCTATATAGCAATCAGATCTCGCCAACTTGCTAAGCCAGTAGTACTGATCTGAGGACTCGATATTTTCTTTATCATCACCAGTTAGACTGATTTTGTTGCTCATTTTCTTTGCTAGAAATTCTTTAAATTGCCTGCAGTCCTTTTTCATGTGACCTATCTTCTCACAGAAATAACACTTGAAATCAGATTTTGACGTTCGTCTTTGTACTTGCTACCTTGTACCTTCATAACTGCAGTATCCATCGGTTCCCTCTTGTGATATTTACGTTTTGCTTCCTCAACAAGCTTACTTTTTACAAAAGTCAAGTTAAGTTGAACTTCATCTCGAGCTTCCAATGCTACAATCAGTGAATCGTATGAACCCGGTAGACTCCTTAATAGCATTGCGACAGTCCATGACTCGCTTAGTGGATCACCCATGACTGCAAGTTGCTCAATATATCCCATCATTTCATTGATATGCGCTTCCATTTTCTCATCGTCCGTAAGTTGTATCTTACAAACAGCTTTCATTATAAAAACTCGTGTGCTAAGAAAGGGCTTCTCGTAATGAGTCTTCAGATTATTCCAATAATCTCTTGCTGTGGCAGCATCCTTTAGGTGAATGAATTGGTCATCAGAAACCATTAGACCGATGCACGCCCGTGCCTGTCCATCGCGCTTCATCCAACCTGTGTCTGGTTCTGTGGGCTTCGCTGAACAAACTACATCCCATAGATCTTTGATGAGGATAATTTCCATCTTCATCTTCCAAACTGAATAATTATTGCCATTCAGCTTGCAAGCCGTTGATTGAATATCCTGTCTCGAAAACATGATGGCCCATAACATATTGGAAATTAATTAAAACTATCCAATTCGTCTACGAGACAATTTTTATTTTATTAATTTAAAGAAGCAAAGAAAACGTTTTTTTTATATATATATAAACTGAAAAACTAGAGTGAAAAATTTGAAACACAAAAAAGAAAAACAGTTTGTGGAATTTGATTTCTACAATAAAAATATTTAACAAGTATTTTTTTTTTATGCAAGTATTAATTACATTTCAACAATTTATTGATTATTTCGGAATATTTTCGAAGTAAATACATATTCTTTATTGCCATGCCAGTACTATCACGTGTGACTGCAGCGTTGCTCGGTCAATTATTTGACATGAAGCATGTGTACGTGTGGATTGATGCTATTCCTTACACACATCAATCACACCGTCAAATTTTAATTCTTTATTATTTTCTGTGGAATACAGACATGCGATGAGTGACAATGAATATTGCAAAGAATATATGCATGGCAGAATTATAAGGTAGGGTCGACTCGGAGAGGAATGGAGTAGAAAGCAGAATAAAGCGAGATTGGTGTCAAAATCAGCTGTTCATCGCGAATTTCTTTATGCTCACGCTTCGCAGTTGTTTTTAGGTTAAAACTGTTACAGTTTTTTTTTGCAATTTTAAGACTTCTTTCACATTTTATAGTTTTTATTACACTTTTTTTATAATATTTTCACTCAAATTAGCACAAATTTAACACCCGCGACCGGGTGTCTTTTGCAATTTCTCCATTTGCAATTTCTACGAAATTCGTCGTTTTGACATATATGTTCCTTCTCATTATCCACTCTTCGTTGACGCGTGAGAGCACTCAGCGAAGCGGCCCTACCTTATCATTGTATCATGAATATATGTAGGCTATTTACAGTTTAAAAGTTTATTAACAAAGCGTAGTTATAGCATTTGTTATTTTTGAAAATGTGAGCACCTCAGTATTTTTGTCGTATTCAATGATTTTGCAACGCTGTTATATATGCTGTAGATAGGACATCAAAATACGAGACACAAAAAACACGTCCAAGGGCTACTTTTATTTACGCGTGAGTATTTGCGTTTGCATGCAAAACAACAACAAAGAAAAATACGCTTACGTAAGTTGGAGTATAAATAACAAATCGTAAATTATACAGGCCTGCGTACTTAAACTGTGAATAGCCTAATTGCATTAGCAAGATGCATTTAAAAGTTGCATAAAATTTAAAAGAAAAAAGTTTGGATGAAAGAGTAGATGGAAAGAAATGAGCTTTCAAACAATATCTCTTGAAAAGGTTAAAAACTATAAATAAATTATAAATAAACTTCAATAAACTCTACCAAAAACTGTTTGTCCTCTTTAATTTTTTCACCGCTTCTTTCTTTTCTGCAGGCATGATTACCGCACGACGAAAACAAACCAACTGCCAAAAGATGATAAATCAAACCCTTACACACATCAAGCCGCTGGACAAGCATTGGAAAATATCAAAATAATTTAATTTTGGTCAATTAAGCCATTAACGAGTCTGTATGACGCATACACACAAATATTCACTAACACATACATGATTGATGCCAAATGATTGACCGTGTAAAGCGTGGAACAGAATGCGATATAGTTAAAGCGATTGCATGTAGTAACTTCATCAGTTGTTCAGTGTGTAGAACGCTACACCAAATGGCTTATGTCCACAATGGCGTGAGCGCTTCAGAGAACACTTGTTTATTAATTTTTTTAATTTTTCAAATACTGTTCATGCGCTTAACTATGTCGATGCCGGCGTTTATCTCATACAGCTCATCGTTCCATCTTGTTCGGTACTTGCCATTGACGCAGATTGGTTCGTAGATTTTAAGAAGGATTTTTCTCTCGAAAGCTCCCGAAGTCTTTTCATTAGAGCTGCTCAACGTACAGGTTGGTGTTGCGTATAACAGGACGGGCATGATTAGTGACTTATAGAGAGTGAATTTTGTTCGTCGAGAGAGGGCTCTGCTTCTCAATTGCCTACTGAGTCCAAAGTAAAACCTGTTGGCTAGAGTCATGGCAGAATTATAAGGTAAGGTCATCACGGAGAGGAATGGAGTAGAAAGCAGAATAAAGCTAGATTGATCTCAAAATCAGCTGTTCATCGCGAATTTCTTTATGCTCACGTTTCGCAGTTGTTTTTAGGTTAAAACTGTTACAGGTTTTTTTTTGCAATTTTAAGACTTCTTTCACATTTTATAGTTTTTATTACACTTTTTATATAATATTTTCACTCAAATTAGCACAAATTTAACACCCGCGACTGCACTGTTTGCAATTTGGAAACATAAAATATTTTCTTCATTTGCAATTTCTACGAAATTCGTCGTTTTGACATTAATGTAGCTTCTTATTATCCACTCTTCGTTGACGCGTGAGAGCACTTAGTATCATGGGCCTACCTTATCATTGTATCATGGGCTAGAGTTATCCTTCGTTTTATCTCCCTCGATAAATAAATCGCCAACTGATGTATAAACCGAGATTTTATATTTTTTTATTTTAATTCATTATTGTTAATTATAATAATAAAAATTATTATAATTTATATATATATCATAATATTATATATAAAATATAATAATATTATATAATATTATAGCTCGATCCCCAGAAATTTAAAAAGTTTGTCCTTGACAACTTCCAACCCATTTATGTTCAACAAAAAATTTTCATCCTCCCTTGAGTGTGGTGATCATATAATCAGCTTCGTTTTAGATGTATTCATTGGGATTTTATTAAATCGGAAAAACTCTTGAATTATTGAGACATCATATTCCATTTTGGCACGCAGAACAGATCTGTTAACTGATGGATAGAAGACAGCAATATCATCAGCGAATTAAAAAAGTTTAGCCATATTTTGAATATCATTTATGAAGATTAGAAACAGTATTGGTCCCAATACACTTTCCTGCGGAACGCCACAATAGGTTTTTTCATAGCTTCTTCTTCCTTTTCCATTAAATACTTTTAAACAATTCCAAAGTTTTCCCGGACACGCCAATGTACTCCATTTTTTTAAGAAATATTTCAAGATTGATACATTCAAACACTTTTTGCAGATCAATAAACAAGCCTTCGACCTCAGAGCATCTACTGCCCAAACCTTTGCAAATGTATTCTACCGCTTGGACCAACGCTGCTTGAGTGCCTGATCCGTCTCGAAATCCGTATGGGTAGTTGTAAATAAAATTTTTCTCTTCAAAGTGGTCACACATCTTGGACGTTTCTTATGGCTTTAACTTGAATATCGTCAACTCCTGCCGACTTATTCTCATTTAAATTCCTTATAATTTCTTCAATATATTCAGGTGGTGATTCTATCAATTCAAACCTTTTTCCCGAACCGCGTAAAGTCAAAAATGCATTGATGCTGTCGTCCTCATATGATTCTATGGCCGCCACTACATCTGCAGTTCGGTTCACAAAGAATTTATTCAACTCGTTGGCCACACGAGCAGGATTCGTGAGCACCGATCTATCTTCCGCTTCGATTTTTTTCACTGAATTGTCTTTAGGCTCCCTATTTAGTATTCCATTCAAAACTTTCCATGTACCTTTTGTGGCACCTTTAACGCTAGAGACTTTGTGTTTGTAGTAGTTGTCAAAAAGAATTTTCTTCGCTACTTTTAACACATTATTTAATCCATCCAATCGAAGACTTAAATCGCGCCTATGAGGCTGTTTTTTTAGTTTTTTAAAAATGTTGTTTTTCAGACGGACAAGTGAGATAAAGTTTCCATCAGCCCATGGGCACATTAGACGTTTAAGTTTCATTCACATTTTTGGGGCAGAACAAGATCAATTTTGCTCTTAATTTTATCGAAGTCGTAGACTACTTTTGTTATTGCAGTTTCGAAACACTGATGTTAGTGAGTACGTTGTCGATCGAGGAATTCGATGATGGTCGCATAATTAACATGTGACCAATCTGTAGGCTGTTTGAGTTTAATAACAGGTATAGTGAACTCATCTCAGGCGAGTCTTTTGCTACATCAATATAAGAATCGCCGACTTGTATGCAACTTTTTGTATTAACATTGATTTCATCAAGTTGGGTTTCAAGCAGATCAATAAATGAGTCAACCAGGTATTTTTGCGATCTGTAGAAACATATGATAGCTACTGCTTTGTTGTCAATTTTAGTGTACGGCAAAGAAATTGTTATTATTTGCACGTAGCCCAGATTTATATTCGCCTCAAGCCTGAATTTTACTGTGTTAGTGATGTATATTGCCACTCCACCATATTGATCATCTCTTCAACAGCGCAATTTATTAAATCCCGGAAGGTTATAAATATCTAGGATGTCCTTAGAAAACTAAGTTTTTTGCAAGCAATTAACGTGCGTCGTATCATCAAATGCAGATAGTTTTAAACGGAGGCTGTTAAATTTATCTAGTGAGGCGAGATTTCTTCCATTAAAACTGAGAATATGTAGTGCTTGGAGTTATAAATTATTATTATTAGACCGATTTCAAGTTTGTGTACGCTGGGTAACCCAGCGTCCACACGTGCAAGTGCAAGTTAAAAAAAATCTCAATATATTCAAACAATTTTACTAACACACTCACATTAAAACATGCAATAACAATAAAGTTCAGCTAAAACAGCTTTTTCGCACTACCTCAGCATTAACCCATTTAAAGCCACGACCCAGAAATCATTGAAAAATATCAATGTTATGGATACTAGTGACCCCAAACAAACTAATGTGGGAAAATTTACCCACCAATGAATGAATTGGGCTCAGGGGCAACACAAGACACAACAACTTACTTACTTAGGTGGCCATAACAACCCGTGTTCGGGTTTCAGCCAACCTCATCAGTTCTCGCCAGGCGCCTATGCTTTGCGCGCGCCTTCTCCAATCGGATACACCAAGTGCGGTTAGGGCATCCTCGGCCTGGTCCATCCATCGGAGGCATGGTCGCCCTCGTCGTTGTTGACCAACGACCCTCGCCTCGAGCACCTTTTTCGCTGAAGCTTCGTCGTCCATACGATGGACATGACCCAGCCAGCGTAGTCGCTGCACAGTTATATGTCGAACTACGCCAATGTCTTCAAAGAGCTCATACAGCTCGTGGTTCATTCGGATGCGATAGTCATCGTAGACTTGAACAGGAACGAAGATTTTGCGAAGAACTTTTCTCTCGAACAGCCCCAGAGCAGCTGCGTTAGTTTGCGAAACTACCCATGCCTCATCGCCATAAAGAAGCACAGGTAGAACGAGCGTCTTGTAGAGTGTTAGTTTTGTCGATCGAGAGAGGGCTCTGGAACTTAGTTGCTTACTGAGCCCGTAGTAGCACCTATTAGCAATTATTGTTTTTTGCTTTATCTCCAGGCTGACTTCGTTAGTGTTATTAATGGCGGTGCCAAGGTATACGAACTCCTTGACTACTTCAAAGTTATAGCTGCAGGATGAAACGTGGGAGTCTAAACGCCACGCTCCCTTGTTTGTAGACAGCATATACTTTGTTTTACCCTCATTTATCGGCAAACCCACTTTGGCTGATTCCTTTTCGATAGCGGTGAAAGCAGCGGTAACATCTCTCTTGGTTCTGCCGAGAATATCAATATCATCAGCGTACACGAGGAGCTGGACACCTTTGTAGAAAATGGTGTATTAAAAATATAAAAAATATTACGACGCACACCGGCCTTTGTACGATCCCCTCCATGATGATGTTAAAGAGATCGCCTTGTCTAAAATCTCTTTCGGTATTGAAGGTTTCGGAGAGGTCATTTCCTACCTTGACGGAGCTGCGTGTGTTGCTCAATATCATTCTGCAAAGTCTAATCAACTTTGCAGGTATACCGAACTCAGAAATTGCTGCGTGTAGGCTATCGAACGCAGCTTTAAAATCGGCATAGAGAATGTGTGTGCCAATTTGATTTTCGTGGGTTTTTTCCAGGATTTGTCGTAGCGTGAAAATCTGGTTTATGGTGGACTTTCCATGTCGAAAGCGAGTTGACCTTTTGACAAGTTTCATCAAAAACGCTACAATTGTTAACAAAGGTACTCATGCGGTTAAAAGGAGTAGCACCATATAACTTGTATTGAAATGGTAAATAAATTAAATTGTTAGCGTTTCTACTGCTTCTACGGATAGTGTTAAATTTTATATGAGAAAGAAGTTCTGGAGAATCGAATTCGAACTATGAGTTAGAGTAAATAGACGATATCTGCAGATTTCCTTCGGTCACTTAAAAACAGCATTTTTAACAGTTTCAAATGATCCTGATAAGGAGGAAGGTCCAATATGTCCATTCCACTTTAGCCCCTTAGAGCAAACCGAACAAAACGTTTTTGGATTCTTTCTATTCGATCAACATGCACATTTTAACTTTGGGACCAAACTTGACTTGCATACTCTAAGTGAGGACGCACGATTGCAGAATACAACGTTGTAGTTGTAATTGTGCTTTTAAATTCTTTAGCCCAGCGTTTCATAAATCCAAGCATTGAAGATGCTTTTTTACAAATATAATCAATGAGAATGTTAAACGATAGCTTAGAATCCATGCATATACCTAGGTCTTTGACGGTATTTAAACGATTCAAAGCAGTATCTTTGATCTTATAAACAAAAATAAAATTATTCCTTTTTCGCGAAAAGGGTTATAGTTTGGCATTTAAGGAATGTATCGAAAAGAAACTGCACACTTTACTTTTTGTATCTTTCTTTTATTCATATGAAACGTTTTTTATATTATTAATGTCCACAAAATACGTTATTCGGAACAGTATGAAGCAAAAAAATTAAAATAATATTTAGTTTTTGAAGGTATTTTTTATTTCAAATGTGTGAAATGGATTTTGTTGCTTGAGTCCAAATTGTTTTGAATTCTTCCAAGTTTTGAGCAGCCCTACCCATCTTTCTAAACTTTTTCTTTGATTCAGCCCAATAGCGCTCGATGGGGCGAAGCTCTGGAGAGTTTGGTGGATTCTCCTCTTTACAAACAAATTTGACTCCATTTTTGTTCTTGAGTTAGCGTAATGGGCTGTTGCCAAGTCAGGCCAAAATATAGTTGAACCTTTATGGCGCTTGTAAAATGGAATCAATCGCTTTTTTAAGCACTCCTTTTGCTAAATTTCAGCACTTATTGTGCCTTTTGTAAAAAAAGTTGATGTCTTAAGGCCGCAACTGCAAATACCTTGCCAAACCAGAACTTTCTGGCTAAATTTTTCCAGTTGAATTTTGCTGATTGAGCCATCGACATTTCGACCTTTATCCTTTGTATAGAATTGCGGCCCTGGCCAGGTAGTAGAGTACAGTTTTACATATGTCTCTTCATCCATTATAATGCAGTCAATTTGTTTTTGCACTAGACGCTCGTACAGCTTGGGCAGCCTGGTTTTGCACGTGGCAATTTGTTTTTCCGACTTTTTCAAGCATTTTTGTTTTTTGTGTGTCCTTGAATTGTTTCTTTTCTTGACACGTTGAATCATTGCATTTTGCACCCTTTTTCGGCCAGATTTTGGTAAATTCCTTACAGAACACTCATCTCCAAACTTTAAAATAATATTTTTTACCAAATAAACAGCGACATTGTAACGTTTTGCCAACTTTCTATAAGAATCTCTTTGTTCGGTGCACCAATTGTGCATAATTTTTTTGCGTACGTCTTTCTCAATTCGTGGCATCTCGGTAACTCATTGAGTAAAATATTTGGTTTAACCTACATGCATAGTTGACGCTATAGAAAAACTATCGGTACCTTCAAACATGTAAACAAATATATACACTGCGAGAAATAACCATTTTAAAGTGTGCAGTTGGTTTTCGATACATTCCTTATCTGGATTTAGAAACATATTATTTTTAGAACACCAAACTTCAAAGAATTTCAGATCAGACTGGAGTAAATCTGAATTGTCTTTAGAATCAACCGTTCTATATATTTTCATATCATCCGCATAGATAAGCAGATGAGAGTGTTCTATGATGTGAGTTACATCATTGATTGCTAAAATAAACGGAAGTAGTCCAAGGTGACTACCCTGAGGAACACCTGATTCAGCAATAAATTTAGAAGACAATACGCCTTTGAAATGTATTTGATAAGATCGGTCCACCAAATACGATTTAATCCAGTTCACAAAATATTGCTGAAGTCCCATTAACTTGAGCTTAGATTGTTTGGTAACTTATCAAAAGCTTTACTAAAGCCAGTGTAAACGCAGTCGACCTGGTTACCAGAGTCAATAGAATTTAAGCAGATTGTTGAAAAATCGAGAAGACTAGACACAGTGGATCTGCCATTAACAAAACCATTAACAAAAAAGTTGTTATGACTTCACCACAATGAATTTTTACCAATCGTACGCGATCCGCTCAAAAAGCTTAGGAAGCGATGAGCCTAGCGATAGGCATATAGTTACTGACATTGGCTGCATTCTGCCAAGGCGAGCGCTATTGTAGCGATGGATCATTTTACGCTGGATTTCTGTAAATGCGTTGCTACGTCGAACGTCAGATCTGTTGACAACTGACGTTTGACTTACCTTGTTCACTTGTTTTGTTTTGTTGAATTTAAAACCTAATTTCTTTCTGCTAAGAGCTTTACTTAATGCAAAACATGGTGCTAGAGATGCTAATGGATGATGGTCTTGATATGGCTATTAAGGAGCACATTTCGGACCTCATTCAACCATTGCAAGGAGCAAAGGATAGTTGAAAACATTAAAAATAGCACAAGCCACGAAAATTTGCATTTATTTTAAGCATTTCATTTGAGTGTTTGCAAATTCACGCAAATTGGCGCGCAAAAAGCTGTTAAATGACATAACTTGCAACTGTTGAGTAGAAGTAGCGTAATTTATTTCGCTAGGTGAAATGCACATCGCTCGAGCGTAGACAGCTGCCAGTGCTGTCAAAAGTGTAACTATTCACCCGAATTTTCATGAGCGCTAGTGTTGGCAGAATGCATCCATTATTCCTGCAAATATCCACACTTTCACATTTTCGAACTTGCAGCTCTACTTGCAACGAAATTTCCGAGGCAGTGGATTTTGACACTTGCAGCAAGTTAATGCCAAAAAATGGGATAAAAGTAATGCTTTTATTGTGCTTTTGTGGATTTTTCCGGGACTTACTCAATTTTATACATGAAGTAACACTGGTAGCATGTTCTCCTCGTTTTCTAACTTCTTAATTTCAAGCAATACTGCAATTGCAGGGTCCAACTTGCACATGTGGACGTTAAAGCAACTTGCAGCTTATTCTCTACTTGCAAGTGATTACTTGCACATGTGGACGTAGGGTAAGCGAAGAATCGCAAACAAAACGTTGCGATCGGCCCAACCGTTTCCACTTGCCTTGTTTCGGCCCAACTACTTCCACTGCCTGAACGAACGAAGGAAGTTTCGTTCGATCGCCCAGTGAAAACACTCGGTAATAAGCAATTTTGTTTATTTGTTAATAGAGCAAGAATGGCACAACGAAAGCGTCCCTGGCAACTCTACATGCTCTGTCTCAAGAAGTCAAATTCAACAAAAATAAGAAAAACAATAAACATAACATATAAAATATAAAAGTATGCGTTAAGCTCCGACGCGAGACTGGATTTTACTCTTCTAGATCGATTTCCTAAATTTGTGAGATTTATATAAAAGGCATAGGGAGTGAATAAATGCATCTATTATATTACTGAAAGGATTGCATTCTTTTAAAATTAAAATAAATTTTAAATATTACTTACTTATATTACATAAATTCATTATGAGGTTAATTGATTAATTTCATTAATAGTAACCACATTGTCAGCTGATATTTTAAATTTGATGAAAAAAGAGCGGCAATAAATACTTCAACACTTATATTTACGCAAATTGTAGTTTGCATATTATTAAAAATTAACTATTTGTTATATCAATGCAGTTAATAAAAGAAATATTGTGTACGTATTACAAACAAAGCAACGGAGGGTTGATATATATTAAAGAGCTGCACAAGCACTGCACAAATGACTTGCAAGTCATCAGCTCTGCTTTCAACTACTTCCGCTCACTTACTCTTTCATATCAAAACAAGCACTACAGTGCAGAGAGTTTTTAATATACAAACAAACAATGCACGAATAGACAGTAGAACATTCAAGCAATAGAACAAAACTGAAGTAGAACAAAATTGAAGTAGAATCTACTGCACTGTCACTGAAGTACTTAGTGTAAAACGAATGGTTTTTTTTTTTTTTGCTATGTTATAATCTATTCAGTACGATCCGAATACATTAATGCGTTCCTTCCGTAAGTTTTGTTTTTATAGCGTTTCATTCATAGATTCGTACCAAAAAATTCTTAAAACATTTTAACAAAAACAAAATTATGATAAATAGACAAAGTTTATAAAGATCGACACTGAAGTAAGCACTCGCTATGCTTGCTCAAGAAGGATGGATATAAAGAAGCACTCCGTGCGCTAAAAATGACTTTCCAGGTCGAAAGCCACACTGATAAGGTCCAATCAGTGTTTTTGGAATCGGCTTTAATCTTCACACAGTACGCTTGAGAGAACCTTATAAGCGATGGAAATAAGACTGATATAGTCCTCCTCCTTTCTTAAGTATAGGGCACAGTACGCTGAGGTTCCAATCGTCGGGCATGCTTTCTGCTAGCCATATTTTGCTGATGAGCTGATGCATGCGCCTTATCAATTCATTGCCGCCGGTTTTAAACAATTCAGCTGACAGGCCGTCAGCACCCGCTGCTTTATTGTTTTTGAGTCGTTGGATAGCAACTCGAACCTATTCATGGCTAGGTTGTGATACTTCCACTCCGTCATCGTTGATTGGTGGCACTGAACTGCACTCTTAATGGGCACTCTCCTGTAAGTAAATTGGAGAAGTGTTGTCTCCACAATCTCAGCACACACTGTGTATCCGTATTCAGATCTCCATTTTCTTCTCTACGAGTGGATGATCCGGGCTTGAAACCTTGGGTTAGACGCTTAACCTGTTGATAGAATTTTCGTGCATCCATCTTTCCCTGGTATACCTCTGGTCTGAAAAGGCGCCTCTCTTCCTTCCTCTTTTCACGGTAGTTTTCTCGCACGGCTCGCGTTGCTGCTGACTGCAGCGTTTTTCTATATGCGGCGTTTTTTACTGCTGTCGCGATGCGACACTCCTGAGCGTACCATTGGTTCCATGGTTGCGGGCGCCGGAAACCAATGACTTCTTCAGCGGCAGCGCGCATGGAGTGGGATATATGCGCCCAAAGTCCGCCGGCGTCGTCGAGTCCAGAGGTTGGTTGGTTGAGCTTAACCGAGCAGTGCGTTGTAATTGCAGCTTAGCGACATCTAGGTTTCGTTGCATTCCTGTGCGTATGTTCTTTGCATTGCATAATCGCATGCGGATCTTGGCTGAAAAAAGATAGTGACCGGAGTCAATGTTGACCCCCTGAAATGTACGCACATCTAGAACACTAGAGGCATGCCTTCCGATGCGATTACACAGCATGATCAATTTTGTTTCGCGTTTTTTGATTCGGGGACAGCCAGGTGGCCTTGTGGATGTCGAGGTGCTTAAATCTGGTGCTACTAACAACCATGTTTTGTGCCGCGGCGAAGTCGATCAGTCTTAGACCGTTGTTCGTGGAGGTCTCATGAAGACTGAACTGACCGACAGTGGGGCCAAAGATGCCTTCCCTTCCGACTTTCGCATTAAAATCGCCGAGGATTATTTTCATGTCATGGACCGGAAGGTTGTCGTATACGTCGTCAAGACTAGCGTAGAAAGCGTCCTTGACGGCTTCGTCCTTTTCCTCCGTCGGGGCATGTGCGCAAATAAGGCTGATGAAGAAAAATTTCGCCTTGATGCGGATCGTTGCCAATCTTTCGTTCACAGGTGTGAACCGAGAAACAAGGTAGCATAGTTTCCGGCTAACGACGAATCCACATCCAAATTCGCGCCTCTCCGCATGGCAGCTGTAGTAGATATCGCAGTGTGCTTGTTTAGAGCAACCTTGCCCTTTCCATCGCATTTCCTGGATGGCGGTGATGTCAGCTTTTATTGTTTTGAGGGCTTCCACCAGTTGGATAATTTATTGGGAAATAAAGGGTCCGGACATTCCAGGTGCATATCCGTACATCATTGTCCGTTTTTCGTTTACGGTGGTCGCCAACGTAATTGGGGTTCTTATCCGAGGATGATTTAGTTTTCATGGGCAGTAGTAATGTGGCGGGACCCAAACACTGCGCACAGTCTGTGTTTAAGGTCCACGGAGCGACCCGCCACTCAAATTCGCCGTCAAACTAACGGATGCCAGTTCGTCGTTGCCCAGGGAACACGACGAGGAGGTTTGAGTCGACTTGGGACGATTTCGATATGGATAATGTTGGCCTCGCCAGGTTGAGGCAGTCAGACACGTTGTCATGTGAGGGTTCGCCCCCTGATCCCCTTTATCAATAAAACCTTTTATGGGCTTTATTACTTCAAAGTATATTACTATTATTAGTCCAAATATAATATTACTATTATTAGTCCAAATTGCAGCACAGGAAACAATCGGAGGGGCACGACAAGAACGGGCGAGTCGCGTTCTCTTTAGGCACAGAGAGCTCTACAACAACAAATACAAACAAAATCAGCAAGGACAACCGCCACAAACATTTTAGAAAACATCTCAGAGAGCTCTACAACAACAAATACAAACAAAATCAAAACATTAAAAATAAGTAATAATAGAGATAAAACTACTAGTACAGACGGTCAGTTACCAACGCAAGCAGAACGGATCCGAGGGAATATGTCGAAATTAATATTTAAAAAAAAAGTCTCAAGGGTCTATTTGACACTGGGGCCTCGGTGAGCATAATTGGTTATGGTTGTCTCGAGTTAGTTACGGAGTTACGGATAGAACCACAAAAATTTACTTTTAGAGTAAAAACAGCGTGTGGCCGAGCTCAAAATGTCATCGGAAAAATAATATTGCATATGAGCCATGAAGGTAAGCAGCACGACATAATTTTCTATCTACGTACTTCTCTGGAACAAACAGTATACCTAGGAATCGAGTTCTGGAGAAAATTTAAACTAGCACCGATTATTCTAGGTGTCGCTGGAATTAACCTGGAGCAGTATTTTAAGAACCCGGAAGTACCAGCAAAGGGAAAAGCTCAGAAGGAACACGAGCCAAATGAAGAAAAGTGAAACCGGCTAGAAGAAGAAAAAATGACTTATCGCATTCGAGCGCAGTGGCCTAGGCAGAACCCAACTGGAGAACCATATCATTCAATTCATAGTTGGGGCTTATCCCATTAAAGAACGGTGCTACCCAATATCACCAGCCGTCCAAAACATATTGTATACTGAGGTAGAAAAGATGCTGGAGCTCGGTGTAATGAGGAAAGCGTAAGTCCCTGGAGCAATCGAACTATCCTCGTAAGAAAACCAGGCAAGAATCGCTTTTGCTTGGTAAATCAAAGAACTATCAAGGATACCTACCCGTCACGCAATATAATGGGGGTTCCTAAGTCGGATTGATTAGACCATCTTTGTTAGCAGTGTTGACCAGAAATTTGCCTTTTGGCAATTATATCTAGATGACGAGAGCAAAGAATGCACTGATTTTACGGTACCCGGCAGACCTCTGTGCCAGTTCTACGTCATGCCTTTCGGTCTGTGTAATGCTGCTCAGCGTTTATGCCGCCTTATGGACAAGGTAATCCCACAAAGGATAAAAGGAAATGTATTTGTATATCTCGACGATTTGCTTATAGTCGCACGTGGTTTTGGTACGCATATAACAGGCTTCATCATCGGCGGCGATGCCCTTAAGTCACGGCAGATTTCCAAGATCGCGATCCCAAAAACACCCCACTAAGTTAGAAGCTTTTTAGGCACTGCAAGATGGTATCGTCGCTATCTTTATTCAATGCGATGCGTCAAATATTGGTAGTAGATTCATTGGTAATATAGGTAGTTCTATTTCAAATAGATGAAGAAAATAATGATAAACCTATCGCAGTCTACTCACAAAAGCTGAAAGGTGCGCAGGTTAATTACAGCGTCACTGAAAAGGAGTGTCTGGCTGCTTTAATGGCAGTTTAAAGATTTAGGCCTTATGTGAAGTACATGCCGTTTACCATCATTACTGACCACATTATTCTCAAATGGCTCATGAGTTTAAAAGATTTGAGCGGACGCCTAGCCAGGTGGTCTCTTTAACTACAGATAAGGCTGTCGCAAGGGAGAGAGCGAGTACCCATAATTGTCAAATCGAAGTTGACAGCTCATAGAAAATCTGCAAGTAGTCATTCGCAAAATTGGCTGGTTATGACAATTATGGGTACTGAGAAGAGAGTGCTATCAGCCCTGCGACAACCTTATAAAACAACCTTGCTACAGACCTACAACTTTGAGATAGAGCACAGCATAAGACCCGACACAGCAATGCCAGATGTCGATGAAAAAAATTCCCCTTTTTTGCATATAAAATAATTATTTTCCCCAATTTTAACTTTTAGTTCCCCCGTTTTTTAATTTGTTCATACAAGTTCTTTATAAAAATAGCTTCTATAAAGCCTGGTTTCCACGAGGTCAATTTCAATGAAAACAATCACTGGTGTCAGTAGTCATCCTGATCAAATGCGTTTTCATAACAACCCAAAAACTGACATAAAATCGAATGGCAAAGCAAAGAGAATTTATATGTCAGTTTATTGCCATATTGTTTTCACTTTTGATGTCATTTGCTTTTTTCAGCAACAAATTTGAAAATATTTTATAAATTTCGCCAGCAGTGAAACGAAATAAAAATTAAAGCAATTTTGGGGCAAAAGCTGACTTAAATGCCAACATTTTTAATTGAAATCAGACCTATAGGAAAACAGGCTTAATAGAACAATTTGACTGAATTCATTTTACTATATTAAAAAAAAAAAAAAAATATAAATATCTGTGAGAACCTAACTTTGAAATTAAAAGTTTGAATGAAAATTCATTTCAACAGTGATGGAAAAAAGGGTGTTTCTTTATGCCATCTCCCCAATTAGTAACAATTTTGAAGCTTTCTTAACTGGAGTAGTCTATTGTTAGTTTAAGTGACTATGAGTGAAAGGCACAGAAAAAATCGGAATTATTTTTATCAAACATAGCTTCTGAATCCAAAGTATTATAAACACTTGTGCGAAGTTCCTGGACTTTTTCTAATAGTAGATTCGTAAAACCAAAAATAGTTCATAATGATCTTTAATCCATATTAAAATCGTTAAGATTTATTGAGAAAATACGTGGGAGAAGAGGTGGACTCTTTTTTCAAACAAATCGGTTCTACATGAATAAAATTAAAAATTTAAATACTTTTTTATCATCTGGGAAGTCAAATCTACTTAAATGAATAAAAAATAAGGATAATATATTTTGGTCCGAAAAGATGTCCTAAAAAATTTAAAAATTGGATTATAACTAGCTCTTAATTTTCCCCGTTTTGATCACTGTTTTCCTCGCCATCACTTTTTGGTTGAAAAATACCGAAAAACGAGGAAAATCCCTCCATCTGGCTTTTCTGACACGACAATATAGTTACAGATCGAAGAGCCGAAGTTTGAAGAATTGGATTTGTTGGACACCGAGACCACAGATTTTTTTATTTATTTTAGTATTAAAAATAAAACAACTTTATTTTAAAAACGACTAATTTTGGAATGAAAATTCAATTCATGTCCAAAATAAAAATATCATTTCTGAATCAAAAATTTTCAACTTTACTATACTTTTGCCACTGTTGAATTAAACGTTATTATTTTTAACAAGTGGTGAAAGATCAAATTTTGGCGTTAAATGAATTGTTTATACCTTTATACCAAAATATCAACGAAACGATGGTACAAAATAATGAATTAACTGTTTAATTGCATTATAACAATTGATCAAAAAGCCCATTTAAAGGTATAAACAATTCGTTATAATTTTTAATTTTACGTTTGTTTATCGGTATAAGGAATAGAGCTTCGGCAGAGTCGAAGTTAAACATGATCCGTGGCCGTATTTAACTATATTAGAAGTCTTAAGCAGTCTATAAATTGTTTATTTGAAATCTGCAAAAATATTTTCGCCACAAATTTACTTTAACCACAGCTTATGTGAAAATAATCAAGTCAATACATAATTTTTTTGATATTTATGCAGGCTTTACTATTTTGTTGACGTCACTGTGTACGGTAGGTAGGCGTGGTTTTCATCCGGCTTGGCTCATTTTCGAACTTGATTTTTATTTTTTAAAAATAAGCATATATTTTTAATTTCATCGCGATAGCTTTAAAATGACGGCTGTTATCATGTCCGCAGACAAACAGACACATGGAAATTGGCTCAGGTGGTGAAGCTGATCAAAAATATATATACTTTTCTATACCTGCCACCCCTCCATATTGGCGTTACAAACAGAATGAAAGTTAATATATCCCTTACGCAGAACGCAAAGGAGTATAAAAATAAATTTTCATTAGAGCCTACAAAAGTACAAATGAATAGTAAAGAATTTAACATGGGTCACATTTTGTAAATTAATCATTTTTAACCATTTTTCTTATTCACCGTTTTTTCTTTCCAACATGGACATGTTGTTTTAATTTTTTTTTCCCCCATTTCTTTATGCTATATTTTCTTGTTTCCGCATCTATACTACGTGTTATATAAAAGGCTCATCGACTGAGGTAAACTTAAGAACTTCTGAACCGATTTTAATAATTCTTTCACCAATTCAAAGCATCATTGTTAACTTAAACTTAACTTTTGCATACTTTATTTTTTAATACTAACCACAAAAAGTTATTAAAATTTGAGATTAAATACCATTAAAAAAAAAATATTATTAATGCACACTGCATTAAGCAGTACAAAGTTTCTTCTTTCCTCTTCATTGCGTTCCTGTAATATCTCTTTTTGATTACGCTCTGTGTAAGTTTACAACTATTTCAAAATTAGTGACATATTTCGTTTTTTGACGATACTTTAAAAGAGGTGGAGCAATTTCGTATGCATGTTAAAATCTTAAAATGTTTTTCCTGAAGAATCAGTTCTTTTAAGTTATGATTTAAAGTTATGATTTAAGTTATATTAAGTTATTCAAAAAAGACGATATTTTTTCTTAAAAAATATTTGCTATTTATATTATTATTGCTAAGAAATAAAAATCTGTACAAATTTCTATATATATCTTAGACTTTGTACAGGAGAAAAAGTTGAAATGACAAAAATGTGAAAAAATTTGGCTTTAAACTTGTTTGGCAAATTTAAATGCCACGCGATAAGCTTTCGAAAATTTCATTTCATTTCATTTATTAAATTTATATTAGTAATATAAAAGCCTTTTTGGCCAAAATATAATATTACAGATTTTAAGGTATATTGGAGTTCTTAAAACTAATTTAATCTACAATAATGAATATGACCCTCACATATATGGCTTCCCTAATCAAATTAAAAGGGGAAATATACAAGCAGGCAAAATAATAAGAGTTAATCCCAATTTGGCAGCGACAAAGGCGAACAAATAAACATAACTTTACATCGTCGCTTCAGTGCACACCCCGAGCACCTCCACAGGAGTTTCATATAAAGTTACTCGAAATGCGCACTGGAGTGACGATATGCCTTTGAAGAATTGAATTAGTTTTTCCTTAAAAGTATTTGGTTGTGTTGAAAAAGAGCGTAAATAAATTGGCAGTTGATTCCAGTAGCGTTCTGTTCGCATAAGAAATGACCGATCAAAAACAGAGGATGAAATTTTAGGTATAACAATTTGTGGATTTCTTGAGAAATGTGTAAAATTAAATTTCTGTAGCAGGTAGTTAGGTATTCCGGACTTAACAAATTTATAAAAGAACAATAATACACGCATTTTAATGAAATTACGGAAAGAACATTGCAAGAATTTTAAGACGTACACAGCTACGTGGTCACGCCATCGAATACCATAAACGAATCGAACGATTTTGTTAAATATGACTTCAACTCTTTTAACATTATAACCCACAGTACCTGAATAGACCTGAACACAGTAAGACAGATTTGACATCAAAAGAGAATGAGCGATTGTATATTTGACATGTAGAGGCAAATACAGATTTGTGCTATAAAGCCGTCGTAACGTCAAACCTAACTTCCAACTTTGGGCCCAAGACACTTAATTTTTTCAACAAATTCAATTGGGTCATTTTGAATGCGAATGCATATAGGCAATGAGTCAGATGTAGTAGAGTTAAATTTGATAGCTTTGGTTTTTCTAGGATTTAGAATTAATTGATTGGAAGACATCCAATTTGACAGATTACAGAGGTTAAAATTGACCACAGATTCAAGAACATCACAAAACTGACGTTATTCAGAAAACAACTGAATGTCATCAGCAAAAGTGAAAATTTTACACATATTACGATCAACAGAGTTTTCTACATCATTTAAATACAACATAAAAAGTATCGGACCAAGAACAGACACCAGAAATGTTATTAAGCAAGTTAGACTCCAGGCCACAGTATAAAACAAATTGCACACGATCACAGAAATACGATTAATTTACAGGCAGAGTTGGAAAAATTAAATTTAAGTTTTAATTTATGGATTAAGCTGAAGTAATCAATAGTATCGAAAGCTTTCGTAATGTCTAGTAAAACGAGAATGCTAATTTTCTTATTATTAGTATTTTCTCTGATTGTATCAGTAAGAGCAAGTAGAAGAGATGCTGTGCTGTAGCCATCTCAAAATCCAGATTGGAAGTCATCAATAAGAGAGTGCCAATTAATATATTCCAGTACCTGATTTTTCATAATGATCTCAACGACTTTAGAAAACCTCAAGATAGAAGGATCGCTCATTAGAAAGTAGTCAATAAGTGAAGCCGTTTGATTGTGAATGTCATAATGAGAAGGTAGAGAATTATGTACAAGAGACAAGTTACAGCGAAGACATAGAGAACGCAGGCTGGTTAATTTGCTAACATCGAAAACATTGTGATTAAAATCTCCTACAATAACAATATTCGAATATCTAACAAGCAGATCAGATATGGAATCTTCAAAATAAGAAATGTTTCCATGTGGTAAATAAACCACTTTATTTTTCATGTATAAACTGGTACGAGCCCAACCTCAGAAAATAAGATGAGTAATTTTTTTTTCAAAAAAAAACTCACGCCTTCTATGGTTTAATACCTACGAATTGTTGGTGCCAAAGAATGGAATCGTGAAAAGAAGTAAACAAAGAGCGCAACAACAAGTCTTTGCAGAATTAATGTAGTAAATTTTTTGAACCTTTGCTTTGTGCTTGCTAAGAAGTAGAAAAACATTGGTTTTTAAATTGGAAAGCACACAACTGCAATTCCGCTTTGGTTTTAGCAGAAGGTGTGCTTATAAGATTTTCAAAGTTAATGGACTGCATGAGCTACAGAAGATTACTGATGAGTTGATGTAGCGACCAACGAAACAGCTGTCTAGTCTGCTGATGGTTGTTCTGTAAAGAACATTGCTGTTGTGGCAACCTGTTGCTTCATGAAATTACTTGGCATAAAGCTCTAAGTGTAATTCTTAAAAATTATTTTTTTTGAGAATTGCTAAAAACTAAATATAAATTAAAAAATGCCACAGTTTATTTTTCACTCCAACTAAGATTTGTTTCCATTATAACATATTTCCAAAAACAAAGATTCACAAATATCGTAACTGTGTGACGACACTATTTCCAGGGGAAATAAAGCCGCACAATAATAGCGCGCCGCACCGAATTGAAACGGCACCGTCACTACCAGAATGGTATCAGCACCCTACAAGTGCTATAACTAGCAACATCAGCCACCAGCCATGACAACATTGACGTATTATGCTGAGTGTCAACATGAGGCCACTGTCAATAACGCCCCCATAACCATATCAACATATGGCAACAAGCGGCTCAACACAAGCAGTGCGCTAGAGCCATTAATTATTACCAGGCAATAACATCAACACCAACAACAACACACCGGATAAGTCAACATGAACAAAGAGTATCAGACACAAATGATTCTAGCAACATTCCACTACCTTCAACAATCAACACTACTAAACACGAAGCCAGCTTCGTCAAATGTATATATTTAATTATTTTATTTTCACTTGCTTATAGTTAAGACTTGCTATAAATATTCACTAGGATAAATGTAAAACATATTTTCTAGATAATTTTCATAGGTTACATTTATTAATACTATTCTACAATTAATTAAATATATATCATTAATATAATAAGTTATAGTATTAGACTCCTACTAAAATACCTTATAATGTACTATGTAGTATAAATAGTGTTAGCAACATACTACTATATTACGATTGTAGCATAGCTGGCAACATCCAGCGCTTAGTTTAAGTTTATGAAATTAATAAACGGAGGAGTCTTGATTGAACCATAGCCACGAACAGACGTGTTTCTTCTTACATCGGCAAACCAAGCTAAGTATACATTCTCATCAAGAAAACGACAAGGAGCAGTCGTGCTATAGATAGCAAGTCGACCGGACGTGCCTTTCCTTTCCTTTTCCCCCCTATTGAGCTGAAACACTGGAGTCCTAGATCAGGTCGGTCTGTTCGCCACGTTCTCTCACTGTCGCTCTCTACGAGTTCCGCTCATTTTTGAGTGCCTTCTCCCCACTTGAGCTGTACGCTGGAGTCCTAGATCAGGTCGGTCTGTTCACCACGTACTCTCACTGTCGCTCTCAACGAGAGGCGCTCACTTTGAGTGCTTCCCTCTCCCCTTGAGTAGTAACGCTGGAGTCCTAGATCAGGTCGGTCTGTTCACCACTTACTCTCACCGTCAATCTTCACGAGAGAAACTGCATAAGATTCCCACTCGACAAGACAGACAGAGAGCCGTGCAAAGCACTTGGTAGCGCCACAGAGAAGCGCTAGAAGAAGACACACACACGCACACACACCTACAAAACAACGTGTGGGCTAGCAACAAGCGTCACTTAAAACATCGTATGACAAAAGTAACGGGAGAAAATATACAAGCGCCACGAAAACTGTAATGGTAAAAATATAATACCCAAAAGGTACAGTTGTGCAGCCGCTTGTTAGCAACCAAGGAAAGGTATCAACGTCAACGCGTGTAGCCACGCCAGTCTGACGAACAACCGCACTTCAAGGTCAAGACACGCAATCGACTCCAAGAACATCAAGCGTGTGACCACGCCATCATATTTGTGATTCTACAAGTCCTCCCGTGAAGGGCCTAAAGGGGGACTGCTGGCCGATTTTCCATCGGCCCAACTATCATTAAATTGCGAGTAAAGACGCAATCATTGTGATAGCAGAGTCCTCCCGTGAAGGGCCTAAAGGGAGACCGCTGTGCAAATCGCCAAAGGATTTGCCATCATCAACGCGTGCAACCACGCAAACAGAATAAAAGGACCTTCCAGCAAGGACCTAACCAAAAACCTCTAATTCTTGTAAGGACCCTGGACAGCCGCTGAGGATACCTCAGCTGAAAAAGATTGTAACGCCCAGGAGGTTCGTTACAACTGTCGGATTTAAAAACAACTTCATATTTAATTTGTTTGGATATATACTTGATTAGACTTGATATATGCTTGATTAGACATGTGGGGCTTTAGCCAAGTTTCTGAAACACCAACAACATCCAGAAAGCAACCATTCAGAATACACTTAATTTCATCAAGTTTAGATGACGGAAAGGAGGGTCTGAGGCTTTAAGAGTTAAAGTGGCCAATATTAAGATTTAATTTCTGATTTTGTAGATTAGAGTGAAGTTCAGAGTTGTCACTGACAATGGGACCTTAATTATTACTTATTGACATTAAATACATAAACCATACAATTTAAAAAAAAAAACAACCGACTACAAAATCATTACAAAGTAAAAAATAATTTTTAAAAAAAATACTTTTCCTTTTAATTTCTTGGTCATATTTGATAATTTATTTAAACATATTATTATATATGAAATCTTATTATCTTAATTTTTTTCTTATTTGTTTTATTATCATAAATATATTACTTTCTGGATGAAAACAAAAGCTTTTAAGGTTGGCGCTAATATAATCAGACTTTTAATCAGAAGCGTCAACTTCAAAGCATTTGTATTCATTCAGAAATTAATATATTTATGATAATAAAACAAATAAGAAAAAAATTAAGATAATAAGATTTCATATATAATAATATGTTTAAATAAATTATCAAATATGACCAAGAAATTAAAAGGAAAAGTATTTTTTTTTTAATTTTTTTTACTTTGTAGTGATTTTGTAGTCGGTTGTTTTTTTTTTTTTAAATTTTTATTTCTTCCTTTTTAGAGAATATGATAAATTTTCGAAAAAAGTGTATAAACAACATAAATAAAATTGTTCCGAAAAAATTTGTTCCATTAAAATCTGAAAGTTTGTTGGTTATTTCAAATATCTGCCTCTTAAATTTAAATTAGATGTCACATGTTTTGAAATTATTATACCCATTCTTGTAACGAGTTTTATTACCCTAGTGTCAATATTATTCGAGATATAGTGTTTTTCAAATATTGCCACGCCCCTTTATTAAATAAGCGCCCACTTTCTGGAGCGTTATTTCCAATAATTGTGCCTACCTCTGTACTTTATTTCAGTACCCCAGCGTCAATATGAACTGCGATAGTGTTTATCTAGTATTGCCAAGCCCATTTATCGAATAACGCCTACTTTATTGACCATAATTTTTAATAATTCTGCCTACCCCTGTACTACAATAAATTTCAGTGCCCTAGTGTCAATATTATTCGAGATACATTGTTTTTCTAATATTGCCACGCCCAGTAGTCGAAATCCGCCCACTTTCATCACCGTAATTTTCTAATAATGCCTACCCCTATACCAAATTGCAGTACCATAGTATAAATATTATTCGAGATATACTCTTTTTCTAATATTGCCACGCCCATTTGTCAAATAACGCCCATTTTGTTGACGGCAATTTGTAATAATTGAGCCTACCACTACACTAAATTACCCTAATTACCCTAATGTCCATATTATTCGAGATATAGCGTTTTTATAATATTGCCACACCCATTTGTCGAATAACGCCCACTTTATTGGCCATAATTTGTAATAGTAATGCCTACCCTTATACTAAATTGCAGTACTATAGCATCAATATTATTCGAGACATACTCTTTTTCTAATAATTGGCCGTAATTTGTATTAACTGTGTCTACCACTACATTTAATTTCAGTACCCTTGTGTCAATATTATTCGAGATACAGTGTTTTTATAATACTGCCACGCCCATTTGTCGAATAACGCCCACTTTTTTGACGATAATTTGTAATAATTATGCCTACCCCTATATTAAATTGCAGTACTCTAGCCTCAAAATTATTCAAGATACACTGTTTTCCTAATATTTTCACGCCCATTTGTCGAATTACGCCCATTTTCTTGCCCGTAATTTGTAATAATTTTGCCTACCCCTATACTAAATTACAGTACCCTAGTGTTAATATTATTCGAGATACAGTAGTATCTAGTATTGCGAGATCTATTATTGCCACGCCCAGTTCTCGAATACCGCCCACTTTTGTACGGGCACCTCCATGCTAATGATATCTATCTAATCCCCAAAAATTATGGCAATAAGGCATACGGCTTAGGAGTTATCGATGTACATACATATAAAAAAAAAAAAAAAAACAGAGAAACCGACGAACTTGAGAACCTCCTCCTTTTTGAAGTCAGTTAAAAAGGAAGCCATAACAGGTAGGGGCAGTACATACTATCTAAGATTATTTACAAAATAATGATATAAAGCTTCAGAAAGTATTATTTTTGGTTTAATTTTTTTCCTTATTTAAATTCAGTTATCGATAATCTTAACAGAAAACAATTTTTAAATTTAAAGTTAACTTGAAATAATAAGTTCTAAGAGGAAAAAAAAAAAAGAAATTTGAAAATACATTACATTCTTCTTCGGAACAGTCTAAGCCAAGGTTTATTAATACAGGTTAAGTCACTTAAGAGAAGCTCGGTGGAACTGTCAGAATGGATAAAAGGAAATCAAGAAAAAAAAACCTGAATCTGTACAATTTTTAGCTAACAGCTACTTTGACAGTTCGAGCAAAGGCAGTAAAAGAGTGCCTTCTCTCAAGTGACTTAACCTATATTAATAAACATTGGTCTAAACTAGCGGCAGCAGCAGCAGAAGATAAATTAGTGACAGCAATGGTGGATAAATCATCACTGGTAAACATCTCGGAACATTGTAGTAGTGTGTATAGTTTTTCGTGTCCGTCCGACATTGTTATTTTTGACTTGGGCACATTGGTGTTCATCAACTTGAACTTCTTTATCTTGTCTTCTTTAAAGAGTTTACGGCATATAAAGTTAAGTTTGCTTGCGGCTGGCGTGTTATGGTCATTCAAATAAACTCTAGAGCGAATGTCTCCTCCCACTACATCACAAAGCTTCAAATTTCGAGTTTTGAAATATTGCCTCATGTTGTCCTGGATTCTAATGTTGTTAAATTTGACTAATACTGCCTTTTGATTATTGATGTACACACACTGGTTTATGTCGTTTACATTGATGTTAATTTTTAAAAGTTTGCGAGGGACATAATTGAGGGACAAAATTAATTTACCGCAGTGTCGACAAGTTTGATTAAACTGTTACATTGCGCAATGTCGGATTTCATCTCCTTTAAGTTGGATGTCCACTCAGACTTCACTTCTTCAATAGTAGCAGCAAACCATTGTTACATATCTGCTAAGCCTTCGCGAAGTTATTTTCTAATTAACGCAATATCACCATTTGAGGACGGTGGATTCACTATGCACTCCTTGCACGTAAAAGAAAAATGTCTATTTTTTAAATGGAATCCGTGCTGCTCCGTAGAAACTTCAGCGCATATAATATGATACCAATTTCTACACGTTCCGCATCCAATGGTAGGTTGTTGTTTGTCGAGGCTTTTTGTACATATTGTGCACACCATGGCAGAATTATAAGGTACGGCCGACTCGGAGAGGAATGAAGTAGAAAGCAGAATAAAGCGAGATAGATGTCAAAATCAGCTGTTCATCGCGAATTTCTTTGTGCTCACGTTCGCAGTTGTTTTTAGTTTAAAAATGTTACAGGTTTTTTTTTGCAATTTTCAGACTTCTTTCACATTTTATAGTTTTTATTACACTTTTTTTATAATATTTTCACTCAAATTAGCACAAATTTAATTCCCGCGACCGCACTGTTTGCAACTTGGAAACAAAATATTTTCATCATTTGCAATTTCGACGAAATTCGTCGTTTTGACATATATCTTCCTACTCATTATCCACTCTTCGTTGACGCGTGAGAGCACTCAGCGAAGCGGCCCTACCTTATTATTGTATCATGGTGCACACTAAATTTTTTGCAGGCATGTTGAAGGTCAATGGTCTCAAAAGCAGAAAGCAACAGCAGCAGTTAGAAGAAGTAAATCAGAAGAGAGCAGCAACAACAACCAACAGCAAACGTTTGCAAAACCAGCAAACGGTAATTGCAGCAACAAAAGAAAAAGTTTTGCAGATAATGAAGATTTTTAATATTTGATTCAATTAAACAATACTTGTTGAATCGTTAAAACTTTTGCACACACGGCACATAAAATGGTTCGTCTTGAATATTATTATAATTGCAAAATTATTTCAGTTATTTAGACAAGTTTATGGAAAATTTGATCGACGACTTAAATTTCGCGTACTACTCCAATATAGCTCCCAGATGTTTTTCAAAAAATTTGTTTGTTTTTATTTCCTAACGCAAAAAAAAACTTAAATTTAAGATTTATTAACCTTATTATAGTACCATGGGAGCTTTTGAAATACTAGAAAATAAAAACACTCAAGCACATCATAATAAAAAACTGATGACTATTTTAAAATCGAAATGTCTGCATTAAAATTGAGAAATTGCCGCCAAAAATTAATTTTCCGTTCAATTTTAACATACAGTATATTATTAGAAAAAGCAGAAGGGGGGAAAAAAAAGGCAAAACTATTCGCGCTGGCGAATTGGGCGTTGAATTGGGCGACATTTGTTATGCCAAACAAAAATATTTAGATGTCCCTTTTTTAGATTTTTTGCTATCTAAAATTCACTGAACAAATTGGTGTAAAAAGACGTATTATATATCTACGTATTAATTTAGATTCGTTTTGAACTAACAAAATAGACTTGTTGATATATTAAATTTAATTACTGTGAACAATAAGGCCTTTTCCACACTTTCCACACAACGCAATCTCAACGCAACTTCAACGCAATAGCGAAAAAGTTGAAAAGCAATGCAACTATAAGCCGAATCTTTTCAGGAATCGTAAGAAGGCGGGCACAACTGCGAGGGAGATTGCTTTGGAGTCCCCCGTCAATAAAATGAAGGACCAATTCCAAAGCATGTCATGCGATGAGTCCACCCCGGAAACGAACGAGAGTAAAAGATTCAGTGAACAACCTGAATCTTCCGGCGAAGTCGATAAAGGGGTGACTCGAACATGTGAGTCGAAAGGTGGGCAGCTCACCGCTGTTAGCTCTTCGGCTAAGGACGGGGAAGATGGACATCCTGTAAAGGTTGATAGCCTTCCCCATAAAGGAAGGACGATGGAAGTTGGTGGACGACCCTCAAAAGTCGATAGCCAGTGGAAATCGTAGAGGGCTGATAGCCAGAAACCGAGCGGTAGCAAACCTTTGCCTACACAAAGAGTTGCGTCCGCGAAGTCGAAGGCTTCAGCGGGAGGGAAATTCAACCCGGAAGGGATTATTGGAAGCGGCCGTGCATCCTATGCTACGGTAGCGGAAAAGGACCTCTTAATGGGCATCGTTGATTGCTCCATCAATGGTCAGTTGGGAGAGTCCCAGTTGGCGGCCTTTAAATCCGCCCTCTTTGAGGCTCTCGACACCATCAATGAAAGCGATGGCGATGTACACTCAAAGAAGTATTTTTTTCACATTGACAAATTCCTAGGTTAAGTTGATAAAGTTTTTGTCAGTATAGAGTCAACAAAAGCGTTTGTCAATTTGATTGAAGGTGAGAGGTTGCAATCATATTAACAAAACAGTATTTTGTTTATTTGATAAACGGATATTTTATTTGATAAAAGCCTTTATCAAGAATGCCGCATTTGCATTGTACATTTGATAAATGAATTTGTCAATATGAATAACGAATATTTTAACCTGAAAAAATGTTTTGTTGAATAGGAGAATGCTTTTCTGTTGAAAATATACTTTATTTATCAACCATACAAAAATGTTTGCGGTTTTGATAAAATATTTTATTATTTCAAGCAATTTTACAAAAAACAACAAAATTAAATTAAATAATGTATCACTAAGAAGAATGTAATTTTTACATTAGTTCCACTCCTTAACTCCTTACTCTCACTGAATTGTTATTGAAATAATTTTTTTGTTTCAAAAATTAAATAAAGCGTATACAACTCACAAAATAGCTTTCTATAATTTCAGTGGACAACAAATAACGCTACCGAAATGCCAGACCTCTATTATTGTTGTAATGATTGAAAGTTTTTTAAATTGATAATTCATTTCATCATTACGAAATTGAAATTTTATCCATGTGACTCAAGCGATTATCAATTTTATAAATAATTTCTTCAGCACAACAAACCTATTTATCAAACCAATGAAGTAAGTTTGTTAATACTATTTATAAAAATTACAAAATTTTATTTCAACTGATTGACGATATTGTTATCGTGAATAAGTTTATATCAAGTTGAGAAAAGCATTTTTCAAACAAATAAAACACATTTCTTCAAATCAACACATTAAATTTGTTAACGTTTTATTAAGGTTTTAATCAACTGGATAAAATTTCTTTCGAATTGATAAAAATATAAAGCATTTATGATAAAATTTAATTGATTGCACAATTCGGTTTTGTTAAGGAATAACAAAAGTTAGTTTATCAATTTTACCAAGAATATTCCGTTGAGTGTAGGATTTGTTGGCAATGCAAACTTGGAGGATGGAATTATTGCACTCAAATGCAAGAACCCATCTAAGGTAGGGATGTGCCGAACCGTGCCAAATCTCATGAACTTATGGGAAGGGGCTGAGTTGCGGGTTGACCGACTATACGCATTAAAGGACGTTAGAAGGATGTTCATCATTGTTTACGGTACTTCCGAAAGCAAGGAGGTCATCCTTAGGAGGTTGCAGACCCAGAACCGGTGCGTTGCGGACACTTCTAAATGGAGAGTTAGCAATGCAACGAAGTTCGGAAATGCAAGAAAGGAGGCGTCAAGTTCACTGCGTGGTGCCGGACGGATGAGATGGAAGCGATCAGGCTGGCGGGGGGGAAACTCAACTGCGGCCTTGATCAAGCTCTCATCAAATTCCAAAAGGATGCAAGGTGAGCTCGACGAAACCCCTTGTACGGGGCTGGTGGGGAATTCTGCAAGGGAGGAACCATCAGGGCGGGTGGTGGTCCCATACCCGTACCAGAAAAACCTCGTGGTGTGTCAGCTCAATCTACACCATAGTAGGGCAGCATCAGCAATGATGATGCGTTGCATGGAGGAGGATAGAATTGACATAGCAATGCTCCAAGAACCTTGGATTCTTCACAATAGGATCAAAGGTCTCTCGGAGCGGAAAGCCACGCTGTACCAACCGGAGGCAGATGGCAGACGGAGGACCTGTATCCTGGTGAGACATGGTATACTAGCGGTACATATGCCACACCTATGTTCCCCGGATTTTACCGTTGTGAGAATCGGGGATGGTACAGGTACTTGTATGATGGCTTCAGCGTATCTTCCTTACGACTCTCCGGACCAGCCACCTTCAAAAGAGGTGGAGATCCTGGTAAAGTACTGTGAGGAAAGAGGCATTGGAGTGATCATAGGATGTGATGCCAACGCGCATAATACTGCGTGGGGAAGCACCAACAACAATCACAGAGGAGAGCAACTGCTTGAATTTGTGGAGAGGTATAAACTGTTGGTAGCAAATAGAGGAGTACAGCCGACTTTTGTTGATGCAAGGCGAGCGGAAGTCATTGACGTCACTCTTATTTGTAGAAAGATTCTGAGCAGAATAGAAAACTGGAGGGTCGTAGATAGGCTAACCATGTCGGACCACAGATCCATTCAGTTTGAAGTCAAGTTCGAAATCCGACGCCAGCAGAGTAGCAGGAAGGTCAGGATTCCCAAGAACACGGATCCTGTGAAATATAAGGCGAAGTTGAGGGAAACACTGACCCAAAAAGCTACAAAAGTACCAGGGAATACAGCGGAAGTGGAAAGCCATGTCAAACATCTTAGCTCGGCCATGGTCGAAGCTTACGAGGTGGCATGTCCTACAACTTCAATAGACGAGGGTGATCCGACGCCATGGTGGTGTACGGAACACGAATCTCTGAAGAAGAAGGTTAGGAAGGCCTTCAATCGACACATGAGAGGGAGAACCCCAGAAACATGGGCAGAATACAAGGCACGGAAAAGGGAACTGAAGAACCTCATACGACACCGTAAAAGGCAGTCGTGGAGAGACTCTGGGATGGAAACTATCCGAACTATCAGAAGCATGCAGGCTTCAGAAAATGGTTTCAAAAGATCCATTCTCCAAAGTGGGACTGATCCGGAAAACGGATGGAACCATGGCAGAGAACCTGGAAGAGTCGATGCAAGTTCTGATGGAGGTGCATTTTCCTGGAAGTTTTTAGCCTGATGACCCATGGACAAACCTGAAGAAAGGGATGCACAGGGTTGACAGACTGGCAGCCGAAAGAATGATCACTATGGACGGGGTGAGGAGTGCTATACGCTCATTTGCTCCGTACAAAACATCAGGAATGGACGGTATATTTCCGGCTATGATGCAATGGGGGGAAGATCTCATTGCACCTAGGCCGTGGGGTATATTCGTTACTTGCTTAGCGTCTGGGTATGCTCCGAAAGTCTGGAGAGAGGCGAAAGTAGTCTTTCTCCCGAAACCCGGAAAAAAAGATTATGCGGAGGCGAAGTCGTTCAGACCGATCAGCCTTACGTCTTTCCTCTTGAAAACGGTGGAAAGAGTGATGGTTGACTGTCTTGAGAGCACATGACTGATGCATAATCCTCTGAGTAGATGCCAATATGCTTATAGAGCAGGCATGTCTACGGAGAGTGCTCTTCACAAATTAGTTAGAGTGGCTGAAAAAGAGTTATTTTCATGAGGCATCGCGATGGCCACATTTATGGACATCGAGGGTGCTTTCGACAAAATATGCTTTGGAAGGCTGCGACAGGCTCTGACAGAACGCAATGTAAGCCCAATGATAACAAATTGGGTAGACAATATGCTCAAGCACAGGGCTGTCAACATGCAGAACGGTAGAGCCAAGACTAGAGGTAGAGTAAGTAGAGGATGTCCTCAAAGAGGGGTGTTATCGCCAACCCTGTGGAACATCACTGTGAACTCACTTTTGGCTAGAGTAGACGAATCGGGCATACACACGATAGGGTATGCAGATGACATTGCGTTGGTGGTCTGTGGTAAGTTCATTGACACAATTTCTGACATCATGAAGGGAGCACTCCGAATGGTGGAGGAGTGGTGTCGAGAACAAGGCCTCACCGTGAACGCAGGAAAATCAGACAATATTCTCTTTACTAGAAAGAGGGTAGACCTGAGGAGAGAACCACTTAGACTTTTTGGAGCTGAAATCAACATGTCCACGAAAGTTAAATATCTAGGGGTAACTCTAGATAGTAAACTGAACTGGAACGAACATGTAGGAGACAGGATTCAAAAGGCCAAGAGGGTTCTGTTTCAGTGTAGACGCGTTTGTTGTCTATAATGGGGGCTAAACCCAGAGGCTATGAAATGGATCTACACTATGATGGTTAGACCTGTCATCACGTATGCTTCGGTGATCTGGTGGACAAGTCAGTCAGAAAACCATTAAGAAGCGACTAGACAGAGTCCAACGGCTGGCGTGTGTTGGAATAACAGGGGCAATACGTACCACTCCAACAAGCGCAATGGAGGTTTTGTTGGGTATGCTACCGTTGGATTTAGAAATAAAGAAAACGGCAGCGCTAACAGCCCTCAGGATGTTGCGAAATGCTACGTGGCATGGACCAACAGCCCTCCATGGTCATATGCGCATCCTGGACATGACACAGCGAAATGTCAGGGAGACGTGTATGCCTATGGACGGAAGGCAGAGAGTGAGAATAACAGAAAAATGTTATTAAACTCTAATAACAGATATATCCGTTTGTGAAGAAACCGCTGGTAGCGACATCAGTATATTCAGACGGCTCTCTGATGAATGGCAGAGCCGGGTCTAGCGTCTACTCAGAAGATTTGAACCTATCCTGTGCACTGAGGCTGGGGAGGTTCGTGTCTGTATACCAGGCGGAAATGCTTGGTGTAGTGCATGCGCTGGACCACTTGATAGACGGCTGGGTAAATGGCAAGAAAATTGTCATTGCCCTTGACAATCAGTCAGTGATTAGGTGCATGCAACGGACAGATATTACTTCTAGGTTGGCCATAGAATGTCTTACCAAACTCAATAGGTGCGCTCAGACAAATGAACTCACACTTATGTGGGTGCGAGGACATTCTGGCATAGAACAGAATGAAAAGGCTGATTCTTTAGCAAGAGAAGGATCAGCAGAAGAATTCAGTGGACCAGAACCACGTATCGCCATAGGCGACAACATGGTGGCAGGTCTTATTAAGCAATGGACGGACTCGGAACACCGTACAAGGTGGGAAGAAGCTGGTAATTGCAGGCAATCAAAGGCGGCCGTGAAATGGTCAAGTAGTGAGGCAGCAAAAGTCACCCGATACAATCGGAAGACTTTAAGCTGGCTTACTGCACTGGTCACAGGACACGGTCCCTACATGTACCATCTCAGGAAGATGACTCTGTCCGAGGACGATGCGTGTAGGTTATGCCTAGAGGAGCCGGAAACAGCAGCACACATTCTGTGCCAGTGTCCGGCGGTGGAAAGCATAAGATTGACCATTCTGGGACGTCCATTAATTGACGAAGCCGAGATTGGTCAACTGACCCACAAGGACATGCTTGAGGTGACAAAGGGTGCTTATATAAGGAGCATGCTCACTTATGAGTGCTCCGAGCAGTAGCATCCTTCGTCAAATAGGGGACGAAAAGGGACCCTCTGTGGTCTGATTCGGCCAATCCCCGACTTATTATATATATTATTAATATATTTGTAAATTAATTACGACCTTCTTTCATAAGTTTTAAGTTATGTGTTTATATAACTCCAATAATTTTTCAATTCGGAAATTCTTCGGAAAGCAACATTGACCTTGAGCTCGATAAAATATAACCTTTAATAATTGAAAAATTATTGGAGTTATATAAACACATAACTTAAAACTTATGAAAGAAGGTAGTAATTAATTTACAAATAAATTCTATGGCAGAGCCCGGCCGTTGAAAATATGATTATTTGTGTGTGTTTACACACAATAAATTAAAAATCCAAGTTTTCAAAAGAAACAAATCTTCATGTCGTCATAGTTTAATATCAGCTAACTGCTGAAGCTAAGATCGACTGTGAAATAGAAGAGCAACAACAACTAGCACAACAAAATCTTTGAGTATTTAGAAAAAGCTTTGGTCTATCTTCGAATAATAGAACATACTTTCCCTGAAAGATTGTATTTTGTTTATTTGATAAACGGATATTTTGATTTGATAAAAGCCTTTATCAAGAATGCCGCATTTGCATTGTACCTTTGATAAATGAATTTGTCAATATGAATAAAGAATATTTTAACCTGAAAAAATATTTTGTTGAATAGAAAAATGCTTTTCTGTTGAAAATATATTTTATTTATCAACCATACAAAAATGTTTGCGGTTTTGATAAAATATTTAATAATGTATCACTAAGAAGAATGTAATTTTTACATTAGTTCCACTCCTTAACTCCTTACTCTCACTGAAATATTATTGAAATAATTTTTTTGTTTCACTAAATAAAGCGTATACAACTCACAAAATAGCTTTCTATAATTTCAGCGAACAACAAATAACGCTACCGAAATGCCAGACCTCTATTATTGTTGTAATGATTGAAAGTTTTTTAAATTGATAATTCATTTCATCATTACGAAATTGAAATTTTATCCACGTGACTCAAGCTATTATCAATTTTATAAATAATTTCTTCAGCACAACAAACCTATTTATCAAACCAATGAAGTAAGTTTGTTAATACTATTTATAAAAATTACAAAATTTTATTTCAACTGATTGACGATATTGTTATCGTGAATAGGTTTATATCAAGTTGAGAAAAGCATTTTTCAAACAAATAAAACACATTTCTTCAAATCAACACATTAAATTTGTTAACGTTTTATTAAGGTTTCAATCAACTGGATCAAATTTCTTTCGAATTGATAAAAATATGAAGGATTTATGATAAAATTTAATTGATTGCACAATTCGGTTTTGTTAAGGAATAACAAAAGTTATTTATCAATTTTACCAAGAATATTTCGTTGAGTGTAGGTCACGGATAAAAGTAACGGACTGCATCTTGCGTCTTGATTCTAGGGAACAGATATCGATTAAGGCACATCTGGTAGAGTACGACAGAGGTTGATGGAGGTTCCAGTTGAGTTTGGATATCACATATCGTGTGAACTTTTTTTGGACTCTTTCAATTCGTAGCGTTTGTGTGAAGGAAGATGGGTTCCATAAGACTGAGCAGTATTCTAGATGGGGCCGAACTAGTGCGATACACAAAGATTTGAGGGTGTAGGGATCATTAAAATCCTCTGAGTTTCTTATTAGGAAGGCAAGCATCGAGTTATAATTTTATATATATATAGCGTGCTGCACTACAAATAATTGAATTCACAAAACAAACAAACCGCCGATGAAAATTGCGGAAAGCCGCGTTGCGTTGAACAAGTTGAGAACGTGTCGAGAACATGTTGCGTGCAAGTTGCGTAATCTGAAGGTTCCGGTATAAGTACACAGACTAGCAACTTGAGTTAGTGTTGCATTTACCAAGTTTGAAAAATGCCTAAAGCTCATAAACAATGTCAAACAACGAAAAGAGTGATTAATGAGCATGCTCAAGAAAAATATGTATACAAGAGTAACGGTATCAACACAAAATATTTTGTGTAAATTTTAAAAAGTGCGTAAAAATTCAACACAATAATAAATCGGAGAATTTCAAATTTAGCAAATAGTAGTACATTTTAAATTTGGGCAGTACGAATGTTCATTATTAGTAGTACATTTAAAATTTGAATAGTACGGAACATGTTAGAATAAATGAAAGTTCTCGAACGACTGAGAGCCGACTACCACAACTGCAAAAAAAAAAAAAACAGGCGCGTCGTTGGGCACACGAGAGAAGCGAAGTTTTTTTGCAGTTCTTAGATTTAATAATTTAGTGTTTTTTTGTAATAAAATAGCTTTTAAATTAAAAAATTTTAAATAACATTAAGTAAATTAAAAAACACGTTAATATTCACACCAGTAAATTTTATTATATTTCATTAACCCATTAGACGCCAAGACCATTTAAAATGAAAAAATTTAAATTCATTTATTAATTTACACTTAACTACAGTTAAAAAATATAAAAAACATAAAAAATTCAAAAAAAAATTCTTTGAAGTGTGTTTTTAGAGCTGTACTCGGACGGGTACAGTGGCGCCATGAGTATGCTATTTTTGTAAGGTATGAAAATTTTTATACTACATACATACTTTTTCAACACATAGAGCAACATCGCATTGCTCACATAACCATCTTATCCTGTTATGACATTCACGACATCGTAACAGATTTGCAATCCTTTTAGGAAAGTGGTTTCCACCAGTAGTTGCAACATCAGCAGCCACTGACCGTTTGGAAATATTTACTTTCTGCGTATAGTTTCGCAAATAAAACCGAACAACATTGCGTTGAAACTCAAGCAAGTCCATTTGAGATCTGTTTGCAGTTTTAAACAACTTCCATGCATTCACCGTAATAGAGTTCAACATTGCCGTAAAAAGAGGCCACCACCATTTTTTTCCTCGGATTTTTATTCGATAATTATTGAGAGCTTGATCATGGAGGTCAACGCCACCCATTCCAGCGTTATATTCTGCAATCAATCTCGGTTGACTAACACTAATTTTAGCTTTGTCAGTTGAACTCCATCTGTTTACCGTATGCATTGGCTCAATACATTCAAAATTCGACCCAACGGTTACTGCACTATTGTCATTCCATTTAACAAATATTATTTTATTGCTGTTGTCATATCTATAATCAAAATATCATCTTTTTTGCTTTTTGAAAAATGGCGTTTGATTCTAGTGGACATTTTTTTGTCCTTGAATCTCGAACCGTTCCAATTGTTCGAAATCCTCTTTCCTTTAATTCAACTAGAAGGTCATATGACGTAAAAAAATTGTCAAAATATACAATATGATCTGAAGGGTTAGGAATGTTGTCTAATAAATCAAGCACGACTCGGGATCCAAGAGGCAGTTTTGATCTTTCCGCAGTTACACATTTGGCCCCACAGTAGTTATCGAACTGGTATAAATACCCAGAGCTGCTCGTTAGCATCCAATTTTTAAAACCAAATCTCACTGGTTTACCTCTGATGAACTGTTTGGAAGAGTGACTTCCAAAGTATCGCACCATGGATTCATCAACTGACAGCTTCTCATGCATATAACCATACTGGCTAAAATTTGTTGCGAGAAGCTTTGACAAAGGTCTCACCTTAGCCATTTTGTCAGTTGTATCTAATTTAGTGTTATCATTTATTCACTTGAATTTGAACCTATTTGAATAGCCTAATTGTGAATAACCTAAACCTATTTCGAGACATATTTTGGGAAATAAGTGGAGTATGCGTATCTTCGCAAACCTGCCAATACATTTCCTCTCTAGGCATAGAGCGATATCCACTATACAGCAAAATACCGACAAATACTTTCAAATCTTCTGCGTTGAAAGAGAAATTGTGCTCGTTAGCTTGTGACGCATAAATGCAAGTTTGCTCGACGATTGAATTGATTACTTTTTCATCAAATAAAACTTCAAAAACCTGAACTGGCGATTTTCCATTCAATTCCCTAATCATCTTGAACTCATTGTCTGAAAAATAATTGGTGTGATTCATTTGAATAGTGTGAGGTCTCTTTGTACACTTTGGAGCGTTTTTGCTTGATTTGGAATACATCATTCTCTGCCGTAACTCCTCAAGTGGAATATCATCTTCGCTATCAGTGCCGAAAAATACTTCGACTTCACCTGGTACATCATTTGGCATGCGATCAAAAAGAATATCCTCAGCATTACCCTCCTCCTCATCTGTGTTATAATCTGGATCCGGTGGAATAATCGCTATATCGAAATTGTTGTGAACATCATTTTCCACAAAATCAATAGCGCTGTTTAAGTTTTTTAAAATTTTTGCTATAAAAAGTTTAAGTTTTGATGTCTCCAAATTAAATTTTAGTCTAGGGAAATTCTAAAAAAAAATTATACATATCAAGCCATTGTACTCGATTGGGTACAGCGATTTAGCAACTCACATAACGTTGTCCAAAAGCAATTTTTTTTCTCTAACTCTTTATTAAATGTACACACAATCACTCTGCTTCACAAAACTGTAAAAAAAATTTGACTGAACAAAACAGTCTTTACTCCACGAAGCTCAATTCTTACTGACCTACATAAAAATGCAAAACTAAAAGAAACGTTGCCTAATTTCATTTGTAAACAAAGTTCTGCGAGATTAAATGTTGGACCCCTTTTACATTGATCAAGACTTGAAGTCAAGTTTTTTTGACGTTCTCTTTTGAACTTGACGAAAGCTTTCACATTGGTCAAGACTTGAATTCAATTTCTTGTCTTCTTTCCTTGTTTTCTTAAAAAATAAGGTGAGATAGGTATCAAGCAAACTGAAGCAAACTGAACTTTAATAAATTATTATTAGCTCCTTGTTCCACTTAAACGACATTTTTGGCTATAAAAATCTATTATTATTAAAAATATCTACAGAAACCTCATTTAATAATTCACACACAAATTTTACTGCAACTGAAGTCTAACGAACTCACATTGATATGCGAAAAATAAAATAAAAAGTACTGTCAACAACGCGAAAATAACAAAGGAACACGAAAAAATTGCCGGAACAGCTTCAAGTTTTTTTCCCCTTCCGTCGCTTCCGATGTGCGGCGAATTGCCAACAAACTCTGAAACTTGACTTCAAGTCTTGATCAATGTAAAAGGGGTCTTGCCAATTTTCAATTAATGAGAAGGGATTGCCTATACGCAACAATGTCTGAGTTCGGTATACCTGCAAAGTTGATCAGACTTTGCAGAATGACGTTGAGCAACACACGCAGCTCCGTCAAGGTAGGGAATGACCTCTCCGAAACCTTCAATACCGAAAGAGGTTTCAGGCAAGGCGATCCACTGTCTTGCGATCTCTTTAACTCATCATGGAGGGGATCGTACGAAAGGCCGGTGTGCATCGTAATGGCACCATTTTCTACAAAGGCGTCCAGCTCCTTGCGTACGCTGATGATATTGATATTGTCGGCAGAACCAAGAGAGATGTTACCGCTGCTTTCGCCGCTATCGAAAAGGAATCAGCCAAAGTGGGTTTGACGATAAATGAGGGCAAAACAAAATATATGCTGTCTACAAACAAGGGAGCTCGGCGTTTAGACTCCCACGTTTCATCCGGCAGCTATAACTTTGAAGTAGTCAAGGAGTTCGTTTACCTTGGCACCGCCATTAATACCAAAAACGAAATCAGCCTGGAGATAAAGCGAAGAACAATAATTGCTAATAGATGCTACTACGGGCTCAGTAAGCAACTAAGTTCCAGAGCCCTCTCTCGATCGACAAAACTAACACTCTACAAGACGCTCGTTCTACCTGTGCTGCTTTATGGCGCTGAGGCATGGGTAGTTTCGCAAACTGACGCAGCCGCTCTGGGGGTGTTCGAGAGAAAAGTTCTTCGCAAAATCTTCGGTCCTGTTCGAGTCGGCGATGACTATCGCATCCGAATGAACCACGAGCTGTATGAGCTCTACGATGACATTGACGTAGTTCGGCGTATAACTGTGCAGCGACTACGCTGGCTGGGTCATGTCCATCGTATGAACGACGAAGCTCCAGCGAAAAAGGTGCTCGAGGCGAGGGTCGCTGGTCAACGACGACGAGGGAGACCATGCCTCCGATGGATGGACCAGGCTGAGGAAGCCCTAACCGCACTTGGTGTATCCGATTGGAGAGGCGCGCGCAAAGCAGAGGTGCCTGGCGAGAGCTGATGAGGTCGGTTGAAACCCGGACACGGGTTGTTACGACCAACTAAGTAAGTAAGTAATTTTCTGTACTCAAGCGAGTACAATAGCAGGGAATGGGTTAATATTTTATTTATTTTATTCCGTGCTACATTAATTGTTATTTCAACGCACTTGTGGGCAATTGTTAATTTTTGCCGATGCTGATGACATCTTGATGTATGTAGAAAATAGAAGTAACATTTTTTTTGTTATATTTGGATAGCTGCTAAACATGCTGGATATGTAGAGAAGCCAATACGCACTCCATTTAATATTTAGATTTTTCAATCTGCTGCAACATAGTTCAGTTGTACTTTATTAAAACAACAATGCTGGTGACATCTTGTAGCTAGTAGTAGCAAGTGGAACATTTTATGTGCAATGTATTTATACGTAGAATAGTCAATACACAATCCTTCTTCTATTAAGATAGTATTGTGATCTACTGCAACATAGCTTTAGTAATACATACTTGATATTGAATCAACCACTGTAATTAACAGAGGCTTTTGGATCAGTGCATAGTGTTTTGAACTCCTAATCTCAACAATGCGAGTTCTGATCCCATCGGAAGATCGAAGAAATATTTTTAATATATTAAATATATTTTAATATATTATTTTTATTATTATTATTTTATTATTATTGAAAATACATTTTCTTCTTATAATAGACGCAAGTGACTTTAATTTCTAAGAAAAACCCTGTCGAAATCAAAAAGTGTCGTTTTTGAGATTTCACTCAAGCACAGCATTGCCATGTTTTTTTGAAATTCCTGTAATTTTCAAAAAAAAAATCCTGTATTTTTAGAGATAATACTGCTCTTATAAAAGGACTAAAAACAAATATTTTAAAATTTTTTTATTATAACATTTTTAATATTCCTTATCTTACCAGGTTTTGTTAAGTATTTGTCCATTTGTAATTTGCTAAAGACTAGCCAAAAGAAATTAACAAAAACGATGACATCAACAATGACAGGAAAAGCGCTGCCACATGATCAAATTTTTGAAAGGATGTAAAAAGTAGTAGCAACTTTTTTTGCTACTTTTATATAAGTACTTATATATAATTTATAAACATAAAATTTCTATTTTTTTTTATTCAACGAAAATTAAAAAACTGGATTAAAAAAAAACCTGCCCAAATCCTGGGAGAAATATGATCCTGTCTACCTGCTCAAAATACTGCCAAAAACAGGGTTTACTGCCCATATGGTAACGCTGCTCAAGCAACTCATAGAACAAAGCGTAAAAAGCTTCGCTTAAAAAAAAAAGCAAAAACAACACTAAGCGGAAACCCAATTTACCAAGTGAGAGAAAATTATTTGCATTGATTTTGGCAATAATAGTAGCTGAGAAAAAAAAGAGTAGAATCAGCCGCGATGCTACCTCTTTTCATTGTACCATGGTACGGAAGACATAAGAGAAGTACATGTACCAATATTGTTCTATTTCGGCAGCACAGGTTAGGGTCTTTATTGAAGAGAGAAAACATCCGTGGCGAAGTCGCGGTCCACTGGGTCCTGCTAGTTTCATCATAAAATAGTTCTATCATAATTCATTAGTATCGGTCGTAACCCTGTGCTATCCCGCGGAGCACTGAATATGCTTATCGAACAATTAATGCAAGTTTTGATTAAAATATTTTAAGACTACAGGCCGTTTAGGCCTGTTAAGACTTATTCCTACCACGACTAGCCCCTAGTTTCCCCTACTTCGTTTAGTCACTTAAATCTCACTGTGAAGATGAAGACTAATGAAAATGTTTTACAGTATATACGAAATTTTGTATTAAGCTTTAAAGAATTTAAATAAAAACTATTAAAACATAAAATTCTTATGACCATATTAATTTCATTCAAACTTACACATCGAGACTGCGGAATACGCCCTTTTCTATCCTAATCAATCGTAATTTAAATTTTCCAAAAAAACCCACATTCATATTTATTTCCAAAATTGACTAGTTCAGACAACATTAAATCAGATTTATTTTAAATCCACGATGTATTTCTCTTATTAATCTTTTATGTTATGCTTCAAAGAAATAAGTTGAAACAAATTTATTAATTAAAAAACAAAATGTGCAATTAACTTATGTGGGACTTTTCCGACTTTGATAAGTATCGACTAACATCATTCTTAACGTAAAACGGCTAAGTTGCAGATTTTTTCAGGTTGATGGTGATAGTACATGTAACTTTACTTTGACGTTTTTTAAATTAAATATTCAACCTTAACTTACAATTTGTTTGCTCGAAGGTTTAAGCTCGATTAGAATCCATATACTTGACTTTGTTGATTTCGGAATCAATAATATAATTAAACTAATAACAAAAATATAATACTTCATGTAAGAATATTTTTGTTTGTTTTCCCTTTTTATTTTGGAATATATCTTAAAAGTTTAAGTTCATGATTTAACCATACAATAATTGAAAGTAATAACAGGGAGCCTGATTGGTGGGAGGCAGCAAGTGGTACCGGAACATGATTTAAAAGGGTGGTTATACCAAGCGTAACTTGAGCGCAAGCTACTAACATAAGTGAATTCAATGCCCAATATGCTCTTTTAGGTAAGACTGCGCGTTTTCCTAACAAGTATAAAGCTGAAATAAATGATAATGTTGTAATGCCCAATAATCTATGGTTGAATTGAACAGCAACAGGATTTTCCGTGAAATTTTTTAGTAGCGGCTGAAATGTAAGCAATTCAGGTGGTACCCAATTATCTGCCATTTTTGGGAACGTATTGTAAACAAGACCAGCATCAAGTCCAGCTACAAATGCACCAGACACTGCAGTAAAGAACACAATTCCTTTCGTAATCATCGCCAGTCTTCGAACATTTGTAATTTTAGAAGACAAAATACTTAATTTTTGAGTTGGCAGCACCAAGGATAAAGCGGTGGATAAACAAAGCACGTGCAGCACAAACGCGAGAGACAAATGAGAGGCAAGACGATATTGCGATACTCGAGGCACATCATTTATGTCTTGAAACCTATCTTCTAACCCAGACTTAACCATATACCAGCCCATAAGGCCTTGGGCTCCAATTAGTAAGCCAATTAATGATACTCTTTTTTTAACTGCAGAACTTAAATAGCCAAGTCTCCAAAAGTAAAAAGCTGGTACAAGAAAAAATACTCCAATTGCGCGACCCCACATTCTGTGTGCATATTCCATTAGGTAAATGAATTTGAATTCTTCCACTGTCATCGAACTATTTAACATTTTATATTCTGGAAATTTCTTGTATTTAAGAAATTCTTCTTCCCACTCATTTTGTGTTCTTGGTCTTTTTTCGCCCAAAAATTTCCATGTCACCATTGATAAGCCAGATTCGGTTAACCTTGTTATACCTCCCAGAAAAACTGCGACGGAAACCATTCCGCAACAACTTAGCAACCAATATCCCACTACTTTGTCTTTATTTTTAGCAGTAGGTTTAAGGTTCTGTAAATATTTCAATTGAAATGTTTCTGTCCAAGGCTTCTTCAAAGAAGTTTTCCAAACGTCGGTTGACATAGGGTTCTTCCTGAGCATATTACAGCGCTGCAGTAGTTTTGAAGTAGAAATACAGCGCTGCAGCATTATAGTTGAATTTCACAACAGAAATCTATTTCAATTTACGCAACAAGTTGTGAAGTAGTTATTGTTTTGGTGTATGATAACTGTTCTTTGTAATATTATGCTCACTAAACTATTTGATTAAATTATTTTTAACTGAACTAATTTATCACTAAAGAAAACTTATTTACTTTATAAACACTGCGCCGGTGATCTTAAAATTCAATTAGACACGGCGATAAATTATTTATTACGGGTTTTCAGACTAACGTACATGTCAGCCGACATTCTACGACGACAAGAGGAAAAGGTCTCTACACGATACAACGGCTGTACAATCGTATGTTGTTCGGATATTGGTACAGCCGTTGTATGCAGCATAAAAACGATACAGTTTGTTCACAATTTGCGTGCGATTTTCTCCCAGCAAAGATTTTTCAAGTACACTCAGTTCTGTTTTTACACGAATTTTTTAACACGAATTTGATTTAACACGAATTAAAAATAAATCTTTTTTGTTTTTACACGCTTTATTTTGATTTAACACGATTGACCCAAATTCTGAAATAACAATTTTAGTACTAACAGTTTTCAACGCAATAAAATTTTTAATTTTTATTATACTCCCGTGTTGCCGCGTGTAAACATGCATGCCAACAGTCGTCCCTATTGTATTGTATGTGTACAATATTGTTTTTTGCATTTTTTTCTAAGTTTCTGAAATTATTTGTTTTTGCATTCTTTTATAAGTTTATGAAATTGTTTTTTTTTGCATTCTTTTATAAGTTTATGAAATAAAAATATACGCAAATATTAGCTATAACGCTCCAATATGAGTAGAAATGGCTTATTGCATTATTTCTACAGATTTGTTAAATTTGGAACCAATCTTCTACTTTTCCATAAGTGCAATGCATTTTTTTACACGATTTTTTTTTGCATGAAATCTTTGGGAAAGTATCTACCGTGTAAAAACAGAACTGAGGGTATTCTGCTTAAAGATGTGCTCATATTGGCAATGCGCTTGCGAACGAAGTCCTTATTTGCATTTCGATTTATTTAATTTCACTTATCCACTAGAATCATCAATGCTTGTTCTTTTAAAACTTTATTTGAGTAGTTTTTGGAAACCATTCATGTTAACGCGGCAATATCAAAAACGGAATGAAATTGCTACAGCTGCTGTACGAACGAGTACAAAATATATAATCTTAGTATAATCGTTGCTTAAAATGACAGGTTGGATAAATATTTCATTCGAATGTGTGATATCGGCCCCACCATTGCAAGCTAGCATTACGTACACATTGTCGAGTAAAAGTCGAGTAAAGTTCGATGTCTATGTATCAAACATAAACAGCGTCAATTTAATTTTGTCACAAGCCCAAACGGGGCCAATTTTAACTTGATATTTTATATTTATATACATATGTATTGATATATAATGATATTTAACAATATCTAAATTTATTTTTTATAGCACAAAATAAGCAAACAATAACCGACAAATTAACATTTGCTTATTCTTCTTGATGCTTTCTCTTCCTAATGCTTGTTCTTATGCAGCTGGAACAAATTTCTTCTAGCATACTTTGAGCAATTTTCGAGCTCGAGAGAGCGATTTTATGCTTGTTGTTCTAGCTAGAAAAAGTGAGTTTCTAGCAGTTTTCTGCTTCTGCTTATGCTGCGACTGTTTGTTTTTTCGAAAGCACTAGTTAAAGTAGTAGCAGGAGCCTTGAAAAAAACTGAAAGTTTTTAAACGCTGAAGAAAATCTTAGCAGAGGTACATAATAAGAAACTAATTAAGTGTATTAGATCCCCAAACGCCAGATAGCCCTGGTTCGAATCCCACATGACACAAAGTTTTTTCAATTAAATTAAATCGCCACCTAGTAAAAACTGCCATAAAAAGCCTCTTGAGAACATAAGCCGTTCGGAGTCGGCATAAAATATATAGGTCCAGTTCTCGATCATTTGTGTTCAAACATTTCACAACACACACAACACAATAGATCATAAGAAGCTCGGGCAAAGTCCTTTCAAGGGCTGAAATGGCCATTTTCGTTCTCGTTTTTTCGTTTTAAGTGTATTAGATATTCTATGAGCTTAATCAGGCGATTCATGCAATCTGGAGATAAAACAAAAATGCGTTGTTGGACACACGAGAGAAGCGAAGTTTTTTTGCAGTTTCATAGATTTAATAATATAGTGTTTTTTTAAAAAAATAGTTTTTAAATTAAAAAAGTTTAAATAAGATAAAGTAAATTAAGAACACACGTTATTATTCACACCAGTAAATCTTATTATATTTCATTAATATTTTATTTATTTTTTTTTATCTGTGCAACATTCATTGTTATTTCAACGCACTTGTGGGCAATTGTTAATTTTTGCCGATGCTGATGACATCTTGTATGTATGAAGCAAGAAAAAGCAACATTTTGTTTTTGTTATATTTGGATAGCTGCGAAATATGCTGTATATGTAGAAAAGCCAATACGCAAACCTTTTAATATTTAGATTTTTCAATCTCCTGAAACATAGATCAGTTGTACTTTATTAAAACACCGATGCTGGTGACATCTTGTAGCAAGTATTTATACGTAGAATAACCAATAGAAGATCTATTTATTAAGAGATTATTGTGATCTACTGCAACATAGCTTTAGTAATACATACTTGATATTTATTTATTTCAGATATTAGTAAAATAAGAACAAGTTCTTTTCATTAATAACATTAAATATTGCAATTAATTGTAAATTACAAAAAATTTTATCGGAGAATTTTTAATTGCTTGACTTAAATTATTTAATAAATTTTTAACATATTAAAAACTTAAAAGTTAGATTGATAAAGGAAATATATAAAAGGAAATAGAAAGAGAAATAAAGAAAGTGGGAAAGAGAAATCTGGTTCTTTATTTTCAAAATTATTTAAAATGATTAAATACGGCCTGCCTAAAGCCACTTTTGCTAACCGTAGTTTTAATATTATTGGGTAAACAATTCCATAATCTAATGGCATTAATGAAAAAGAGCCTAGTGGAGTAAAGATACTTCTAATTGGGAATTATAATAGTGTTACTTCTGACAGGCCGACAAAATTGCAGTTTCTCAAAGAGATACCGAGGAGTTTTGGAATGAATAATTTTATGTAAGAATCTACACGGGCGTTCAGATAACTTATAGTGTCACAGGCAAGAATACTTTTCTTGAGATGTGAAATGTGGTCAAACTTGTGTAAATTATAGATGTAACGTGTAGCATAATTAAACGCGACATGCAGTTTGTGTTCAGATTGTGAGTCCAGTTTACTGTAAATAAGTTCGGCGTATCTTATCACAGGCACAATTAGTTGTAATACTAGCTTGCGCCTAGTATCAATAGGAGTGAATTCGACTGTCGTTTTAAGATTGCAAAGTATAAAATAGATGTTGCGTACTACACTATTAATATGGTCTGTGCAAGATAAGGAAGTGTTTATGTGGTAGCCTAGATTTTTTATTTTGTTGACTAACTTCAGTTTATTGTCTCCTATAAACAAGTCCGGATGTCATCAAAGGATATTTTGCTTCTACTAATAGGAAGCACATACACTCAACGAAATATTCTTGGTAAAATTGATAAATAACTTTTGTTCTTCCTTAACAAAACCGAATTGTGCAATCAATTAAATTTTATCATAAATGCTTCATATTTTTATCAATTCGAAAGAAATTTTATCCAGTTGATTGAAAACTTAATAAAACGTTAACAAATTGAATGTGTTGATTTTAAGAAATGTGTTTTATTTGTTTTGGGGAACAGGGGGCCAACCATCACATGGCAACGTGTCTGACCGCCTCAACCTGGCGAGGCCAGCATTATCCATGTCGAAATCGTCTCAAGCCGACTCAAACCTCCATGTGGTGTTCCCTGGGCAACGGCAAACTGGCACCCGTCAGTTTGACGGCTAATTTGAGCGGCGGGTCACTCCATAGACCTTAAACATGGAATGTGCGCAGGGTTTGGGTCCCGCCACATTAATACTGCCCAATGAAAACAAAACCAGCCTCGGATAAGAACCCCAATTACGTTGACGACCACCGCAAACGATAAACGGACAATGATTTACGGATATGCACCTGGAATGTCCGAACCCTTTATAGGGAAGGTGCCATTATCCAACTGGCGGAAGCCCTCAAAACAATAAAGGCTGACATCACCACCATCCAGGAAATGCGATGGAAAGGGCAAGGTTGCTCTAAACAAGCACACTGTGATATCTACTACAGCTGCCATGCGGAGAGGCGCGAATTTGGATGTGGATTCGTTGTTAGCCGGAAACTACGCCACCTTGTTTCCCGGTTCACACCTGTCAACGAAAGATTGGCCACGATCCGCATCAAGGCAAAATTTTTCTCCATCAGCCTTATTTGCGCGCACGCCCCGACGGAGGAAAAGGACGAAGCCGTCAAAGACGCTTTCTACGCTAGTCTTGAGGAAGTATACGACCACCTTCCGGTCCATGACGTGAAAATAGTCCTCGGCGGTTTTAATGCGAAAGTCGGAAGGGAAGGCATCTTTGGCCCCACTGTCGGTCAGTTCAGTCTTCATGAGACCTCCACGAACAACGGTCTAAGACTGATCGACTTCGCCGCGGCGCGAAACATGGTAGTTAGTAGCACCAGATTTAAGCACTTCGACATCCACAAGGCCACCTGGCTGTCCCCGGATCAAAAAACGCGAAACCAAATTGATCATGTCATAATCGACGGAAGGCATGCCTCTAGTGTTCTAGATGTGCGTACATTTCGGGGGGTCAACATTGACTCCGACCATTATCTTGTTGCAGCCAAGATCCGCATGCGATTATGCAATGCGAAGAACATACGCACAGGAATGCAACGAAAGCTAGATGTCGCTAAGCTGCAATTACAACGGACTGCCGAAGCCTACTCCGCTCAACTCTCGGTTAAGTTCAACCAACCAACCTCTGGACCCGACGACGGCGGCGGACTTTGGGCGCATTTATCCCACTCCATACGCGCTGCCGCTGAAGAAGTCATTGGTTTCCGGCGCCCGCAACCTCGGAACCAATGGTATGATCAGGAGTGTCGCATTGCGACTGCAGTAAAAAACGCCGCATATAGAAAAACGCTGCAGTCAGCTGCAACGCGAGCCGTGCGAGAAAACTACCTCGAAAAGAGGAAGGAAGAGAGGCGCCTTTTCAGATGCAAGAAAAGAGAGCAATTAGGATTGTAAGCACTAGACAGAAATATTTTTGTAAGGTTATCAGACACAAAAGATTTATAAATTCAATTGCACCATTAGAAGATTTCGTTGAAAATAGCATTTAGCATTTAAATTGAATCAACAACTGTGCTTAACAGAGGCTTTTGGATCAGTGCATAGTGCTTTGAACTCCTAATCACAACGATGCGAGTTCGAATCCCAAAGGAAGATCAAAGAAATATTTTTAATAGATCGATAATACATTTTCTTCTAATAATAGACGCAAGGAACAAAGAAACATCAATTTCTAAGAGAAACGCTGTCGAAATTAAAAAGTGTCGTTTTTGAGATTTCACTCAAGCAAATTACAGTCCGAGGCGTAAAAAGCTTCGCTTCAAAAAGTGACAATTTCCAGAGGTGTTACCAACACTGTCACCGATAACACTGCTTTAAATAATGATTAATTTCGATTATTAATTGTTTGGCCTATTTGGCAATACTGTTTCTCTTTTCTTTTTATTTTCTTTATAATTGAATTTTTAACGACAGAAGAAGTCCAAAAGTGTAAGTTTTATTGCAGCTATTCTGTTTTGTTCCAGCGGCGCAAACACAAGCACTTGAAACTTGGATTGCTCTGGATTAAACAATTAACAAACACAGGCACTTGTACCTGAATTGTTTACGTAGAGAGAGTTAAAATAAGGCAATATAATGTTTAGTGTAAAATAATAACTAACTTTATTATTTCCTTGTACCTGCTTAAATATACAACAAAGTGCTTAGTTAAACAAATTAAATATTGACAAGTTAACATTAATAAATGACAAAACCTTAATTCATGACAAATATTGCTTATTAAGCATTGATGATGTAAAAAATTACAAATATAAGAAGTGCAAAAATTCACAATATAAAAAAAGTAACAACAAACCTAATAAAAATAAAAAGTAGGTCAGCAAGCGTGCGTTGCCCTGTGCTGTAGCTGCAATTTGTTTTGCCTATGTTGTTGTACCATAAGTAAAATATAGAGCAGCAAGCGTACATTGCCCTGTGTTGTGGCTGGACAATTTGGTTTGCCTATGTTGTTGTTGTACTGTTATTGTACATATTCTTTATGTTAATTTATGTACAATTTATATTATTATTTTTTACTTTAATAAAGTTTAAAATCTCTCTAAAGTTCGAGGTGCTAACAAAATTCGAATTTAGCCGTTTTCATATTCAACAATCTTTAAAAACTTTTGTGGCGTCGGTGCTGTATTGACTTGTTGGTGTGTGTTCCTGGAAATAATGGTGCATACAAGAAGCGGCGTAACGACTGCAGAGTCCAAAGGAATTTAGCTGTATTGTTTGTGGGCAACCGGACAATATGCAAATGGTTCAGTGCGATAGTGACAACAAATGGTTCGATTTTTCGTGTGTCAACGTTTCTGAGGAAATGGCAGAAAGCTACTGCGAATGCAAAGAATGTAGGACTTCGGAAGCAACTGATGCAGCTGAACTACAGCATTCAACAAATGCAACAAAAACTGACACATTTCAGTCACCCATGGGGGTTGGAATGAACGATAGGGAACACGCATATCTCGGTACAGCAGAAAGCGAGGTAGGTGGAATTTCATTAAATACTTCTTTGCATGGAAAAAATTAGTATGTTAAATCGCGTTGAAGCATGCGTATTGAGTAAATGCGCTTGGAAGAGAGGAAAAAATAAAAATGTTATTTATTAAAAAAAAATATGACATTATGCAAAAATATGAGCATGGTGTCAATGATGACGTTGCTGTTGATGCTGCTGCGGTATCGGCGCCTGCGCAGTGCAGTCAAAAGGCTTTGCAGTAAGGTAATATGAGCGCTGCTGACGCTGTGGATAATATAACCAATGGGCATAGAAACAAAGTAGAGGGTAACGGTACGGAAGCGGCAAACGATATAGAATTGCAAAATAGCGATGAGAATGTTGGGATGAGCTTGCGTGAAAGAGGTTATTGTCACGAAAGAGGTCATGTCAAGGAGAAAGAAATGCAATCGTTAGTTGCGGCAGCAACATCAATTGGTTGGAATGAAACGCAGATTATTGCTCGTCATGTCGTCCCTAAGAAGCTACCAATTTTCGGCAGTAGTCCTGAAGAATGGCCTGTATATATAAGTAACTTTGAGAATTCTACTCGTTTGTGTGGTTTTAGCAACGACGAAAATTAGCTTTGTCTTCAGCGGGCATTGAAGGGCAAAGATCGAGAATATGTGAGCAGTCAGCTTATGCTTCCAGCGCTCGTGCCAAAAATTATTTCGACGTTGCGAATGGTTTTTGGACGACCTGAACATATTATCCACTCCTTGGTGTTAAAGTTGCGTGCGTTTCCATGCGTTAATTAAAAAAACTTGATACTTTGGTAAATTTTGCATTGGAGGTGCAAAATTTAGCGACAACAATTTTGGCCGCTGATCTGGAAAATCATATGAGCAATCCTGTGCTTTTTCAAGAGTTTCTTGAAAAATTGCCAGCTTCTTTAAGCTTAGAGTGGGCTATGCACAAACGAACAGTTCAATATGAAAATTTAATGACATTTAGCGAATGGCTATTCGATCTCGTGCAATTTGTAAGCAGTATTATATCATTGCCAGCTTCTAAACAAAAAGATAATGAAGTGTGTAAAACACAACGCATTAATTTTCATGAAGAGGTTGGAAAAAAAGTAACGGTGTCGAAGCTGGTGAAATGTTATTTCTGCGAGGAAGAGCATCCAATTTAAAAATGCGAAAAATTTAAGAAAATTGATTGTACGCAAAAATGGGAACAGGTTATGAAGAGACAATGATGTCGTTATTGTCTAAAGAAGCATGATAGCAGGTCATGTCGCCAACAAAAGGAATGTGGTGTAAATGTTTGTTCTGCTCCGCATCATCCAATTTAACACAAGCAGGAATCAACTCAGAATAATACTATGTTGGAAAAGGTTGTTGCTGTTCACCACGTGTGGACTTCCCAGCGTACTCTTTAGAGTTGTGCCAATTACTATTGATGGCAACAATAAGTCCATGAATGTGTATGCATTTCTGGATGATGGATCGGGACCTACGCTTATCGAAGAAAGCGTGTTAAATAATTTGCAGTTATAAGGCCAAAGTAAATAATTATGTTTATGTTGGACAGATGGAACAGTACGTAGGGAAACAGGATCTCGTCTTTTAAATTTAAAAATATCGCCGCAGGATCAACACAATAAAATGTATTCCCTTTTCAACTTGCATTCTTTAAAGAGCCTTGAACCTACTCAAACAATGGATTTGGATGAATTAACAAATAACTGCAAGCATTTAAGAGGTCTGCCAATTAAATCATATTATAATGTGATACCAAGAATTATAATAGGTTTAAAAAACAGAAACGTAGCCATTAAAGTTCAGGGAAGGTAAGCAAAACGAGCCTGCTGCAACTAAAACAAGATTAGGATGGACAATATATGGTGTTATGTCGCACATATGCGAGTGCGACGATGATGTTGCCTTACAAACTCTGTTGGTCGACTATATGAATCTTGAGAATGAGCCGAACAAGATTATAGATGATTTTTTGTGTTTAACAATGAATTGCAAGAAAAGGTCACTCGTGATGGCGATCACTTTGTCGCTAAGCTGTTGTGGGAAGTCAATGATATAAAAATGCCAAACAACTATAGCATGGCACTACGAAGGCTAAGTTGTTTTGAGAAAAAGCTATTAAAAGACGAAGATTTAAAAATTCGTTTTCTGAAGATTCAATGCAGATGAAATATATGTTGAGCTCCCACGTACTTGGTACTTGCCGATATTTGCTGTAAGGACCCGAACAAGCCGTCCAAAATGAGAATAGTATGGATCGCTGCTGCAAAATATGTCGGTATCTCACTTAAAGATTGTCGTTTAAAGGGTCCAGATCTGCTAGTCTCGTTGCCTGCAGATTTATTTAATTTCAGAATTAGGAAAATTGGTATTTGCGGGAATATTTGTGAGATGTTCCATTGAGTAGGCGTTGATAGAGATAGTCAACACTCGCAACGCTTTCTGTGGCGAAACTGTAATGCGCAACAACAGCCGGTAGTCTATGTTCTTCAAGTTTTGAGTTTCGAGTATAAATAAATAACTGAATAAATAAATAAATAAATATCCAAGGGCCACAAAATCAATAATCGAAAGACACTACGTCGACGACATGCTTGACAGCCTCAATTTAGTATCTGAAGCAGTTCAGTTAGCCACAGACGTGCGAAAAGTGCATGTCAACGGTGGTTTTCACATTAGAAACTGGCTGTCAAAAGAAAGAATTGGGTGAGGATGTTTCTATAGACGGATTTTTTAGAGCGGGTCGAACAGTGGAGCAGATTATAGAGAGGGATAAAATTCTTGGAATATGGTGGCACACAACAGATGACTACTTTACATATAGCCTCAAGTACACCAAAGCCAGTAAAGATACACTAAGCGACATAAGGCTTTCAACCAAAAGAGAATTATTGAGGCTTTTGGTGTCGATTTTCTATCCACTAGGATTATTATCTTTTTTTACTATTTATACGAAGATCTTGGTACAAAATGTTTGGCGAAGTCGCACAGAGTGGGATGAGACCATACCAGAAGAGTTCGCTGCAGCATGGCAATGGTGGTTGCACAACTTAAAGTATGTAGAATACGTGCGCATACCGAGGTGCTTTTTTAAGCTGGCAAATAGTGCAAAAAGCAGAATACAGCTACACGTCTTCGTTGACGCTAGCGAGAACGCATACGCGTCTGTTTACGCATGTTTCATTGGTATGCGCAAAAACAAAGATAGCCTCGCTGCGTCCGATATCGATACCTAGACTATGTAGAACTGCTTGCTGCTGTCTCATGAGCCCGCATGGCAAATTCAATCCTTCAAAGCCATGATTTAAATTGTGAGTCCACTCATTTCTAATCAGACTCAAAGACGATATTGCTTTGGAAAGGCTCGGACCCAAGAGCATATAAGCAATTTGTAAAATTTCGCATTGCAGTGATCCAAGAGTCGACAGATGTAAAAAGGTGGAATTATGTATCTACAAAGCTTAACCCAGTAGATCTGGCTACAAAATGGAGTCGTGCGCCCGATTTTGATGTGAAATCCCCATGGCTTAGAAGACCGTCCTTTTTGCAATTACCTCAAGATGAGGCCTACGTTTCATGCTGAAAAACACCATGATAAAGTCGAGGAACGAGTTGAAATCGTAATACACCAAGTTGCTCTAACTTTTGAAAAGCAAGCTAGAGTTGACGTTGCCCGCTTTTCAAAATGGGAACGACTTTTAAGAACTTTGGCCTATTAAGCGATTTCCAAATTGAAATTGTTGTCAACAATGATGACTACATCTCCAATTTGGATTGGTTTTGCCATATCAAACCAGATTGTGCGCTTAGTTAAGTTTGGTAGAATTTCAGCTACACATCTCTTCCAAAATTTATCCGCTAGGAACGGAGAATGGCGCCAGCTTCCTTTTAAAAGGAAAGGCACCAGCTTCCTTGCTTTCAGAAGAGAATCCGAGCAAAAAATGATTTGGCGTAAGTGCCTCTTGGTCGGCTGTATCGAGCGATAAATAAGTCAGTGGTCGACTGTTAACAATTCTTTCCACCTCCAGTAGCAGATTGAGAAGCTTTTCATCATTGAGTTTTGTGTCGCGCGTAACAATTTGGTACCCATATGTGGACTTGCAGGCGGAATGAACGACCATTTGGTTTCAGTGCTTGTGAACTCGCATCGAAGATCGTCAAAGTCTATTTCTTTATGTGCTAGTCGTAGTTCTTTTTCAGCAGCTCTTAAATTGGTTCCATTATCACTATATATGTGAAGAGGAACACCTCTGAGACAAATTAAGTTTTTTACTGCCATAACACATGAACTCATTGTGAGACTATGTGCAACTTCTATGTGTACAGCTCGACAGGTCAGGCAAGTGAATACTGCTCCATATCATGATTCAATCAATATTTTATGACATAACATACCCTTATTTTATGTAAAGGCAGAACCAAAATAGACGAAACGAGACGATTGCAACTTGCCGAACGTCTGACGAGTTGAGACGATAGCAGTTCGGTTCTTACGGAACAAAACGTATGTTACGTTTTTTTAAGTACTTTTTCCTTATGCTTGTATATAATATAATATAATATTTAATATTTATATAATATTTTAGTGAAATTTATTGACATGAGAATAATTTGTGGAAATTTGTTTCAATTTTTATAATGTCATTTATCTCTAATTACTATGTGTCTTAGCATGTGATATTTTTAATTTCGAACTAATGTTAAATAATTTAAAATAAAAAATGCCCTTCACATGTAAGACGTCGTATGTGTTCGGCAGTGAGCAAGTACGAAAGTACGCAGTGCCGTTAGATTTCCATATTAAAAAATAAAACAACTTTATTCTAACAATGACCAATTTCAGAATAAAAAGGAAATTCGTGTTCAAATTAAAAAACTTCAAACTTAACCCTACTTTTGTCACTTGAATTTTAATTTAACGTTGTTATTTTTAATTTTATATTGTTTTTTTCGGTTTATTCGCTAAGTTGTGTGAATAAAACTAGCTATCTTTTGTCAAAAGAGGAAAAAAGTATGTTTGATTTTCCCTAATATAAATGTAGAAATAACTAAAATCATCCTTTTGGTTAAACAAACGATTTCAAAACTCTGTATCACAGATTTAAAAAATATTTCAATTAATTTTACCTTTACAGTGACTATTGCTTATTACTTATTTTAGCTCAAAGCTCAAAAACATAATAAAAATATTCATACAAATTCTTTGCAAAATGTCTTTTGCATACACAAATCAAATTTTTTCAATATTGTCTTACATCAAAAATGTAACCATTACATTTTTAAAAGCTCATAATATAAGTTTTGCTCAAAACAAACAGGTAGTAGAAACGTAGTAGTCAAACCTTAAGTATTTTGTACTACGAAAAAGTATAATATTTATGCTCATGTGGGATTTTTATGTCATTAAAAAATTGCTCTTTTGCTCTCCTCTTCAAATAAGGGAATTCATTCTTATTCTTTTGAGAAGACGACAAATATTTGGTTAACCTTATAATAATTAAATAATGTACAATAGTAGTCTCTACTTTTCGTAGTTAGGGTTGCTGTGTCTGCGCAACATTCACCCGCTCGTGAAGGTCCTGCGGGGCTCCAACCTCCACGTCCAGTACAGCAAGCTTTGAAACCGGGCATCTTAATGTTCCACTGTTAGTTCTTACGTCAACAAGTCGTATCAGTCCATCCTTAACCTTTATTGTATTTTCTACCCTTCCCCGCCTCCAGCTGCTTTTCGGCAAGTTTTCATCACAAATTGGCACCAGATCTTCATTTTGAATCGGCTTTTGAGGAACGAACCACATTGTGCGTCTAGTTATTATCGGCAAATAATCTCTGATCCAACGATGGCAAAATTTATTTTTTAGCTGCTGGCTAATTCTATACTGCTTCCGCGTATAAATAGGCTTATCATTCCCCAAAGTTTGAGGAGAATTGTTAGTTCCAAAAAGGAAATGATTGGGAGTCAAGGGGTCAGAATCTTCACACGCCACTGTCAAATGTGTTAAAGGGTTTCTATTTACTTTATTCTCAGCCTCTATTAATAAACTGCAAAGCGTCTCCATTTATGGAACTGACTCTTCAAGACAACTGATGATACCCGTTTGGTCGATTGAATAAGTCTCTCCCAACATCCGCCACAACTAGAATTTGCCGGGCAATTGAACTCCCATATTATTTCCTTACTGGACAACTCTGTTTGGATGTAATTCATATCCGAGAAATCGCTCACTTTCTTTAGTTCGACATCTGCGCTCACGAAGTTGGTGCCCATATCAGAGCGAATTTTGACTGGAACCAGGAATCGGTTGATAGAGCTGCTGCGAGCTGAATATGGATAGCTCGGACAGTCATACCGGTGAAAAGTGCTGCCCATCTCTTTTCCCTTCTTCTTCATAATTGTAACATATAGGGGTCCAAAATAATCCACTCCTGTAAAGGTGAATGGCATCACAAACGGTGTCACACGGTCACTTGGCAACTGACCCATGAGTGTTGGCTTGGGCTGTACACGGTTGTTTTTACAAGACTGACATTTTGCTTTTATACGTTTTACTACGGTGCGCAAGTGAGGAACCCAGAACTTTCTTCGTATTTTATTTACGACGACTTCATCATTTTGATTAAAAAATATCTCGTGATACTCTCTCACCATGAGCTCAGTAAAACATGTCGACTTGGAATTATGACTGGGCTTCGCATCGACTCCGGCAGAGCCATAGCATAACTTAATATTCCAAAAACACATAAAACTCCATTTTAGTTTAAGCCTGGGTTGAGTGAAAATGTGGTGCCCTGTATTGGCACCACATTCGTTAATTCCTACACTCTATTTTAACATATAACTTACTTACTTATTACTTACTTATTTTAACATATAACTTATAAATTTGTATGACTTAATGTAAAAAAAAAAGTAATGGCCATTTCAGTCCTTGAAAGGACTTTGACCAAGCTCCTTATGATCAATTGTGTTGTGTATGTTGTGAAATGTTTGTACACAAATGATCGAGAACTGGACCTACCAGCCTTATGCTGACTCCGAACGGCTTATGTTCTCAAGAAGCTTTTAATGGCAGTTTTTACTCTCTGAGGCTTGACATTGTCTGCAGAGAGGTGACGGCCGAACAGAGAAATTAATTGAATTGAAAAACTTTCTTTGTGAGGTGTGATTCGAACCAGGGTTCTCTGGCGTATGAGCCACACACTCTACCCACTACGCCACAGCCGCCACTCTTTTTTAATGAACTTGCACATGTGGACGCTGAAGCAACTTGCAACTAATTTCGAACTTTTTCGGAGACAATATATATTTCCTACTTGCAAGTGATTACTTGCATGTGTGGACGCAGGGTAACACTCACATTTAGGGGCTTGCAGCATACTTGCAGCGCTACTTGCAAGAAAATTTCAGAGCCAGTGAATTTTGGCGCTTGCTACAAGTAAATGTCAAAAAGGAATATTAAAGTAATGCATTTTGTGGATTTTTTCGGGATTTCCACAATATTATACAAGAGCAACACTGGTACCATGTTTTCTTCGTTTTTAACTTCTTCATTTCAAGCAATACTGCTATTGCAGGGAAAACCTTCGCTTTCGACGACATTTTTAAATGAACTTGCACTTTCACAAGGGGACGCTGAAGCAACTTGCAGCTAATATCGAATTTTTCCGAAAATAATATATAATCCCTACTTGGAAGTGATTACTTGCACGTGTGGGCGCAGGGTAAGGGTTTATTTCCCAAGCTTAACCCTGCGTCTACATGTGCAATCAATCACTTGCAAGTAGTCAATATATGTTGTCTTCGAAAAAGTTCGAAATTAGATGCAAGTAGCTTCAGCGTCTACATGTGCAAGTGTAAGTTCATTTCAAAATGTCTTCGAATGCGAAGGTTCAAGCATAGAAATAAAATATAAGGAAATAGTGTTCTACTCACACACACTATACGTGTATAGAAGCATTTTTCGTCAATTGAGGAAGCGAGATAGAGTGTGACTTTTTTGACATAAGCTCTTGCCCATCAAAACAATTCAAGTGCGTGATGAAAAACTATAAACATTTTAAATAATTAGTGATTGTCATTCCTTCAAACTATTTTAAAACGAACATAAATAAAAAATAAAAACAAATAAATATGTGCTGTGCCGTGGAAGTTGTGAAAACTCACGAAAAACACATTATAAAGAGATTTCCTTCCACAGGCAATCTTGCTTACACCTGATGTTTTCCCGAAACAAAGCAACATTTTTCATATTAAATTGGTTGTGTTTAAGTGTATTCTATTTGGAAATTAAAATTTCTTTAATCAGAAATATGTTAAATAGTGAAAATTATAGTTCGTTGGTTTCCCTCCATATATGAGCAAGAGCTTCTGTCAAAACACAAGTTAAGTTTCATGAGCGCATTAATTTTTTAGGGTTTCAAACATTAAGGCCTTCATTTTTCTCGTATGAGAATATGCTTTAATATTTTTTTTACAGATTTCCTCGAGTTCATGATTTGAAACTAAAATGGATTAACACCCTAAAATTCGAATTTGGTCTTGTTAACCAGAACTCAGTTGTGTGCTTGAATCATTTTTAGAAAATAATTATACAGGCTTATTAGCAGAAATTTTTTTAAAAACTAGATACTCTTATATAAAAAAAACAAGACAAATAAAACCCGAAAGTTCGGCAAAAATTACACAAAACAATTAATGTGAAAGGAGTCTAATTTGTTATTTAATTTAGTTGTCTAGTTTTTGTATTATTTCAATATCAATAATATAGTTTATAAAACAACAATATAACGTGATTTTTCTATAATACATGTGATGACGTGTGAAAATACATCATATATTACATAATAAGCATATACCTTAAAAAAAAAACAAAAACAATTTGCCTTTCTTAACTAGATAACCGAATGCGGCTCTGTTTGAATGCTTATGTGTTTGTGCCAACTTCATTGTGTTTGTGAAATACTTCAATTCAGTTCAACTACACCGCTTCCTTACGCTGCAGCCACACGTGATAGTACTGGCAGGCCAGCAAAGAATATGTACTAACTACGAAAATGTTTCGAAATAATCTACAAATCTACGCTGCGGCCACACGTGAGAGTAAATGTTCATTTGCAAAATGTCGTCAAAGGCAAAGGTTCGACCACTTTATTATTTCGGTAGCTTTTGTTCAGTGATGCTTTATATGCCAACACAGCACGAAACTTAAATGGGATTAAAATGGGGAACTAATTATTTTGTAGAATCTGTTTATCAATATATTCCAAAATGAAAAGCAACTTATTCATATGATATTTTATGTGTCATATAAGGGCAATTAAAAAATTGCATATATTTCACTACAAGACATGAAAGAAAAGTGCATATTTAAAGTTCGAATATTTTTAGGGAGAAAAAACAACACTGTTTCCTTACTTCGATTTCGCACTGGCTGTGGTTGTAAAAATTCACTGTCTCAGTAAAAGTTGTTGCCAGTGGACTGCCAGTGATGTCAAGGTGTAAGTGTATTACGCTGCAGCCACACGTGATAGTACTGGCATGCTAATAAAGAATATGTATTTACTTCGAAAATATTCCGAAATAATCAACAAATTTCGCTGCGGCCACACGTGATAGTAAATTTTCATTTGAAAAATGTCGTCAAAGCCAAAGGTTCGACCACTTTTTTATTCCGTTTGCTTTTATTCAGTGATGCTTTATATGTCAACACAGCACCAAACTTAAACGGGATAAAGATTATGTTGTAAAATGTGTTTATCAATATTTTTCAAAATGAAATGCAACTTATTCATATGATATTTTATGTGTCAAATGAGGATAATTAAAATAATTGCATATATTTCACTACAAGACATGAAAGAAAAGTGCATATTTAAAGTTCGAATATTTAAGGGAGAAAATACAACACTGTTTTCTTACTTCGATTTCGCACTGGCTGTGGTTGTCGAAATTCACTGTCTCAGTAAAAGTTGTTGCCAGTGGACTGCCAGTGATGTCAAGGTGTGAGTGTATTAGTGAAAAGGGAGAGTGTATTGAGGTTTTCGAACTGTTACTGTCTTCGGACTGGCACGTGTGGCTAGGGGCTTAGTGAAAAGTGAGAGTGTATTAAGTTTTTCGAACTGTTAGTGTCTTCGAACTGGCACGTGTGGCTAGGGGTTATATCTTACTTCTATGGGTTCAAGCCTCTGCGGGTACAAACAGACATCGTGAGAACTCAGCCTAACAAGACAATGCAGAATAACCCTTGTGTCTTCGAAGTAATCGTTATTTATAAACACTTTCTAAAAACTGATGTTCGAATGTTTTGCATTTCGAATTGTCAAATAAAAATTGAAAACTGTACTATTTTTTAACGGCGAAATTTTTATTTAGACTTTGGTTTATAAATCGCGCAAAATAAAGTTAATTATTATTAATGCGTTTCAAATATATAAATTATCTTGTTTCATGCAAATATATTATTATATAATCAATACAATGGAGTCAAAACTGCCTAAACCATCGGGACTGAAGAGACCACTTGCAATCACAAAGTCAATTTTGCCAATTGATAGAATAAAGTTTGCCAATATAGGGTTTGGTCAATCCCATAAAGTAGGAGGGGCAAACGTGACCATAAATAATATTCAGCCACTTACTCGTGACTTAACCAATTTAACTAATGGCAAAAGGCCAAGAGGTAGTTTTTTGCTATAATGTAAAATTTGATTATAATAAAGATATTATTTGCCAGACCGTGCGGGATCACCCGATTTAATAAGGCCCGCTGCACAGACGCGAGGCAAGCTGAGACGCAGTCGCTCTGCTTGCGATATACGAGAAATGCCTTCTTTAAAACGTACAGAACTAACATTAGCTCCGATTCCGGCAAAGTCTTCCAGATTAATGCCAATAGCAAGTGTTTCTTTCACTAGTAGTTCTTTGAACAATGGCGGAGCAAATTCGTCAAGGCCAGCGCGTATAGGTACGACTACAGCTACAACTGGAGCAACTGCCAAACGCCCTGCATCAGTTGCTGCTAAAAGTAAGAATGTGGGACGAGTACAATCAACACCCTTAAGTGGCGCTAAAAAGCAAGCAACATCTGGCAGCGAAACTTCTACCTCTACGACAGGGCCAGGCAAACCTATTAATAAAAGAATTCCACCCTATGACTTCAAGGCGCGCTATAACGATCTGTTAGAGAAACATAAAGTTCTGAAAGAAAAATACGATGAGAATCGTGAACAATTAGGAAACCTAGAGAGTCTACCAGAGCAGCTGGAAGAATCGCAAGCGCAGTTGTTCACTACAAGAGGTGAACTAAAGCATGCAAAAACTGAAATTGAATGTTTGCAGCGTCAGGTGAAAAGCCAAACTATTAAAATAGACTCCTTAACTGATTGTTTAGAGAAAACAAAAGAAGAGTTGGAGAAGCTAAAAGAAGCCTATATGGTAAGCTGTTTTAAAATAATTTATTACTTTGGTTTTCGTAGTAAAATATGAATGCAGTGAATGTTGCAATTGAACTTAAATTTAGTTTAATTTTTTGCAATATGACTATGCATTCCTTAAAAAAAAAAGCAGAATAGCTGTGCACAAACAACATTTCTGTAGAGGAAAAAGTAATAAGCGGATTTTCAAATTAAAAAAAAAAAATCAAACGAAATGACCATTTCAGCCCTTGAAAGGACTTTGACCGAGCTTCTTATGATCAGTTGTGTTGTGAAATGGTTGCCGACTCCGAACGGCTTATGTTCTCCAGAAGCTTTTAATGGCAGTTTTTACTCGGAGGTTTGCCATTGTCTGCAGAGAGGTTACGGCCGAACAGAGAAATTAATTGAATTGAAAAAACTTTCTGTGTAAGGTGTGATTCGAACAAGGGTTCTCTGGCGTATGAGCCACACACTCTACCCACTGCGCCACAGCCGCCACTCTTGCTCTATAGCTACTGGTTTATCAAAGCGTGGAGGAGTGCTGGTTGCAGTAAAAAATGGTTATTCATGTAACCAAGTTGAATTGTCGTCCCTCGCTGGTTCTTATTCGTTAGATCAAGTCATGGTTAAGGTTCGCCTAAGTCAAAATTTTGAATTAATTACTGTCGTAAGTTACATCCCACCCTCTAGCAGCTTTGATCTTTACGAACAGTATTTAGTTAATTGTAAATCCCTATTAGATTCATTAAACCCAAACCAGCATATAGTTTTTGCGGGTGATTTTAATCTTAGTAGCATTACTTGGAGCTCTGATTGCGATAATAAATACCTTACTGCATTTAATGTTACAATTGATATTGTAACATTAGTGATTTTTTTAGTCAATATGATTTAATTCAGGTAAATGAAATATTTAATGGTAGTAATCGCGTACAGGTGGACATACCTGTTTATCCAATTTTTCATAAATCAGTCCACCGTACTCCTATTTTGCCTGAGCTGTCTAATGTTCTTTATTATAAACAGAATGTATTGGAAAAAAGTCTATGATTATTATCATGGAAATTTTCAAGCTATGAGCTCTTCTCTTCATTCATTGGATTGGGTCTCATTGCTTACTGTACTAGATCTAGGTAGCATGTATAATAAGTTTATACTTATTCTTAAAGAAATTCTAGAAATAATAATCCCCTTGGCTTAATATGAGACTCTGTAACCTTAAAAATAAAAAAACAAAGCTAACAAACGATTTAAACATTCTTGTATGAAGACATACAACTTAAATCCAATTACTTGCTTTGTCAACGCAATTTTGATACTATAAATAAATTTCTTTATCAATCTTACTTACTATCCACTGTAGAAAAACTAAGAAATAATAGTAAATCATTCGGTGCTTTTATTAATATCAAGATAAAATCTAATGGTCTTTCAACCAAAGCTCTGCAAAGAACCATCCAAGCCTACTAGTTATGTGTTGTTATTTTTTTCTTATATCAACTTGTATCGGTTTCGCTCTCTAAGCATTAAGTATGCTTGTATGGAAAGTATGGAATATTTCTCTTTTACATAATGATAGAACATGTATGAGAGAGTAAAATTATAAAGCATCAATAATACTAGTTTGAGAACATACGCAACAGTTATATTGGTAATATTGTTATCTATACTTGGAACATCTGGGTATGTGACGTCAAAAGCACTAAGACTAAAGAGCGAATTATTTCAATAAAACAATAAAAGAAACACTTTATATAAGTGCAATGCATTCAAGTTTTTAATTCATTTCATAAAAAATAAACATAACAACAACTTGTGTCGACAACTTTTGAAATGAAAAATTAATTAATTAAAAATGAATAAATGTGGCACAAGTACCTTATATAAAGCTATCGCTTCACAGAATCCATATTCATTACACCATTACTTTTTTTAGTAGCATAGAAAAAAGCACGAGATTAATACAAAGAGAATATACATTTTGAATGGATATATCCAATTAAAAAAAAAGAGTTAAAATAGTTTCGATTCTTAGTGGATCCGATAAAGAGAAAAAAAAGCTTATACTACAATGAGAGCCAGAGAAAGAGATGAAACGCTCTCTGCTTAATTCAAAACATGTAAGCATATGTTAAGCTCTACTTGTTGTATTTGTACCAATAATATCAAGTTCTTACTTGTTTTATCTATTTGTACAAGTAGACTGGATGGTTTTCTGCAGACCTTTACTTTCAACCTTTATGCACTTCCTAGATGACTCCTCTGATGACCCAAAAACGATATCTAACTTTTTCGCTAAATACTTCAAATCGGTATACTCTAGTATTAATACTTACGTTTCATACTTCCGAAGGTTGCGAACATAGTGAACGCTGGTTCAGACAGGCAGGCAGATCAGATCAGAAAACATAATAGAGCAAAAGCGATGCATGAATTGGTTTCTTTATTGCTCCAATGAGAAAATCTGATCTGATCTCCCTTTCTTTATTGCTCCAATGAGAAAATCTGATCTGACCTGCCTGCCTGTCTGAACCGGCGATCACTATGTTCGCAACTTAACTCTTGATTTGCGATTTGGACATTATTAGCATTAACATCTTCGATGTTAAACTAGCCTCTATTAATATTAAGGGTAAACATACCGATGTACCTGATGGTATTGCGCCTATCTTATTTAAAAATTGTGCTAAGTCTCTTTTGTTTCTGTTGTATACTATATTCAGTACATCGCTATCATGTGGTATTTTTCTTGATACTTAGAAAGTTTCTCATATTGTTCCTATTTACAAGTCGGGCCCTAAGCAAGATGTTCGTAATTATAGACCCATATGTAAAATATCGTCAAATTGTTTGAAAAAATAGTTTATAATAAAATCTATCCTTGTTGTCCAATGTCTTGTCTGATTGTCAACTCGGTTTCTGGACTGACATATCTACTGCCACTAATCTTCTTATTTTTTGTAAATACATAATCAACTGTTTTGTCAACCATTTGCAAACGGATGTGATATTTACGGATTTCGCAAAAGCTTTTGATAAGGTTCAACATACCTCTTGGGTCTATTAGCTATGTTGTTTGGGTTTCCGGGGAAGGTGTCTAAACTGGATATTTATCCAATCGCCTGCAATTTGTAAAAATAAATGAATTGTTGTCCAGTCCTATTATAGTGCCATCATGTGTCCCCCAGGGAAGTCATCTTGGTCTATTACTATTTCTGTTATTCATTAATGATCAACCTCTGGTTATTAAACATTCTCAGTGTTTGCTGTTTGCATTTGATCTAAAGTTATTCCTCTCTATCAACTCTGCAGTTGATAGTAGTTTGTTGCAGACTGACTTGGATGCAGTGGTTTCTTGGTGTACATCGAATAATCTTGTTCTCAACATATCTAAATGTCAGTCTTTCTCTCTGTATAGGAGTAACTCGCCACTATATTTTACAACATTAACGATTTAAACCTTGAAAGTGTTACTATCAAAAAATACCTGGGTATTGTTTTTGATCGCCGTCGTACTTTTAAAGTTCACTTGGACTATGTTATTTCTAAAAAGCCTACTTTATGCTCGGATTCTTAAAGAGAAATTTTAAGGATTTTTGTGATCCATTTATGCTAAAATCTCTTTTTGTTAGTCTAGTCAGGCCCCATCTAGAATACTGATGTATTATATGGAATCCATCCTATACTAGTCATTCTCTTAGATTAGAAAGAGTTCAGAAACTATTTAATAAATTTTTGTTTCTAAGACTGAATTGGCAAATAAAATTACCATCCTACATTACTAGATGTGCACTGTTTTGCTTGGATTCCCTTGTATGTCGCCGTATAATGTTTTCAATTGTGTTTATAAGAGATGTCATCCATAACAATATTCTTTGTCCCGCTATACTTGCTATAATTAATTTGTAAGCTCCTCTTAGAAATCTACGTGTACCATTTCACTTCCGTTGCAACTCTATACGAAGCAACTTTGCTCAGTAAGAAACTTTAGCGCGCTGTTTATGCCTATCAAATTTAATGCTAGATGAAAGGGATATATTTTGTAATTGTTCCAAGTATTAGTTCAAAAATAATCTTCTCCTGTCTTTAAACCAAGCTGGGGCACTTGATCGTTTTAAGTTCTTTAGTTGTTAAGTCATAAACTGTTTTATTAGTGTAATTTTTATAAAATTCATTAATTGTTATATAATAATAATTAATATTTTAATAAAATAATTTATTCAGTTATTATTTAAGTTGTGATATCTAGTCTGTGATACATAAATAAATAATAAATAAATCTTTACCATATATTTAAAAATTGTATTTCTCTCCCTTATAGAGAATAAATACTGACCACAAAGCTCTGTGCGCTGAGGTCGTGGATTTACGTCATCGTAACACAAGTTTAAACTTGGAGAATGTTCAGCTTCATGAGGATCTAACTGCATGCAAAGAACAAGTTTTCCGTACTAATATGGAGCGAAAGGAACTGCACAACGCAGTCATGGACCTACGTGGCAATATACGCGTATTTTGTCGTGTACGTCCACCACTTAATATTGAACAGGACAAACTGCTTTGCAGCTGGAACTATCTGGATGAAAGTACTTTGGAAATACAGAACCAGGAACTTATATCAAGCGCTAAAAACAAAACAGCTTCTCATATGTTCAGTTTCGATCATGTGTTTCATCCGCGCTCTACCCAAGAGGACATTTTTGAATTGGTTTCACCACTTATACAATCGGCATTGGATGGTTATAATATTTGTATTTTTGCTTATGGCCAAACTGGCAGTGGCAAGACATATACTATGGATGGAATACCCTCTAATATAGGAGTCATTCCACGTACTGTTGATTTGCTGTTTGATTCCGTAGAGCACTACAAACTTTTTGGTTGGGAGTATGAAATCAAAGTTACCTTTTTAGAGATCTACAATGAAGTCTTGTTTGACCTGTTAAGTAATGAACAAAAAGACATGGAAATACGCATGGCAAAATACAATAAAAACGATATATATGTGTCAAATATCACTCAAGAAACAGTCGCTAGTGCTGGACGTTTGCGTCAGCTTATGCAGATAGCCAAAATGAATCGTGCCACAGCGGCTACGGTGAGCAACGAGCGTTCATCTCGTTCACATGCAGTCACAAAAATCGAACTTGTCGGAACACATGCTGAAAAAAATGAAGTATCACTTGGTTCAATCAATCTAGTTGACTTGGCAGGCTCAGAGTCACCAAAAACAAGCATACGAATGAATGAGACGAAGAATATAAATCGATCACTGTCCGAACTGACGAATGTGATACTAGCGCTGCTACAGAAACAGGATCATATACCTTACCGCAATTCAAAGCTTACGCACCTTCTGATGCCTTCCCTGGGTGGCAATTCAAAAACACTGATGTTCATCAATGTTGCACCGTTCCAAGACTGTTTTGTAGAGTCTGTGAAATCTTTACGCTTCGCAGCATCAGTTAATTCCTGTAAACTGGCCAAAGCCAAGCGAAATAAGTTCTTGAACACATCCTGTAGCGGAAATTCTATCGAGAAATGAGTAGCTTTTAAGCCGTTTTGTTTCTTTTTGTACTTTTAACACAAGTTTTAATGCAAAAATGCCTTGGATCTTTGTTAAATTTCTCCGAAATTTTTGTGCGCGTTTGTCCAAAAATTCAAGTTTTATTTTTTGTTTTTTTATGTTAATTATTCATTTGTAATAAATTATTTTATTTAAATTGTCATAATTTTTATTAAACTTTCTAATGCAATTCTAATAAAGAGAAAAGCTGATACATTTATTTGTTGCTTCATGATTGGACTGATTAATTATTCCTTTTTTTTTTGGTCCAGTTACATTTTGTTCATGGCAGCAACGACATTTGGGGGTATTTTGGCAACAATTTCTTGATGTGAAATCTTGCCAATCGTGGCCAAAACACCTTTTGTGTTGGGATGTTGAACATCGGCATTGTAGGAATAGTGCTGACCAAACATATCAGTGAGGGACCCACCCTGAGCCTCTAAGACCGCCTCAGGGGCGCAAGTGTCCCACTTTTTGCAGCCAGCACTAGCAAAAACATAAGCATGAGCTTTGCCCTCTAACAGTTGTAGCACTTTGTAGCCAGCGCCACCGACTTTGATAACCTCTGTGGGAGAAAGGGCGTCCAGAGCAGACTGGACAATCGCATTGGAATGTGATCTGGTTGTAGTTATAATAAATTGTCCATCAGGAGCAGGGGAATAATGAAAACCACCTGTTCCTAGTCCTTTTAAGCCCCATATTGTGCGTCCTAGTTCGCCGCTTGGATTTTTATAGTAGGGTTGATGAATAACACCCCCAACAGCAGAATTTTTTATAGCAACACCAATCAGCACGGTGACATGGTCAAGAAAACCTTAAAAAACTGTTATGTAATTAAAATATTTTTTTCAAGTTGTGTATAAGAACAATCTGTTACCCTGTGTATACTCCGAGGTACCATCCAGCGGGTCAACCCAGACAACAAAGTCTTCGTCTTTTGCATCCTGCAGATCTGTCGGACAGGTAAGTTTAAGAAAATCTTCATCGCCTTCAGCTACCAACCAGTCTGGAATTACATTTAAATCTGAGCCACCCTCTTCACCGATTATCTGAATACTAGGAAATTGCTGTGCTAGTGAAGCGATAATACAGCGTTGTGCTGAACGATCAGCTTCAGTTTGAAGATCATCCTTGCCCTAATGCGATGAAACATAGCCTTTGAATTTATTTTTTAATAAAGTAGCTGTGCATTTCCATACCTTTTCAACAATGTTTAGGTCTCCCCTTTGCATGACATCACGAATAATAGCACCGGCGCGCTTGGCTGTGTTTATGGACAAAGCCATTAAGCGCATTACTAGAGGAGACGGCATTATAAAGGGAACTGAACGTTGAAACGTGGAAAATTTTACTAAGCTGATGAATGGTAACCGAGATTATTTTATTATAACTAGGATTAAATAAAGATAAATATATTTTATAACCCTATCACTGTTAAATCAGCTGATCGATGAAATGTACTAAGTAGAGATGAGCGATATATCGATATCGGTTACTTGGTCGCAGCCAAGGTTGATTTATAAGGTTGTTGCAGGGCTGATCGCACTCTCTTCTCAGTACCCATAATTGTCAAAACCAGCCAATTTTGCGAATGACTGCGAAAGAAAAACGGATGATAATAGAGAGCACTTTCATATTTTCTATGAGCTGTCAACTTCGATTTGACAATTATGGGCACTCGCTCTCTCCCTTGCGACAACCTTATAAATCAACCTTGGTCGCAGCGACTTCAAAGCCGCAGAGACTGCTAACAGCGATAATTGAAATTAGTAGCTGCAATCGACCAACCAGCTACCAAAATGCTTTGAAGAAGTTAATGTTTTTTTTTTTTAATTCAAATGAGCAAAACCATTAATCAATAAGAACTCACTTATTTGTTCTAAAAATTAAAAAATAAACTAAAAAATGCGCAGAAATTTGTTTTTAAACAGACTACATTAAGTAAACATTGACAAGTCGCTGATTGATAGCTGGTCGCTGATTGATCCCTGTTGCGGGATTCCCAAACGCCTTAACGACGATTGTCGCTGTAGTTAACTAGCGAAAACTGTCATTTACTATCAAACTGTGCATGCATAATGACCGATAACGACAACTATTATTATCGTTAACTTTTTGGGAATCTTGCTACTGGTCGCTAGTAGCTGTTTGGTCGCTGCTAGCTGTTTAGTCGCTGATTGGTCGCTGTTTGGTTGAAAAGAGCTGTTTATTTTTGTATTTTTCTAAATTAGTGCAAGAAAATAAATAGTTTGAATAATTTTGATCTGATAATAAAAAAATTAATAAAATGTGCTCAATATATTTTTTTGAAGCGGCAAATATTAAATAAACAGGCACGTCTCCAATGGAAAGTCATTGGAAGCTAATCCGATTCCGACGTGAATCTCCGAGACATTCTCAGACTGTCAAAATTTCATCATCCGAGTGAAAAGTTTCCGAATAGCACACAGCCTTATATGAATACTTTGTCCGCTAATGCGCAGCCATCTTAACTTGATGAATCAGAATAAAACGAAACATCAAAGAAAAAACAGCACAAAAGAAACTTGCCAGTATGAGCAAGTCTTTACTCGCCCCCTCTCGTCACATTCCGAGCGCTCAAAATCTTGTCTTGCCGGCAAGAAAACTTGCAGTGTGGAAAAGTGATCTCGGAGTAAAAACACATTCAGAGAAAAACATCGCTCACTAACAGGCATGCTACACAAGCCAGTACACTGGCTCTGTACCCTATAGGAACAAACTAACTTGTTTTTAAAAACAACTAATTAAAAAACTAGTTTAAAATAAACCAGTATATGAACTACTTTGAATTATATTAAGGCGGCATCCACTCCAATTCTAAATAGTTTTTATTGCATTATATATAATGTAATTGAAATACCACTTAAAAACAAGTAATTGATAAACTACTTTGAATTATATTAAGGCGGCAACTACTCTGATTTTGACATGTTTTAATTGCAAATTTTTATTTGATTACAAGTTTATATATATTTAACCATGTTATTTCATCAAATATTATTAACTTTTGGCCATCAGTAATGTTTTCAATTGGTTATTTTAAAGCAATTAAAAAAATAATTTAAATGTAACTAATTTAACAAGTAGTTGGAAATATATGCAGACGACAGTCAATTGACTTATTTAGCGGACATCACCATACAAAATAAGTTAGTTCGTTCTATGGAAAAAAGTCAGAATTTCAACTAGTTGTGGTTGACAAAAAACTACTTTATCAACTACTTTTAAATTAGTTGATTTTCCTACAGGTAGTTCGAAAAACTCAGTACATTCACACTGTTTTACAAATACACTCACACTGGATCCACTCTCACGCCACTTTCATCGCTACTAGCAACGAAATTTCAGAGCCAGTGGATTTTGACAGCTGTGTTAGTGTGTGTCAAAAAGTTGATATCAATGTTGTTTTTAATTACTTTTGAAGAATTTTTTCGGGTTTTCCTCGATTTCGTACTTTATTTCGGGTTTTCTCGATTTCGTACAGGATGCAACACTGATAGTTTGTTTACAATTAAAAGCAAATGAAACAAATGTGAAAAGCTGAAAACAAAAGTGAAACATGTACAATTAAAGTAATGGAAACAAAATCGAAAATGGAAAGCGGCTATCACCTTTGCATACGACGACATTTTGTGTATACAGTTTTGAAAACAAGCACAAATTTGAAATAAAGCACACGCAAACTGCAATAGCAGCGAGAACCTTCGCTTGCGATGAAATTTTTTTAATGAACTTTCACTTGCATGTGTAGCACCTTTTGCTACTAGCATGAAAGTTCGAAATTTTTGGAATCATTGGAACAGTACACGTATACTTTCGCACTTTCACTGTCACTGGACTGTGTAACCGGCCTGTAAGGCATCGCTACCATAATAGGTCACAACAGTTGTCTCCACTGAATGCGGCCATTGTGTAACTGTCAGAAAACACTGAGAGCAAAAGTGGGTACACATTGGCGATCATGAGTGAAACTCAAAAACTCAACAAAGATGGCCGCTGACTCACTCAGCCACAAATAATTCCGTCGGCTTGGAATTCCTAGGAAAAGTATATATAAAAAGGCTTCTCGCCAACATTGTTGACAGATACACAGAGAGAGAGATATTGTGCTCTATCAACCATTTGCAGCCAACGCTACCAACATCAATTCGCTGCTTCGCAATTGCTTGTCTGTCCCAATTCGCTTGTGCTTATCGCCATATCACCGAGCTTCTGCACATTCGAGATTGAGTGAGTAATGCACTGTCTGGGTATATACTAGTCTGTGACACAAGCAGCAAAAATAATATACACCAGATTATGTCATGCGCATGTTTGCCTACGTCATGAAAGACAAATTGTCAATATCAGCTGTTTTTCATTCGTTGTAGCTCTGTTCGTTTATGTTTGGCTTAATGCGATATATGTATGCTCTTCATTTTATAATCACACTATTTTCGTAATATGATCTATGCGATACACGTATGTTCTACATTATAACAATCGTACTATTGTCGTATAGTATCTATGCGATACACGTATGTTTTTCCATTATAATAATCGTACTATTTCGTAATTTGATTTGTGCGATATATGTATGTTCTACATTAACAAGATTACTTTCTATTGAAAATTCATATATTTTTGTCTTCATCAAAGCCTTTGATGAAAACGAACATGTTTGATGCAAGTGACTCATTTAAGGTGACTGTCCCTTATTCAAAAGCTGTCTATTCAAAAGGCTGTTGTGGCGGTTAGAGTCTATGATAATTTGATGTATGGTATATGGCATAGATTCCGAAAATTCTGTGCTTTGGTAAAGTAGTATACTGAATTGAGTCCAAATCAAGTAAATGAACCGTTAAGGAGCACTTATGTAGATATCATTCAAGTTATGCAATGATACCTACTAACGCAATAAATGTTCCTTAACTGCCAATAAATAAGTTTGTCATGCCCATTCTTGTTCAAAATTGGTTAGGTTAGCTTAGACCTCATGCATTAAGCAATAAATTAATTGACTTCCCAACCGCCTCGGAATTAGTCAGCGCAGCAGGTCAAAATAAGTCGCTTATTGCTCCTGCAAATTCTCCCGTAAAAACAAGAACTAAGTCTAAAAGAAAAGTTGATCCTGGATCATCTTCTAACCTACGCTTAACCATCTACGCTTAACCATACGGATGTACCTATAACGGATACTCTATTATTGGCCTCCTCAATTGGATCTGTGGTAGTGGAAGACGAAGATCACAATAAGGAGTATGAACTTAATCCTACATCAAATCCTCCTTCGGATCCTGGGGCATCGCATAATATTGATATGCCTAACAACTTTCAGACGCCTGCTTCGGAAATTGTGGCATCTTATAATATTGTTATGCAGAACAACTCTCTGACGCCTGCTATCACCGTACAAACTCATACTGGAATTGAATCTGGAGCTGGAACTGTGTCAATTGATCGCGCTGAACCTTGTGAGTTAGTTGTTGTTAAAAAATTAAGCCGCAAGCAGATTTTTTTGTCCAGATTGTCGGAAAATACTGAAGCTGATGCAATTATCGCGTATATTCATAAAAGGTTGCAGTTATCACCCACTGCTGCTATAAAATGCGTTATTTCGTTCCAAGAGACATTGAGACAAATAAATTTTGGCTAGATGGAATTGTTGTACATGAATTTCTCCCACGCAATAGTGGTAACTCAGCGGCGCAACTTAATAATTCAAAAAACTTTTAAAAAAAATACTTCCAGTACTTATTCTGCTTATATTAATAATTATTCCTTATATTATCATAATGTCAATGGGTTAAGAACTAAGTTACCTGATTTATTTTTAGCCTTACATTCCTGTAATTACGATATTATTAATATTACTGAGACTTACTGATAAGCATTTTATATCAAAAATAATTGGCAGAGCTTCTTTCAGTGTTTACCGTAAGGATCGTTGTCCTATTACTACTGGCCTAGCAAGAGGGGGTGGTGGTGTTTTAATTGCAATACGAAATTCTTTCTCGAGTGGTCAGTTGATTCTTCCACATCTTGAATCGAGTGCTTTCAACGGTTTTGATGTTGATTATGTCATGGTTAAAGTCATGGTAGAATAAGACAAGGTAGTGTTAGTAGTTAAAATTCTCTCTTGTGCTGGGTACCGCACCTGCCAAAACCAGGTTTTTACGAATAAAAGCAAAACAAATAACAAAATTTCCAGATTATGATATTATATGTGTTTGACAGCTGCGGTACCCACCGCTCCGAGACGACACTACCTTGTTAAATATACCTTGGTTAAAGTTAACTTTAGTTTTAACTTTGAACTTTTTATTATTGTGAGATACATTCCTCCTGCCAGTTCTATTCATCTTTATAATATTCACATTGAAAACTGTCGATTTCTTTTAGAAAAAGCAACCCAAGTATAGCACTTTATTATAGCTGGAGATTTTAACTTAAGTACACTTATTTGGAAACCTGTTTGTGATGAGTTTTATCTTATGCCTTTCAACGTGTATACTGAAACTGAAGCGCTGGTAATTGATTTTTTCACGCAGTTTGATTTGGTGCAAATTAATAATATCTTTAATGATCTCAACGTATTTAGATTTAATCTTTGTTGACAAGGAATTCATTGTTATTCTTGATTCTCCCTCCTCCTTAATTGGTGACAGTTTTCAGCATCACGTGCCATTAGGTTTAGAATTTTCGATTTATAATTACCAAGTACTAACGTCTAGTGTCTCTTTCTTTAATGATTATAAAAAGGCCAATTTTGGCGAATTCAATAGAGCTCTGAATTCAGTCTCCCGAAATTGGTATGACCAATTTTTAGAAAAGGATCTTGACGATATGTATGACTATTTTCTTTCGGTCATTAATGATTGTTCGCTTCGCTGGGTCCCCAAAAGACAAGCCTTTCAAGTCAAAAATCTAATTTAGTCTATTAAAAGCCTCTCAAATTCTAAAAAAAAAACAAATCCTACAAGCGGTTCAGAGAAAACCGTGATAGCCCGATGCTTAAATTAACTTATTTATCCTGTCAAAAAGAGTATGATATTCTCAATAAATTCCTTTACAACTCATATATACCATCAGTTGAAAGTAAATTAAAGCAGAATAGCAAGCACTTTTGGACTTTTATAAACAGCAAAAGGAATACAAATGGCCTCCCCAATTCCATGTCTTATAAGGAAAAGAGTTTGAAGGATTTAATTACAATTTATAACTTTTTTGCAGACTACTTTAAATCTGTTTATTCACCTTCTTCAGTGGTTGCTCCTACCAACATGGAAGTTCATCAAAATTCTGTATATGATATTGGTTTACTCAGTATTGATCCGTCCGAAGTTGAATCTGCTTTAAAAACTCTTAAATCGAATACTAAAGAGGGTCTTGATGGCATCGCGCCAATTTTTCTAAAAAATTGTGCTGAATCAGTGGCAGTTCTTTTGTCATTGATTTTTAATAAATCTCTAACAACTAGCAACTTCTCGGAGACTTGGAAAGTCTTGCTAATTGTTCCAATTTATAAATCCGGTCCTAAACATGATGTCTGCAATTGCAGGCCAATTTGCAAACTTCTTTGTATTCCTAAAGTTTTTGAACTGATTGTTTATAAGAAGCTTATCTTTCTTGTAAAAAACATTATTTCTTCACATCAACATGGCTTTACCTCACTATCTTTTGTAATCATATCTTTTAAAAAATAAAAATTTTATCAAGGGTCATCGAACGGATGTCATCTTCACTGACTTTGCTAAAGCCTTCGACAAGGTGGATCATAATATTTTACTTCACAAACTATCTTCTTTGGGTTTTCACTCAAGCTTTCTTTATTGGATTAAATCCTATCTTTTTAACCGTCGTCAAAAAGTCATAATATGCGATCGCCTCTCGGATCCAATCTTTGTAACTTCAGGAGTCCTTCAAGGTAGTCATTTGGACCCGCTTTTATTTTTACTTTTTATAAATGATCTTCCCAGTTTGGTTAAAATTTCTAACGTCCTTTTGTTTGCATATGATTTAAAAATTTTGTAAGCTATTTCATCTTCTATTGATTTTTTGTTAATTCTAAAAGATATTGACTCTGTAATGTCTTGGTGTGAGATCAATAAGCTACCTCTGAACATTTCCAAATGCCAATGTTTTACTTTTTGTAGGCCTTCTTCTCCAATCCTTTGGGATTACTCTGCCAACTCAACAAGTCTCAATAGGGTTGTTGTTAAGAAAGCCTCAGGAGTTTTGTTGGATATGCGTCTAAATTTCAAGGACCATATTGATTTTATAATTATCAAGGCTAATTCGATGTTGGGTTTCCTTAAAAGGAACTCTAAAGACTTTACGGACCCCTATACTTTATGTACTCTTTTTTCAGCGTTAGTTAGACCTCATTTGGAATACTGTTCCATTATTCGGAATCCACTTTTACACGTTCACTCAAATCGCATAGAAAACGTTCAAAAACGGTTTACTAGGTTTGTGGTATAGAAGCTTAATTGGCATTTACCCGCCGTTCATTCTTATAGCACTCGGTGCACGCTAATCAATATTTCCTCGCTTGAAACAAAGCGCAAAGTTTCTTCAATCTTGTTCATCTGGGACCTAATACATCATAATATTCAATGTGACGAGCTTTTATCTCTATTGAATTTCCACTCTTCTTCAAGAAATCTCCGTAGCCGATTTCACTTTAGCGAAGACCTCTATAGATCCGTTTATGCTTCTTATATGCCCTTGGCTCGATGTACTAGGGATACTAATTCAGTACTTGCTTACATTGATTTATTTGATTGTTGCTCAAGAAGGCAACTCAAAAATCATTTATGCATCTTTTGGCCCTCAATGCTCTGAACTCCTCGTAAATTCTTTACACTTTTATTATTTATTTTGTATTATATAAATTTTGTAACTAATTTTAACTTCATTTATTTGTAAGATGTGAATAATTGTAATTTTAATTAGTTTATGGTTTGTTCTATATTTTCAAGTAGTCTGTAAGAGTTGATCTCTGTTAGATGAAATTAAATTAAATAAATAAATAAATAAATAGTATAATTCGTTCAGTATCATCGTATGGTTGCACGAAATGTCTTCGTTTTCGATGAATTCCAACATATTCTGAACTAAATCAGTGAGTTCTGTATACGGAGCGGCACAAAAAGTTGTCCCAGTTGTTGCCAACTCTAGAGTTGCTGCTTTGTCAGTCATTACTAGTCGTTACGACAATTAACGGCTTCTGGTGACGACAATCAGAAGGGAGTCATCATCTGCACTGAACGCGCTTCATGATGTCACCAAAGAATGCATTCATGAACTTAAGGCTCAAGGCATTCCGGTTCAACATTTTGACGTCATCCTGAGTCATATACTGCTACAAAAAATGGATCAAGACTCGCAAATAGTATTTGAGTAGAGCTTGGATGACCAAGGCAAGGAAGCCAAGCAAAGGAAGATTCGTAGTAAGACTTCCCTTTGCAGATAACCCGTCTTTGCTAGGTGAATCAAAGCAAATTGTAGTCAATCGGTTTTACTTACTAGAACGACGCCTTGCAAACAACCTGAACATAAAACTACAATATACTGAATTCATGGATGAATACCAATCATTGGGTCATATGACAAGGATCAACAAGGCAAGCACATTACTATCATATTATTTTATCCCGCATCATTGCGTGGGGAGACCGGAGAGCTCTACCACAAAATTAAGAGTAGTGTTTGATGCCTCATCTAAAACATCTACAGCGCTAGCTCTTAATGACTTGATGTATACAGGACCAACTATCCAAAGTGAACCCTTTAAGTTGCTACTACGGTTCCGATGTCCACGATTCGTCTTCGCGTCAGACATACAAAAGATGTATGGACAAATTCTGATACGTCCTGAAGACTGGAAATATCAACTCCTAGTTTGGAGAAAAGACGCCACACAAGATCTACAATACTATCAGCTTAACACGGCAACAAATGGCACTCGGTCAGCACCTCATTTACTCCAGTGCCATGGCAACTTAACAATTCATTTGTCAAAATTCATTCACCTTTCCCATACTTGATTGTTAACCTGCATCGAGATCAATATTTCCCGCTAAATTAAGCCGACTTAAGAATATACACATCAACTGAAAGAGACCACTACTTATGTCAACAAAATCACCCACTGTGTAAGAAAGGATCTGACATCGCAGTGTGTGAATTAAACTTACTAAGCCACATTACAACAAGCCCATCATGCTCTATTGAACACGCAGAAGATGGGCCCCACCGGCTTCAATTGCATACCTTCAACTCATGGATCTACTCCATCAAGGACAAGGTTGTGGTAAACGCAGTTTGTGACTCAATCGTAACGTAACACCAGTCACTATTCAAAGTTCTGGACTTCTATCAATGAATGAAAATTGCATCATTAAACAGCCGCTAATCACCATTCAAGGCCACAAAATGCTTAAATCAACAAGTTATTATTGTTATTATTATTATTATTGTTATTATTATTATTGTTATTATTATTATTATTATTATTATTATTATTATTATTATTATTATTATTATTATTATTATTATTATTATTATTATTATTATTATTATTATTATTATTATTATTATCATTATAATTATTATTATTATCATTATCATTATCATTATTATTATTATTATTATTATTATTATTATTATTATTATTATTATTATTATTATTATTATTATTATTATTATTATTATTATTATTATTATTATTATTATTATTATAATTATTATTATTATTATTATTATATTATTATTATTATTATTATTATTATTATTATTATTATTATTATTATTATTATTATTATTATTATTATTATTATTATTATTATTATTATTATTATTATTATTATTATTATTATTATTATTATTATTATTATTATTATTATTATTATTATTATTATTATTATTATTATTATTATTATTATTATTATTATTATTATTATTATTATTATTATTATTATTATTATTATTATTATTATTATTATTATTATTATTATTATTATTATTATTATTATTATTATTATTATTATTATTATTATTATTATTATTATTATTATTATTATTATTATTATTATTATTATTATTATTATTATTATTATTATTATTATTATTATTATTATTATTATTATTATTATTATTATTATTATTATTATTATTATTATTATTATTATTATTATTATTATTATTATTATAATTATATCTTATTTATTAATATTATTATTATTATTATTATTAATATTATTATTATTATTATTATTAATAATATTTATTATTATTATTATTATTATTA